>ML779661.1:974875-1017282 GCA_009831015.1 Picea engelmannii
TGCCTCATGAATTTGTCTCCCCTCCAGAAAACTAGATTGTTTGGTGGATATCTGCCTAAACAGGATTCCTTTTAACCATCTTGCAATAATCCTAGACATAATTTTATATACGTTGTTACATAAAGAGATTGGCTAGAAATTGTTGAAAAAATTCAAGTTATCAGCCTTCATAATCAAGGTTGAGAAGGTTATACTGAATGCAACTAATATTTTACTTAATATTCTCGATGTCCCAATCAACCTCCTTAAATACTCTACCACAAATTCATAACACCCTAGAAAGAATTCCACTGGAAGCCCATCTGAGCTAGGTCTTTTGTCTCTCTAGAAACTTTGAAGTATTAGATTTAACTCCTCTTTGCCCACTTCCTCCATCAATGCCCGATTGTCTTATGGATTGAAAAAACTTGGGAAAGTAATAGACAATATTATAATTTATGTTATTGCATATCTTCTCTCAGCGTTATATATGGATTCTTCTAACAATTAGTGAATCTATGGAAAAACTTTGTGTTTTCATCCACTGCTTAGAGCCACGGTGCCTCACTTTTAAGTCTCTGGATTTTCTCTTTGTCCATAAGAATGGGTCTATTTTTATCTTCAAGTTGTTTTATTTATGCTTTCTATACCTTTTAAAAGTAATAATAACCATCACTATTATAGAGAAAATCCAGCCCCTCCTCCACCTCCTTTAGAGTTATTTTATTTGGACCATATCATTATAGAATTTTTTGCTCTTTTTAGGTTCTAAAAAAATTGAAGAGGAGTTATTTTCTTAATGAACCATCAAATGGTTCCCATATTGCTTTTATCATTTTTTATGAAATCCTCCTCTTTTAACCATTTTGTATTTAGCTTGAAAGGACTAGCTAGTTTCCCTTGAGCTAGAGCCATTTCCAATAGCATATGACAATGATCTAAGTTCCCCCCCACTAGATACCCATTGAAAAATTCTAAGGGCTTCCTCAAGGAATTCTTTTGATATTAAAAAATGATCCAATCTTTTATCAATTCAAACCTCGCCTATTCTCTTCTTTCTCCATGTTGGTGACAATTTTGTTTGTTCAATATCCAACAAACTCACTTCCAATTTTTTTATAAAATACCCTGACAAAAAATTATCTTGTGTAGTCAGTCTTCACACCTTAGAGGCACCCAAGGTGAATTTGAAGTCCCCTCCTACCACAACCTGTAGTGTTCCCCCACTATTAAACCCAACAATTTTAAAATTTTCTGATACCAAATAAATCAAACGCATGCATGCTAAGAATACCCGAGTATTTAACAACATTCTTAGAAAATGAATGCATCTAAATTAACATTCACACAACATCATACAAATAATTAAAAATTAGAGAAAGCACGGGACAAATAATCCCATAATTAAATGCAATTCATTGAGGATTTACATGCATTAGCAACATTGTGAATGAAAACAATTATACAATACACAACAACGTTTAGTTTACTCAAGAACATAGTATATGCACAACAAATAAAACCTAGAAATATAAACAATGTAATAGAGACAAACACATATATTTTGAACCAAATGTGCAACTGACTACATGGGACAGATGTTCCTCCTAACCATAGATTTGTTGCTCCAAATATCAACAACAAATCACCCCCGATATGGGGCTATGAATCCACAAGAAAGGGTGTCCCTCTTTTGTCCACTCACAACCCAATACAACACACCACAAGCTATTTTTCCTATAGCTATCCCAATCCACCAACTCTTTTCTCCTTAACCTGCACAACCCAAGGAATGGGATCCCTCTTGATTCCACAGAAACACTTAGGCCTTTCCACTTCCCTCCTTGGCTCCAACACAAGTTGTCTAGTGTAAGGTCCTCCATGACACCCACAGAGCATGTGCACTCCATGGCTAGACTTGGTGGCGATTTGATTAAGAGAACACAAAGAACATGTGATTGGTTGGGAATATGAAGTCTTATAAGCACATGCAAGAGCACCTTGGACACATGATGTTTATGTGTGGATCCAAGGGGGAACGCAGCTCACTTGTCTTGCAATAGATGATGTATATTTGGGTTGTGTTTGGACAAGGATGGGGGACTTGGGTGCACACCCAAGAATTGGACCCGCCTGCCCTTGGCAACACAGGCGCATTGGAGAGGTCAGTTGACCCCATCGACACACCCATGACGATTCTAGTCGGTCGGTTTACAGGAACACATAAGGAAAGGGCACACCCAAGAGAATGTGGCGAGTTAGCATGAGGTGCGCACCCAAGGATGATGCATGTCGGTCTAAAAGGACGAGAAGGTTCACAAGCGCACATGTTTGATGGGCACGTCAGTCCATTTGGGTGCATCGTTCCGCGAAGGAGCATGAAACCCAAAGGACACAACAGTCCACGAATGAGGATGATTGGGGTCCATATAAGAACACGAGGTGGATGAACCAAGGAGACACAATGAAGAAGCATAGACATGGAAGACAAGTAACCAAGGGTGGGATGCACAAGGGAAGTTTGGTGAAGTCTTATTGCAGGTTTATGGGAGGAAAGCTACAAGGAAGATCCAAAGTATGTGCTAGCTTGGTGATGTCTTATGACAGAGTAGAGATGGTGAGTCTGTGGTGGGCGTGCATCTGGGGCGCACCACAAAGGTTGCAAAAGTTGTTGTGATAGTAAAGTTGGTGGGGCAAATCTATGTATGAGTCGGTGAGGTGAGGCGAGTCATGTGACTCTGCCCAAGTTGTAAACCGAGACATTAGTGCTCATATTGTAACTGTTTCTCAATATAAATAACTAAGTCTAGTGTTAGGCACTGTTGGTGGCGCCCGCACTATAAATTGTGTCTCTTGTTTTTTTCGCAAGTGTTGTCTTTGTTTCGCATGTTTCATGAATGTATGCATAAATGACCAAATGTTAAGCTATTAACAAATTGTCTAACTATACAAGTGAGTTGCACAGAGTAGGAGTGTGACTTGCCTGTAGTCTAGAATGAAGTATGGGTATGCTCTAGGTGAAGAGGCATAGTTCGGACGAGGTATCCTTGGTGTTGTCAAGCAGCCAAGTGAGAATCGTCATGGTGTTTCATGCCTCGGAGAGAGGATGAGACTTAGCATCTCAGGCGAGTCTCCAAGGGGGTCATGACAGGTGGTATCAGAGCTTGTTCGTTGCAGATTTTGAAGAAGGTTTGGTGAACAACCAGTGATATATTTCCCACTATCTTGGCAATAGGTGGTATCATAGCTTGAAGCACACTCTACTACTGCAATGGCGAAAGTGGTGATAAAGCTCGGGTGGTTTTCAAATTTCATTGCGAAGACAATTCAATGGGAATGTTGGAAGTATTTCATAGACTTGGTGAACAGTTTGGTGAGGTGAACTAATTCATCGCAAATATGATTGTCATCAAACTTACTATCGATTGACAGTGTGATGGGAGACTGTTTTGGGTGCACACCTTGTATAGACATAGATCAAACTTTGTGGTGAAACGAAGCACTTAGACGAGGTGGATGTTTGTATAACTCATCGTAGAGTTCATCACAAGACTTCTCACAAATTTGATCACAGAATTTAGGTGAATGGCTCGGTAACGTGAACTGTTCCATTACATAGCTAGTTTGGGCGCAGACCTTGGTGAATTGTTAAGGAGGAAAAATGTTCCATCATAGGTGGTTTGAGCACAGACTTGGTGAACCGTTGGTTTTTTCCTTATGACAATAGTTGGCACCAAGTCGTAGAAGAATTCATGACTTATGAACGATCCTGTAAGTTTGAACATATGCAAACCAAAAGAAAACTTCGTGGGTGAATCCATCACTTGGATGTGTAGAGGATTATAGAACTCATCATAGATTTGGAACAATGTGAGGAGTTATGCAACACTCTTAGGAAGGAAAAGTGACTTGGATCATGATGGAAAGAGGTGGAGAAATTGGAAGATTGTGTGGGACAAGTGGAAGGTGAAGCTTGGACAAAAAAAGAAAGACTCACCAATCTAAGCTTGAGATGGAAAATACAGGTGACGAGACTTGGAAGATCAAGAGAGATAATACAACTTATTGACTCATGAAACTCCAAGAAGCTTTGGGGAGAATGGATGAGTTCGATGCACAGATGGAGTCTGGGATTGACAAATTAAAGGCATTGGAAAGGGGGACTAAGACCTTGACAAAGGATGTGTTAGGATCACTTAGGGAGGAGAGCACCCAACATGAATACAACACAACAACAAAGGATCATCCCATGCCACTCAAAAATAAAGGTAAGGTGGTTGAGTGCTACTTTTTTTCACACAATCATCTTGTGAGGGACTTTCCAATGTGAGGAATGTTGGCTCAATTGGTTGAAAAAGAGGAGGATTGGATCACACCAACCAAAAAGGAGCCCGAACCCTTGACATAGACGGTTCAAGAGCAGACACAATGGAAGAAATGATAGAAGTAATGAAAACGTTAGTGGAACGCATTTAGGATTTCAAGACAAGAGGTCGAGAACAATATTCACAAAGTGAATAAGTTGATGGACTTTGATTTGTGAATGCAACACTAAGTGGGTTGAATATGGAATCCTTGGTTGAGACCAGTGTAACCCACAATATTGTGAGCGAGCAAGCCACAAAGTCACTTCATTGCAAACCTGAGAGCAACGCAAGATTATGTAAAGTGATGAACTAAATAGTAGTGTTGGTGACGTGAATAGTTCACTCTGCACAATTGAAAGTGGGAGAGTGGTTTGGAAACATGGATCTATTGGTGGCTCCATTGAATGACAATGTGATGATATTGGGGTTGGACTTCCATAGACTTTCGAAAGCAACTCCTCTCATTCATGAAATTCATTTAGTATTCTTGGACAAGGCCAGAACACTAAGCACATCCTTGACGACAAAGGGGAAGCTTAGGAGGATGCCTAGGATATCTATGATCAGGTTGGTAGAAGGAGTCGGTAGAAGCATAGTTGAACCTTGTGACATGACACAACATCAAGAATTCTTTTGAACCGTAACAACTCTAATTAGTTTGGGGCAAGAAGAGAAACAATTGACAACGATTAAAACTTTGATGAAGGCAACCATGGGGAAGTTTGGTCGATTAAGGGACCTGATGAACCATGAATGTGAGTGTAGGAGACAGTTGGACTCTTCACTTACCATGGATCAAATGGGGCATCACTAGGAGAATCATTATCAGCTACAGGCCAACGACGTTGTGGAGGATCGGTCCATAGACTTACTCACCACGGAGACATTAGGAGTTGGGTCAAGACAATATGTGGATGTACTTACTAAACGAGACTTTGAGATAGATTTGGAAGAAGTAGGAGCGGAAGACCGACACCCCGCAACGATTGTGAACTTTTGTAGGAAGGCCATCGGGATATATGACTTCCAACTTACTTTTGAATGACTTGAAGAGTTGGGATGCACACCAAAGGAAGTTAGGTTTGTCTTGCAATACTTTTTCATGAAGCACAATTCAAATACGATGTACACCATTAACCTTGGTGGCGGCTATTGGGTACACTATGCCTACTAAACGAAGGATATGGAGATGCACTGTCAGCAATAAGCAATGTGTTTTAGGATGCCTTGAGGGAGGTGTCATGGAAATAATCAAACAAGGAAATTGCAAAATGACAGATGGTCTGTGGGGGAAACTTGCCAAATTGTGACAAGAGGCAGGACCTTGTCCAAAACTGAAAGGTTCAATAGAAGTTCAGCTAGGTTGAAGCGAACATGTTGAGGGTGTAATGGGAAACTCAACAAGACCAAGATGAGTGGAAAAAATGACGATGAGGCAGACAAAAAAGGGTTTGTTGGAAGTGGAGACGTGCATTCTCTAAGGACGAACATGACAGTTCGACTGATCACCTGACTACTTCAGAACTTGAGAGGATCCAATGTCCACGACATACACACAATAGAGTCGAAGTATCAAAGTCATCACGGGCCAAGAGAATCCAACACTTGGACACACCTTGAGGATCTTCCTAAGGGGAGGTTCCTTTGATAATAATTGTTGAGTGGTGACGAGATCTAGAGATGGGGCATAGGCGCCATGGAAATCGATGGATATTGTCAGCACTACATTTATTTTATTATTTCGATATACAATGTTTACATATTACATCATCAAGCCCGTGGCCATATATCACATTTACATTATACACCACTAAACCAGGGATGTTACATTCCCCTCCCCTTACAATTTTCATATTCCTCGATGCATAACACCATATTGCTATAAATGTATATAATTTTACATCACAATACTTGATAATGTTGCAATTTCACACTCCTGCAGTAATTCCAACCAACAATTTCTCGTTTCCCACAACTTTCACAACCCAAGGAAGTGTACCCCTTTCTTTGCATGGAAGTCCCTCCTATTGTACCACTTCCCTTCAAGAGATCCAATATAGATTAGACAAGAAGTCTTCGAGATGTGGTTCCAAAAAATCCAACTGCCAAAATGGAGCCTTACACACTTATATACAAATGTACATTCAGTTCTCTTCAAAATTTACAAAACATTGTGAGTACTCCTCCCACATGATCTCCTCGTGTTCCCGCATGGCGTCTTCAGGACCATAGTAGGTCCACTGGACCTTTACCAGGATGGTGGCTTTGTTCACGAGCACTTTGAATTTTTGATACAAGATGTGCATTGTTTCCACCCGAAAGTCCCCTTCATGCTCCACTTGGATCACAGTCCAATCAATTGTTTAGTTAGTATTAGGCACATATTTATTCAATAAAGACACATGAAACACATTATGAATGCTTAGGGATGTAGACAATGCAAGCATGTATGCAACTAGGCCTATCTTCTATAAAACTTTAAACAACCTACAGTATCTCACTACCAACTTTGGGCAACTCCCCAATCTTAGCGCACTCCTCTTAGGTTTTACTTTTGATAACACATGCCAACCCACTTTGATTTCCCTTCGTGACATGTTTTTATATGCATAAATCTTTTGCTTTTCCTCTGTAACATTTAAATTATGCTTAATCTATACCATATGCTCTTTCATTTCCCTTAGAAATTTTGGTCCAACAAATGCTTTATCTGTTGGGTTGTCCCAACTTATTGGTGTGTTGCATTTCTTGCCAAACAAGGCTTCAAACAGAATCATCTTCAACGATTCTTGATACCCATTATTTTAAGCAAACTCAACTAGATGAAGGTAGTCTTCCCACTTGTAAGGTTTGTCCATTACATACATCCTCAACATATCCCAAATTATCCTGTTAGTCCTCTTTGTTTTCCCATCTTACTCTGGATGATAGGTTGTACTGAAATTCAAGTTAGTCCCAAATCCCTTAAACAACCCCTTCCAAAAATTAGAAGTGAACTTGGGATCTTTGTCTGACACTATTGCCTTAGGCACACCATGTAGCATGGCAATTTCCTTCATATAAATCTCTACAATATTGGCTTCCTTGTGAGTCATTTTCGCCGATATAAAATTTGCAACCTTTGTAAGTTTGCACACCACTACCATGACGTAATCATGCTTCCTTATTGTTCTTGACAACTTGGTGATAAAATCTATTGCAACTACCTCTCATTTCGATTAACGAATGGGCAATGGTTGTAACAATTCAGTTGGATGCCTATGCTCAATCTTCAACTTCTGAAATTCCATGCACCTGGTTATGTAATCAACCATGTCCTTCTTTATTCCATACTAGAAATATTGGCTTCTTACTACTACAATAGTCTTCTAGTACCCCGAATGTCCAACGTATAGTACATTGTGCATCTCTTTTATAACTAAACTTCTCAATTCCTTATAATCAGGAACATAAATATGTTCCCGAACAAGAGGATTCCATCCTCTTCTAGCTTGTAATCTTTATATTTTTGTTGTGCACTATTTTTTTGCAATACTTCTTTAACTTGCACATAATGTTGGTCTATTGTTATGACCTCTAAAATTCTATCTTTTAAATCTATCTTGCACCTACTAATGGTTGGAGCATGCATTTCATGCACCCTTTTGTTGAGTGCATCGACCACCTTATTCTCTTTTCCCTTGATATGCTTGATGTCAAAATGATATTTACTGAGAAATTCCAACCATCTAGTTTGACTGGCATTTATTGTGGGCTGCTCAAACAAGGGTTTCAGATCACTATGATTTGTATTCAACTCAAACTTTATGCCCATGAGGTAATGCCTCCACATTTTTAAGGCATGAACTATCGTTGCCAACTCTAAGTCATGGGTAGCATAATTTATTTCATGCTCCTTAAGCTTCCTTGAATCATAACATATGACATGACCATTTTGTGTAAGGACTCCACCAAGCCTTTCCTTGCATGCATATATGCACATAACAAAATCTTCATCTGGATCTGTGACCTTTAGAATAGGTGCAGTGGTCAATAATTTCTTCAAATGATAGAAACTCTCCTCACATTTGACAGTCCATTCAAACTTCGTTCCCTTCCTCTGCAATGAAGTGATTGGAGGTGTGACTCTGGATAAACCTTCGATGAATCTCCTATAATATCCAGGTAATCCCATAAAGGATCTCACTTTTGAAACTTTCTTTGGTGTTGGCCATCTTTTCCCGATCCACTGCTATGCTATTTTCTGAGACAATGTGGCCCAAATAATGGATTTTCTTTTGATAGAAAGTGCACTTGTTTAACTTAACTTGGCATACAATTAGTGCTCTCTCTACACTTGAAACACCATTCTCAAATTTCTCATGTTCCTCCTCTATATTGGAGGATAAGAATATCATCCAAGAAGACAATGAGGTATTTGTCCAAGTAATCCCTAAACACTCCATTCATTAGACACATATAAGTAGCTAGTGCATTTGTCTAGACAAATGGCACCACCACAAACTCATAATGGCCATATCTTGTCCTAAATGGTGACTTCTTCTCTGATTCTTACTTGGTGGCAACTTGATCTCAAGTGAATCTTGGAAAATATATTTGCTCCTTTTAGTTGATCAAAAAGATCATCAATCCATGGTAGAGGGTATGAGTTATTTACAATAAGCTTACTAGGTTTTTTGAAGTCAATACGCAACCTGAAAGTTCAATCTCTTTTCTTCAAAAAGAGTATTGGGGTGCCCCAAGGTGAGACACTTCAATGCATGTACCCCTTCTTCAACAATTCTTCTAGCTGCATCCACAACTCTTTCAAGTCTAGTGTGCTCATTCTGTAAGGAGTTTTGGACACTGTAGCAACTCCAGGAAAAAAGTCAATAGAGAAATAAATATCTCTCTTTGGTGGTATTCATGGCAATTCCCCAAACACATCTTCATATTCCCTCAATATTGGATAGCCTTCAAGACTTAGTTCCTTATATTTTGTTAGTTCTTCCATATGGGCTACGTATATCTGGCGCCCTTTTTTTTAAATTATTTTCACCTGCAATGTTGAAATCTCTCTTACGGATATAGGTCTTGGAATACCTTGTAGTTTTTTTGAATTTCCTCCCTCATCAAGGCATGTGAAATCTTTGTTTTAGCAATCTAGGACAGTGTGATGCTTGTCCAACCAACCATACCTATTAAGCAATCAGATGACCCAAATGGTATGATTAACTCTACCTTAGTGCCAACTCCATTCATGCTTGTTGGGAAATACTTGACAATTTCATTGATTTTTCTCTTGGTTCCAGTGGTTAGTTAGACCAACCAAGACTTTTCATGCTTAAATCTTTTCAATTCAAACAATTCAACTATTTTCGGATCTATATAGATATGACTAGCTCCATAATCAATAAAAATAGCTATGGCTTGATTATCAATCTTACCTTCTACCCCAATCATGTGGGGTTGGTAGTCTGCTTGTTTGTTGTCTAAGGCTGCATAAATCCTTGGCATGCTCCTACCTACATCATCCATTGTATCAACTTCTTAAATGTTATGCATATTCCTCATCATATCTCCCTTGTGAGGACAATCCCTATACAATTGGTCTCCTTCACACTCCCAACACTTTATGGATGTTGTTTTGACTTTTTCCCCAAGGAATCTATCATTTTATGTGCACGTTGGCTTCCCTTGCTGATATGCTTGAGATTTGTTCATGAAAAATGGTGATTTGAATCCCTTCTTCCTCTGATGCATCTCGCCTCTCTTCTTATCATCCCAATCCTTTTGAAAAACTAGTCTACTTTTTCTCTTCTCGTAAAGATACTTATCTTTTCTTATGGATTCTTCCAATGTCTTGGGCTCATTGAAATGAATTTTATCACTGTAAAACGTAGGTATTGTTGAAACATAACTTGATTTTTTACCTTAAAAATAAAGAATTTTTAGTATCTTTGAGTTTTTGCATTATATAAATTTTTTAAAACAAAGCTTTTCATCTCCGATGAATTCAAACACTTTTTCAAATAATAATTTAAATGAACAGTAATGATAAAACTTAAGAAATGTTAAATTCATATCGGGATATCGGGATTCGCAGTTTTGCGATAACAATTTTCAATGCAAATCAAATAGTGAAACCCCGATCCCCGATTTCCCGACACATTAATCATTGATTAATTCATAATTTATTCAAATCATACTTAAAAAGGGTCTAAACTTTAAGTTAATCTTATTGGGAAATCGCGATTCGCGATTTTGCGAGGACAAATAAACTTAACATTGTATTCTCTGATTTCCCGATCCCCGATTTCATTTAATTCTTAAGTGAGGTTTGATTTTAATCTAATTACTGTTAAGCGTGATTATGAGTAACTAATCATATCGGGAAATCGTGATTCGTGATTTTGCGAGCAATAATTTTCATATCATTGATTTACAATTCCCCGATCCCCGATTTCCCGATTAACGATTTCTTGATTAACAAAGTCCCGAAAAGCTAATCTGGATTAATTAAGATAATGACAGGGTTTTAACTAAATAATACATCGCGATTTCGGCGATCGGGGTTTTACGATGATTTATTTCCTTGACATCGAAAGTTTCGAAACCCCGATGAAACTATTTTCAACTCAAATCAAGATTATCGTTAATTAACCACTCTTTGAAACAAAGTTTAAGGTTTTAAACTTTTAATAAATGATCTTTAATGCGACAATCGTTTAATTAGGCAAGTTTCTATCATATTTGAAAATATCGGAAAAGCTCAGGTACAAAAAATTAAATGCATATTATCGGGAATATCTTTTGCATTTATTTCATAACAGATGAACAAATCTCGAGGATTTTATGATATATTCGAAATAATTTTTGAAACGTTTACATTATTTCGAAGCTGAATTCTGCTCTGCTACAGGTATACAAGTGAACACAGAGTTTTTCCTCTTCTTTTGGGCTGCTCCACCATTGGCAGTTTTGTTCGCTCTGGAATCTTGCTACTGAGGTACTGAACGCAGAGCTGGTGAACATACAGTTATGGCGCCCAAAAAGGCTTCAAAGAAAATCGAAGAACAACCGGAAGGCGATATCATTTCAGACACTATTGCAGCTGGAGTAGTACACAAGGTTAAATCATGGGATACAATTGCAGAGAAAATGGAAGATGAACTTTCATATACTGACAATGGTACAGACAACCATCTCCGAGACATCGCCGAAACAGGTCTTCATAAGGTTGCAGCACGTCCGAGACTGGTTTCATATACAGATATGATTGTCTGGGCACTGGATAAGGTGGACGTTCCGACAAGAAGTATCCTAAACGAGCAAGGAGTTGTTATCGGCTCATTCAGGCCCGAACATATACAAGTAATGTATAAGCTATCTCCAAATTATAGGCACACTTTTAATAAAGAGTTTGTAGCTGCTTTTCAACAAAAAGAATGTGTAGAAGGTGGCCAAACATACCCTGATATGATAAAAGGATGGGCAAGAGATGAGAACAAGTTTAGAGCTAATGAACATGGAATTTATGCTACAGCTTCCCTAAATGAATACATGGTGTATCTAGGAATGATGTTATGTAGACTCTTTGGAAGAAAAGATCATTTTCATTTCAATGCAGACTGGACACCATTCTTAGAAGAAGTTTCAGAAGGGCGTAGTTTTAATTGGCATAAAATGTTATCAGATAACATTGCCTCAGAAGTTATAAACTACAAAACAGCTAGGGCAAAGGGACAGCCAGTGGCCTTTTATATGTCGGCTTATATAATGGATGCTATTTGCTTTAAGACTCCATTCTCATTAATGAATTGGAGTTGGAATGATTCTTGTACAGAGCCTGTCCATAAGTACCATTCAGCTATGTGGGAAGAAAATGCCAAAGATAATTTTTATGAGGTATGTCATCATGTCATTATTCCTCTACACAGAATGTTCTTCGGATGTGAACCTCCTCACATTTCCAATACCATAATAGAAAACCTCAAAACAGTGGCTGATTGGTTCATTGAAGAAAATTTCTCATATGTTAGGGTTTATGGATGTTCTATTCCACCACATGCACTCCCAAAAATACTCCCAGATAGGTTAATTTGCAGAGAAGTGGCTTATCATTTGGTGAATGGTGGTATTGGACTAGAACTTAAAGCTCAACAGAAGAAGTCATGGCCGTCTTTTCCCGTTTATCTAGGAAAATTTACTTTATTAAACTTTGGTCATTCTAAGTCAGAAGCGGAATCATTGAGTGAAGTAAAATTAGTGGACATAGAACACAGGAAACATGATCCATATCAAATTATCAATCGGCATGTTACACAATGTGGGTTGAAAGCATATGAACATGAAGATTCATTTTATGATGATATTTTCAGAAATGCTAAGTCATATGATGAAGTTCAGAGAAGAGTGCAAACCTTGTCACCTGATGCACAGGTGGGGTTTGCATCCTTTCAAAGAAATAGAAGACAGTGTTTGCCAAAGATTTTGCAAGGCGAAATGCCAACACCAGAGAAAGATCCAGAAACTATTCCTCCAGGTTTTGAAACCATTATTCAATATGATAGAAGTGATAAAGGTAAATTGAAATATTCTGAGATTCCTCCTCAGAATACATAAAGTTCCCAGATCAAGGAAACACAAACAGAAAAAGGGAAAGGAGCAGAGACAAATCCAATAAATTTGGATGATATTCCAGAAACTGTTGGGGGAACAGCTTCACAGGAACTTGGGAGTCCCATTACAGCATTAACCCCACTACAGGCTACTTTTGGGAATCCTCACGAAGGAGTTCTGTACGTGAGTGACTTAGAACCAATTAGCAGAGATGAAATACCTTCATCAGATTATTTTTTCAGCAAGAAACGGAGAGCTGTGTTGAAACAGGAATTACACCCTGTAGGTGAAAGAATAGTTAAAAAACATAAAATCATTATTGATGGAAAGAAGCTAAAAGAAAGTGAATTTGCTACAGAGTTAGCAGGGACTATGGGGGCCATAGCATCGGCCAATATGTACTCTGTAGGAAATTTAATCACTATGATGGAGCAGAAAGATCAGGAAATTACACAGCTACAGGACAGGTTGAAAGAAAATGAAAAAATAATCGGCTGGGGAATACAAAAAGGCCTTGAGCAAGCCAGGCTCAAAGATATCCAGGAAATTCATCAGTTAAATGAAAATTTAACTGAAGCAAAACATATGATTCAAACCACCCAAGAACAAGTGCAGGCACTAGACAATGAAAATAAATCTCTGCAAGACAAAATCATTTCAATTACTAATCAAGTGATTGGAATAGATCGGTTCAAGACTAAAGCATCAGAGATATATGCGAATATTAAGGAAGAAGAACAAAAGGTATTTTGTAATCTGGAAATCATCCAGAATTATTATCAAGAATCTAAGAAATCTATGGAACAGGTAGTGCAAAAAGAAAGGGAAGCTAAAGTTGTAAGAAATTCTTTCCAGAAGTTAATAACTGCTTTACAGAAGGAAGAAACTGGAAAATCTCAGAAATTGTCCATTTCAGAGCAGTTGAAAGGAGATGTAATGATAAAGGTTTGGGAAACCAACTTGGAAGGTTATAAAAGGATTACAAAAATGTCAATGAAGATTGCCAAAAGATTTTTGATTTCATTGAAAAAGAGTCAACACATATCGGGACAGATGGCTTATCCGATTCATTAGGAGAAATTGACATTAACAGGTATCAACTGAAGGCAAAAGAGGAACTGGAAGAGAAGAAAGCTGAAATCACAAATATCAAAATAGTCAATATGGCAGAAATCGAGAAGCTAATGATAGCTTCTAGTTCAAAATTGGAAAAAGTTAAATCTACAGAGAAAACAATTGCAAACTAGTTGCCAGGATTACAAAGAAGTTTCTTCTCATTTGAAGCAAACGAGATACCTGAGGCTCCTAAGGCCTTAGTGAACTTTTTAGAGAAACATGTTCAAGAATCTGAAGCAGATAAAGAAAGTTCTTCGATTCAGAATTAAAACTTTGTACATATTTCTATTTTTAGTATTTTGTAATAAATTATAAACGGTTGACATTAGTATATGTAACCGAAAGATTAGAAAGTTGGTTAGTTACCAATGGAAATTTTGGACAGAAATGTATAAATATAATTTCGAGAGGCTGAAACAAGGCTTTAGAAATTTTGGAAAAAAGACAATTTTGTAGGATCAACTTTAAAGTTTATTAGAATATCATTCACAACAAGATTCTGGATCTTGCCATTTAGTGACTATGTTTCTTCCCTTGTCTACTTTCATTTGTTAAATCTTCTTCTTAATGTGTATTTCTAGCAAGTGAATCAATTTGGAATTATATGTAATTGTTGTTTATAGTATCAGATTGGTTTGGATGTTGAATGTGTTACAGTTTTTCCTCTGGAATTATTTTAATAATTTTAAGACCTGTAAGCTTCTGTTCCTTAATATTTTCTTTTGTTAGAAAGCCTGCGTTACTTTCATTATTGTTAATGGAAATATATGATTCTTTCTAGATTAAAGCCTTATATTTCTCTGTGTTATGTTTCATTGTTTACAATTTCATAATTGTCACTGAACCAGGAAACGGCCTTGATTGTGTCTTTACTTTTCTATTTTAAGTTTTAAAGTTGTTTTATCAATATCTTCCCCGAATGTCTGAAGTAACAAATCTATAAAAAAACCCTTTTACAAACATATAAAAATCAATCACCCATGACAGTCCCTAACGGTAGACAACCAAACGTAGAACCCGGTTTACAAGATCAAACCAGCATTGCATTGAACCTATTTAACACCATCTTACAAACTGCAACAAATAGAACAGAGTTAGAACGATCGTGGGCAGCGATTGAACGTGACATAACCATCCAGGAACAACAGGAAGCAAGACAGAGACAGTTGAGAAACTGAATCTGATCTAATTTTTCTTTGTTTCTTTGTTTTAAAGGTAATATCATATTTGGATGCCTTGACGGTGTGTTTTACAGCCTTAAAACACAAACTCAGGAACAACAGGTATCCCACTCATAAATCTTTAAATTTTCACCTTCTCATCCCTTATGAAGCCAACATACCTCAACAATTCAAGGAATATCCTCTCATACTCATCCATTGTCATGCTTCCAAATTTGATTTCAAAGAACTCTTGCATATTCTTATCATAATATTGCTCTGACAAGTATTTCTTCTGAAAAATACTTTTTGAACTCCCTCCACAAGTTCCTCTTCTCATTAATGTGCTTAACCTACTTGAGTTGAACCCACCGCATAATTTTTTTTCCTTGAAGATGGTAGGTTGCAATTATGGCTTCTACATTTGATGAATAATTGTGCAATTAGAAACATTTCCTAATTCCCAACAACCATACTTCTGGATCTTATCCCTTCCTATGATCTCCATCAAATGATGGTGGCTTCATCTTCCTGAGCTCTTCTTGCAAAATATTTGATTCAGGCCTCCTCCTTTGTCTTCTAACAAAGGACACACTTGGGTTTCTCTTCAACCTTGAATGTGCATGTGACCTTCTAGTCGAGTGTCTCGATGAATGATGATGATGTTTACCAACACTCCTTGATTGCATAGATCCTCTATGATTATCCTTTTTGTCATGAGATCTGGATGCTTCTACTCATTTTCCATTGATTATTTGCTTTGTGCCATAATCTTTATTGACTTGTCTCTACAACATATTTAGACTCTGTAGCATATCCTCCTAAGCTCTTATCATCATTTCATTGTATGCTCTATAGCTCTGCACTTCCTTTTGCAAGCTTCTCACAATATCAACTAGCTCCACTCGCTCCACTCTACCTCTATGTCCATTGGACTCGGTCTCTACATTTCCGATGTTGACATGTAAACTTTTGACCTCCTTCTCGTGGTTGTAAGATTATTAGGCATCCTCCATATCTCTAGTCCTCGTATAGGAACAAAAAATGTTTGTTTGTACCTCTAATTCTATAAGAAATGTGCATGTAACAATTTTTGTTAGAATCATGCACATTGTAAACTATTTCATTAATTATATTACAAGTCATTATTTAGTTGAATTTATGAGAAGTATGGATGCATTGTAATCTAATTATTATTGTTTAAATACATTATCCTATGATTTATCTTTCTAGTGACTGTACTCATTCCGAGTTCTTAGCTAGAAGTTACAACTTTCTGAAGTTTGCATTTTCTACTAATTTGTGACCTGTTTTTACTGATGCAATTTTTTCATTTTTTTTCGAGACCATTTTTTTGCCACATATAGAAGAAAATTAGCTAGGAATAAAAAAAAAAATTCCATATCAGGCGCAGATATAATTTATGAATGGGATTACCTAACAACTTTAAGATTTGGAAACTAATGCTCTAGTCAAATTCTGTATAAATCTACAATTGACGACATTGTCATTTTACACTTTCTCCAGACTTATAAACTCTAGCCAAAACTGGTTATCTCCCAAATGGAGAAAAATTGGGAAAAACTAATGTGTAGATAAAATATAGACTAAATAATGTTTTTCGGATTGGTGATTTGGGGTCCCTTTTCCTCCTTCAAAGATTTCAAAGATCGTTGAAACACACCTAATAATAGTGGATTTTTCTCTATTTGAGTATCCACACACCAATTCCTTTTGAATTTTACCAAGATCCCAAATGGGTATCTTCATGCCTACTTTTTGGATTCCCTACAAAAATTTCACCTTCATGTAGGACCCAATTACTGAGCATGACCCAAATCTTTAAAAACCCCTAATTTGTGTTTTTCGAAAAATACAAGCAAAACTGGCCAATGGCCCTCACTGACACTCATGTATCCCTCGTCACTATGGGCACAACCCTTAAATTTCATCTGGATTTGAGTTAAACTACTCATATTATGGTCAAAACTAGTTTTTGGCTCCAGACTTGATTTTTTTATTTTTTTTGTAAAATGTTGATTTTTTCCTTCCCTTTCTTCTCTTCTCTTCCTTTCTCTTCTTCTCCTTCCTTTTACTCCTCCTCTTTCTCCTCTACTCTTCCTTTCTCTTCTTCTCCTTCCTTTTACTCCTCCTCTTTCTCCTCTTCTCTTCATTTCTCTTCTTCTCCTTCCTTTTCCTCCTCTTTCTCATCCGATGAGCATTAAAACCCTTCATCGAACACGAACTTGCTCTTCGGCGAACTCAAAATTTTGCCTTCGGTGGACTCAACCTTCCTCTTCTGTGAACTCAAAATTTTAACTCAAACTTCCACTTTTGCGAACTCAAAATTTTGCCTTCAATGGACTCAACCCTCCTCTTCGACGAACTCAAAATTTTGCCTTTGATAGACTCTCAAATTTGTTCTTTCGACACACTAAGGAATTGGCTCCTTCGGAGGACTTCAAAATTGTCTTTCGTCAACCTTCAAAATGCAGTTCGACATACTAAAAAATGCACTTCGACGAACCTGAAAATGCACTTTGGCATACTACAAAACAAACTTCAATGAACCCCAAAAAGCACTATGAAGAACCTCAAAATGCACTTGGACATACTAGAAAAGGTACTTCTATGAACCAGAAAATGCACTTCAACGAACCTGAAAATGCACTTTGGCATACCTCAAAATGCACTTTGGAAAACTCTGAAATGTACGTTGACAAACCTCGACAAACTTCAAAATGCACTTCAGTGAACTTCAAAATGTACTTAAGCGAAACTCAAAATGCACTTCAACAAACTTCAAAATGCACTTCGGCTAACTCAAGTTCTTGTCTTCAGCAAACTGGGATTTGTGACTTCAGCGACTTGAAGAATTTGTCATCTCAACAAACTCATTTAACATAGAAATTATGTGTGAATCTAGAATGAATTTCGACCATTGATCTTAAGACCAAAATGATATTTGTCGTTCATTACACTAAGCTTCACGACTACCATGAAAACACAAAATTCGACCTCCCACGCCAATTTTTAACTCTGCAACTTGTAGATTTGTGCAATGAATCGTCTCTTCGACCATTTTAAGTGCAAATTCAACCTTAATTTGCTCAAGATTTTCGGGATTTTACTCAGACTTTACCATTCTCCCCAAATTTAACACAAAATAAAAATCCGTAACCACAAATTTATCAAATTCATGCAGATCTTTGGCCCATATTGGTCCAGTGTTGAAACTGAAGCTCTAGTGTTGCTCTGTAGTGTTCCCCCACAACTAAACCCAGCAATTTAAAAATTTTCTAATACCAAATAAATCAAATGTATGCATGCTAAAAACATTGAAGCAGTTAACGACATTCTTAAAACATGAATACAACTAAATTAACATTCACCCAATAGCATACAACTGCTTAAAACTCAAAGTAAGCACACACCAAATAATCCCACAATTAAATGAAATGCATTAAGGATTTACATACATTAACATCATTATGAATGTAGTTAATTATACAATACACAACAACATATAATTTACTCAATAACAAAGTATATGCACAACAAACAAAACTCAAAAATATAAACATTGTAACATACACTTATCTTTTAAACCAAATGTGCAATCGATTGCATGGGACGAATGTTCCTCCGAACCATAGATTTGTTGCTCCATATTTCAGGAGCAAATCACCCTCAACTTGGGGCTACAAATCCACAAGAAAGAGTGTTCCTCTTTTGTCCACTCACAACCCAATACAACCCACCACAAGTTATTTTTCCTACAACGATCCAAATCCACTAGTTCTCTTCCCCTCAACCTGCACAACCTAAGGAATGAGATCCCCCTTCACTACACACAGTCCATCAGGCCTTCCCACTTCCCTCTAGAGCTCCAACACAGGTTGGTTAGGAATTTCTCTTATTGGGGACTATGGGGATGTCAACTATAACATGAAAAGCTCACAACAACAAATTCGTTGTTTTAGAGTAATTTCTCACACAAAAAACTCACTCTATAGGCCTAATAGCTTGCCTCTTCATGAATTTACAACTCCAACAAGCTGTCACACATGCCCACTATTGTTGCCTTCAAGTTCTAACACTCTCTCATGCCTTGTTGTTCCAAAAACTAACTGTAAAAACTGTCCCCTTTTCCCATACGAATTTCCCTTTTCCCCCATGCATGATGAACCTCACATTCCCCAATGTTAATTGTACTCAACCCCTGTGTTGTCATAACTATGGGATGTGATTTTTCACACCAACCCTCTTAGATGTGTTTAATGATTAGCTTTGGGAACACTCACAAAAGGATAGAAAGTTCGTACACCAATAATAATTTTAGAAAGTGGGTTTGAATTAATACCCATGAATATTTCACCCTTGGACCCCCTTCTTACACTTCCCCCCTCTCTTGTGGAAACTTAGCTTCCATTAATCCTTCCATGGTCTTCTTGCATCCGATATTACATCTATTGTATTACTTCAATATACAATGTTTACATACTACATCATCGAGCCTCTGACCATATATCACATTTACACTATACATCGCTAAACTGGAGATTAAAAACAGGGATGTCACACAACCAACCCATTTTGTAACCATTCCTTGCTTAAAAAATTACCACAATACTCCACCCTATCCAAATAGAGCCCACATATATTCAAAAAGGTGATTTATTTCTCAAGGTCCAAAGAAAATAAAGAGATTTCTCTATACTTGATGAAAATACCCATGAGTTAGTATAAGAAAAATACCCTTTTTTCCACCCAATAATATCCCCCCCGATCTCCCTTTAGCATCAATAAAACTAAAATCCCAATTCCAATTTTTTTTTAATAATTCATAAACTCCTCTCTCCACATCCATCATTATTTTTTGCAAAAAAAATGATAAATGGGTTATAGACCTTGACTAGCCTTTTGATGGCCAATTTTTTTGAGGAATTGGCCAACCCCCAACAGTTCAAAGTCAAGAAAATAATTTGAAAACATTCTTAGGGGCATTTTCTATAAGAACCCCAAGCAAAGACAATTGTTTTCCACTTTATGTTTATGAAATTTCTTGTTTTTTAGCCAAAGACATAAACGATTTCCTTACTCTTTAAGAGGGTTTTGAATTTTTTTCTCCAAAAAAACTAGACCCCCTTCAACCCCACATGTAGAAATAGTAGATCCTTTGGCTCTCTATTTGAGATTGTATTTTGAAGCCTCCAAAGATTGAACTTCATCGCGGGATCCCAAGACCCCCTGTTAATCACTTAAATCTACAGTTTTTACTAATGAAGAGATCTCACAATCTTGATGCCCTCTTAAACACTTAATTGGGATGAGAGGAGGAGGCGTGTGATTGTTTATCCAAGATAGAATAGGGAGGAGGTCTCTAAGGGGAATCATTGCCCTTCTATCTAATCCTACACCTCATGACCCAAAATGTAAATTTTCTACAATATTCTTAGTCATAGGGTTTGTGGGATTTGAAAACTTACCTGATACCCCCAAGTTCTTCTTTCTATCCTTATCAACTTCTAGATTGTGTGACAAAGTCGGGTTTGTATCCTTGGGATTGTGGATTTTGAGGGGAGAAAGTTCTTGTGCTTGCGTAGGTTTCACCTTATCCTCCTCTGGAACCTACAAACCCCTAGGAGGCTATATACCACCACTTAGTCCTTCCTTGATTTCCTCTTACTGATGCCTGCATACCTGGTTCTTCCTTCAACTCAATAATGTACATTCGGCAACAATATGACCATAGACATGGCATCTTCCATATTTATATGGAATTCCTTCACAATATATGGACTAGTATTTCTCCTCATATCCTCTTTGAATAACCATAGTGTCTGCCAAGCCTTCTCTCATATCCAAACCTACAAGAATACATGCCATAACCATATACCCAGTATCATAATTGGACTTATTAAGTTCATAAAAAATTACCTAGAACATTACAAATCTCCGCAAAAACTTCACCCAACCATAGTACCATTGGAAACCCCATAAGCCTAACCCACATCGGGTAGTGATCCATTTGTTATGTTCTAACATCGAATGCTAAGTGCCACATTTTTAAGAACATGGGTCGTGCTCCATGCTTCCAAAAATTATGGAGAATCTTATCAACCTCAACTGAGAATCTAAATATCCACACCATCCACCCTTGAATCAGTGAAAAACAACGGGGAGGAGAATGAACCACAGGTTCTAAGTTCACCTGTGTCCATTCCTTTAGGGTGTCACTCCCCATTCTTTTAGTTGGGAAATGCCCAACTAAGGTCGAGTCCGCTAACTCTAGGATCTCGTGAAATTTTGTTTTTTTCCCAACTATAAATTTACTAAGTCCATTTTTCACTTAATGCATTTACGCTTTTTCGTGCCTTACTAATCCCACCAAACCCCATAGCCTCTGACTGTTGAAACCCTAACAATTTGTTGTTATCTGAATGAGAAAGACCACGCATCAACTTATAATCCAACAAAGAACCAATAAACTCTAAACACGCAACTTAACCCTGACTACCATCATCGCCAAGGGAAGGAAACTCGAATCTTTGATATGCTAGGTGTAGGAGATCACAGTCGGATGAAGGTACATTAGATAGTGAATACCCACCTACTAAGTTTAACTCTGTTTGGATCGATGTGATGTAAGGATACCCTAGTAGTTGATGAATCGCCTATAGAGTACCTCTTGAACATACAATCTACATCCCATTAACTTCCCTCTGACCTGTTGCTATCCTATTATGAAAAACATTGGAAAAGATTTGCGTTATTTCCCGTGCCACATCAGAAAGGTCCTTCACCAGCTCATTGATAATCTCCAATGTCTCCTCCTCCAACAATTTACACCTCGAATAATGGATTTGACCCATACACTGGAGCCTAAACCATCGGACTAGACCAAATCTATTGGCCTACCAGCAAATCTTCTGGAAAATTGACAGTCTTTTCCTCCATCAAAAAACCCTCCGACCTCCAACCCCTAGTGTCCCCTAACACCTATAACTCTTCAAATTAAATTGAAATTACAAAAGTAATTATAATTGAAGCAATGTAGAATTGATGGTAGAAGGATTGTCTAATAAAATTTAGTTTCCAAAGTTTGAGAATTACATGACTTACATGTATTTGTATATTAAACCAAAAATAAAAATACATCTAATAATACCATATGACATTTAGAATTATTCCTACTTTAAATTGTGATAAAATATTTCCATAAAATCAAAATTTGAACGAGATTTGTACTTGGTGTGTCCTCTCTTGTTGCATAAACTAAGTTGGACCAGCGAGTTCTCTTTTCATTGCATAAACTCTAAAACATAAAAAATAATAATCAACTACGAAAATTATTTATCCACTTGCATCGCCACACATATGTGATGTGGCTACTTGAACTAAGTGGCAAAAAGGTACCACGCATATCCCTTCACATAAAAAAATTTTTGACGTGGATAGTTGATGTACCATCCAACTTTAATGAGATAAATCTATTCCTAATAAAATAATGGATTGGATAACAAATCAAAGAGTGAACAAGTGCATATAATGACTTTCCATTTTACTTGAGTGTATAAAGCACAAACGTGACACTTTATAACAACATAATTATTATCAATAAATTGCTTTATTAGTCCCTGTTAAAGGCTTAAAGGGATGAGGACTATAACGATCGATAATTTGTTGACTTCATATTAGTTTGTCCTTTGACTAGAAATATTTGTATAATATCTATTGTTGGAACTAGGGAACTAAAAACATTTATTTTTATATAATAAAAAATACCATATTTGTCATGATCTGATTGGATAACAGATTGGAGGTCTTATTGCTAGCTTCATTATTCCCAATGTTTGATATGTTAGCATATCCAAAGTTTTTTTATCATATACGGTCTTTCTAAGTTGTTATTTTTTTCTTGAAATGTTTGGATATCCAAAGTTTTGAAGATAGATAGTAAGTTTTTTATAAGTTGACTTCATATTAGTTTGCCCTTTGAATAGTTTTTTTTTTCTTACATGGGCTCTATTGTTCGAACTATTGTTACTAATTTTTTTTATTATTGTTATAAAATAATATAATAAATGTTTTTTTGTACGTAAGAGACCTGCCACACTGCATTTTTTCTTAAATGTTTACAAAGCAGTTCTGACAGACTTAAATGTTTACCTAACAAGCTTCGCAGCCTTAAATGTTTACTTAACAGGCCTGTTACAATACATTTTCTTCCTTTTTTTTTATATATGCAATGTTCTTTGTATTCAATGTGGGCAATATTGTTCTTCAGCGACATTGTTGGTTCACTGGTTCTGGTTACTTCTTGCATGTTAACTGATTTCTTATTTGCCTGTTGTTGTTGTTGTTGTTGTTTGTTTGTTGGTCTTGTTACAGTTTGCACGCTTGGGGTTTTGCAACCGCGATTGGAACTGTCCTTCTGTCGTTCCCCATTGACGGGCAGGTTTGGGTGCCATGTTTAGCTTCGCTTGCTATTTGCAGTTTGCAGGTGAGAAATTTGACTACTGGGGATGCCTGAGTCGAAATCCTCTTGCAGAACATATTTGTATGTGAGGAGAAAATATGATTTCCTTTTGTGATGCGTCATTGTGGTTGTGATGGAGGTAGGTTATGTGTCAAACATTGGCCTTCTTTTGTTCTCCGTTGACAGGCGGGTTTGGGTGTCGTGATTAGCTTCGCTTACTATCTGCAATTTGCAGGTGGGAAATTTGACTACTGGGAATGCCTGAGTCGAAATCCTCTTGCAGAACATCTTTATATGTGAGGAGAAAATATGATTCCCTTTTCCTATGCGTCACTATGGTTGTGATGGAGGTAGGTTATGTGTCGAACATTGACCTTCTATCGTTCCCCGTTGAAGGACGGGTTTTGGTGTTGTGATTAGCTTCGCTTGCTATCTATAGTTTGCAGGTGGGAAATTTGATTGTTCGGGATGCCTGAATCGAAATCCTCTTGCAGAACATCTTTGCATGTTAGGAGAAAATACGATTCCCTTTTCCTATGCGTCACTGTGTCTATGATGGAGGTAGGTTTTGTGTCGAACATTGATGATCAGGAACGAGATGAAGACAACATTACAATCATGCTTCTCTGGTCATGGTAATCACATACAAAGATGGACTACATGAGAATTTTGATCGCTCCCAGTATTGAAAAATACCAACCATGAAAACCGCACCGTGAAAAAGTTGGCAGGCCTTTGGACGGTCCTGCCAGCTTTGAATTTTACCTGACAGGTCTCACAGCCTTAAATATTTGGTTAACAGATGTGTTACAATACATTTTCCTCTGAATTTTTTGATACAATCTTGTGTGCAATGAATTTGACCAATATCGTTCTTCACCGGCATTCCTGGTCGGCTGGTTGGTGCTTGCTTCTTGGTTCGTTGGATGTTGCTTGTTGTTGTTTGATTCAACTTTGCAGGGTTCAGGTCCTGCGACTGCAGTTGGGCCTTTTGGTGCTTTTTAACTGGGTTGTTATCTGTTGCTTGCTCTTGTTTGCTTAAACTTTGTGATGTTGGGGTACTGCATCTGCAGTTGGATATGTTATTACATGGTTTTACAATTGGCTCCCCAGAAAATACTATTAAGATAAAATAATGTACAAAACTTTGTTGTGGATGTAAATTACATCTATTATGGCTTGAACCAGAGTTTGTAGAGCTCCAACTATATTTCATAGTTGATGATGTTTTTCCCATTGTTAATGTCTTTATATGGCTTCATAGTTATGAGAATAAGTGTTGTTATGTGAGCGATAAAGTTCTTATGTCCCTTTCTTTTTTCTCTTGTAAACTTTCTCGTTTTTTCCTTTTGTTCTTCCCCTCTATTATGTGTTTCTGGTTCTATTCTTTGCCACATTTCTATGGTCGCGGGTTCCCGGGGTGGCCAATTGACAAATCGTCATCCCCATCTATATCTTCACATCACGAGTTCGGTCGACTGCCATTCATTTGCATATTTATCCAATTTCTTCTAAACTTGCTCGTTTTTCCCTTTTGTTCTTACCCTCTATTATGCATTTCTAGTTCTATACTTTGCCACGTTTCTGTGCTCGCGGGTTCCCGGTGCGGGGAAATGAAAAATCGTCATCTCCATCTATATATTTACATCACAAGTTCAACCGACTGTCGCTCGTTTGCATACTTAGCCAATTTTATGAACGTGAGTTCACGAATAGGTGTTATCGAACTCTGGTAACCCTTGTTCGGGGTATACATCTTGCACCCAAAACTTTCATGCTCTACAATTCGACCATAGACTCCTTGAACTCGCAACCCTGCCTCTACCTATGATGACTCCGTCTGTCCAACCTGCCTTTCCATACTTAGTCAAGTCTTCAAAGTTTTGTAGGTTCATGCGTTCCCGTGTTCAGAACAGTTTAAAATCATTTTTCCGCTCCCCTCCATCCCCGCCACCTTCCGCCCTTCCCAATGCACATCCATTATGCTTTTAAAAGTGACAACCGACCAAACAAATTCGAAAAGATTGGCTTTAATAAGCGGAAAGCTCAAGGACATCTCCCATTAAAATGCATAAATAGGTGAATACTATGGGATCTAATACAAAAATTAGCGTGCATTTTGAATTTGCAAAAAGTGTTGGCTATTTTAGTTTTTTAAAGGCATCATCATAGTAACAGTGCAATATTGTACTACCACGCTGCCATCCATGAACGTGTCATCGACAGAGGTCTTGACTTCATGTCCATCTTTAATATTGTGCATATGTTATGTTACAGGTTGTCATATTTGAGAATATGCTTGGATATGGGAATGTTTAATACGTGTTATTAGTGACTATTCAGCGCACATATTCGAAAATATTGGCATTAATAAGCGAAAAGATCGAGGGCATCTTCCATTAAGACAAATTAAACCAAAATCTACGGAAGATTATACTGTCATCCTCTAGCATTGATTTTAAATACTTATTCCCATTTCTCTCTATCATCAAAGAGTTGGGATTTAAGGTGCCTTCGTTGTAATGTTCCTGGTCATGGACATGTAAGACAACTTAGAGATTGGTGTTCTCCCTGTATTCGATGCTTTGGTTGGTTGAAAGGCCTGCCTGGAGATTTGTTTGTTGATCTTCTTTGTTTTCTTACTGGGAGTTGGAAGGGATTTCCAGGTCACCTGCAAAATTCTCCTTTGTTAAAGTATATAGTTTCTTCCAACAACACAGATTTGGGAAGTGTATCAAATTCTACAGAGCACACAAGAATTTGTCTTCCGTAAGAGGAGTCGCACTTACCGTGGCTTGCAAAATGGTCTCTAATATTTAGAAATGACGCAAAATATTACTCCATTCGTGAATACACGCAAAAAGAAATTATAAATTTGGATCGTCGCGAGTATGAGAAATTGTATAGGTGGTTAAAACGACATCCTAAAATTATAGAAATTTCTATTTCAAAGTTTGTTGAGCTACTTCTGGGTGTGGTAACAGACTTGACAGAAAGCCATATTCTTTGTCAAAGTTTGTTCATTGTCTTTTGGATGTAGTTATAGACTCCATATATAATCAACTTTCTATCGCTACTACACATTTTGTTTTTACTATTCCTATGCATATAATTGCATCTGGGTCGATGAGCTTGCCCCTCTTTGCATGAATATTCCCCTCCTACTTGAAGGTGGGTATATAACCAGGGAACGACGCTCTCAAAACTTTCTAATCCCTGCATCGACATGTAACTGGAAAAAGTTAATGGGAAGGAATTCTAGATTATGGACTTTGCAACACTTTTCGAGGATTACTTTATACTACCACCTTCTGCAAGAAGTTTCACATGTTCGGGTAATGATTTGGTTTCTGAAAATCACCTTTCACTACCACCTTCATGTAATCATTTTATTTCATTCTTTAGAAGAGACCTTAATGTAGTGGTGTATTCCAGAGATATGTCCACCTAATGTCAATCTTCCTATTGTTTCCCTTGCTTTGGATAAGGAAAATGCATTTCTTTTGTTGCAGTTGATGCGATATTTGAAAAAAAAATGTTCGAACCATACAATTTCTTAATTTTTAAAATATAGAACAATGTATTTTTTGAACACACGGTTGTTCGAAAAGTTTTAGGTGTTGTTTGGGATTCACGTCCTTCAAGGATGTTAATTAATCACACAATTAATATTGCTCGTGCCAATGCAATTGAGTCGTCGTCCACTATAGCAATTGCATTAACACTGCAATGTCTGATAATAGATGTTTGACATGTACCTAATGTCAAGGTCATTATTGCACATGACACCCAACATCCAAAGATTTATGGACTCAAAGCAACATTGTAGTTGTCGTGAGAAAGCAACACTAAAGTCGATGTTCTTTGTAGGTCTGACAAACCTGTAGTTTAAGTGCTTTGACAATGATAGCCCTGCTTGTTCACCGCATTGTCGCATTGTAGTCAATAGCATTGTTCCCATTGCCACCGCCAATGTCAATGTCCAAAGCCAAAGCTATTTGGAGCTTGGGGTCACCGCCAATGAGGGTGCCTAAGTTGAAACTACCTGGAACCTGTGATCACAACTTCTTACACTCAACATTAGTATCAATAGTGATAAAAAATTGATTGTATCTCGAGTCTGTTACTGCAATCAGAGGTCGCTCAACAGTCTTTGACATAGAAACTGGTTGTCTGTCAATTTTGTTACAACTTTGGCATAAAACGTTTTGTAATTTTAGAATGTTGATTAAAACGTGCATACAGTTTCTCACGTTCGTGGGTATCCAATTTTATAATTTCCTTCTGAGTGTATTCGGGCATGGAGTAACATTCCAGACCATTTTGTGGGCCGCCATGTTTTCCCCCTACAATGAAAGATATATTTTGTTGCAATCTGCAGCATTTGATACACTTGCCATATCTGTGTTGCTGGAAGAAGCTATGTACTTTAACAAAGGAACATTTTGTAGTTGGCTTGGACGTCCCTTCCAATTTACAGTAATAAAACAAAGAAGTTCAACATACAAATCTTCAGGCAGGCTTTTCAACCAAACAAATGATCGAATACAGGGAGAATAGCAGTCACAACATACTTGATTTATTTATTTTGTCTCAGCTTTTGTTGCCTAGTAGGATTTGTTTCCCCCAAAGCTGACGTCACATAAAACCACTCCCTCACCTTTTAATTGGGCCTGAATCACATTTCTAAGTTGTCTCGGATGTCAATGACCAGGAACATTACAAGGAAGGCACCTTAACCCCCAAGTTTTCGACGATAGAGGAAAATTAACACTTAACAAAGTATGGAATGTTGAATAACCAGCCAATGCAGGCAGGCCATATCTAGAAGAGACAAGTTATTCAAAAAGTTGGGATAGATATAGTTGGCAACACCAATGAAGTCCAAGACCCGAAATTGATATTCAACTCACTGTTTTTTACGAATCAAGCATTTGATTGTCAAGTTGAAATCTATAAAAGACTGTCCACAAGCTTCATTATTGTACATATTTGTTTGTTTTTTTGTCGACGACGGGCCAAATGGTAGTCATTGTGGCAAATAATCTCAACTATATTTTGTAACCCAACTTATTTGAATATAGAATATTTGTGGTTTTTTTTATGGTGTTTTCCAATCTCTGGTATTGTTTTTTATTTTATTTTGTACCTTTTTTGTGTGTCGTTAAACATGGACGACAAGCTTTTCTTTCTGCTGCCCAACACTTCAATTTAAATAAAGGCTACTATGTCTGTTCCTTACATTTTACATGGAAGAATAATTTGTCATAGGCCATACTTATGTGGCACCCGCCCTATACTTAAAGAAAGAAATGGGAGGACACATCCTGCTTTCATTCTTTCGAGTCCCGTCAATAGAATGAATTAATGACTATTACAACAAGGCAACTCAAGTGTTATATATATATTTTTATTTTTTTATTTTTTTCCTTTTTTCTTTCTATTACTTATTGGTTTCAATGAAATCTGGGAACCGAACAACATCCTGCAAATTGGAAGATGATTTACATTTGAACCATAAATAATCTATTAATATATATTAATATGAATACTATTGGAATAAATATAAAAACTTTCTCTTAGCCAATTATCTGACCATCGGGTCCCGGGTTTGCGGTATCCAACACTTATGTCCCTTGTTTCGTCATATACATCTTGCAACCAAAGAACTTTCGTGATCTGCAATTTATGCTTTTACTAGTGAGAACTCACCAAGCGTTCAAAAAGATTGGCATTCATAAACAAACAATAGATTTTCTTCTTTGAGATACTTAGCCCTTTTCCCCTTTTCTTCTTCCCGTCTATTATCGCTTTCTGGTTATATACTTGGTCGCCTTTCTATGATCGCGAGTTCCAGGGTTGGCAGGATGACATATCTTCATCTCCATCTATATCCTCACACAACGAATCCGAACGACCATTGTTCCTTTCCATAATTAGCCAATTTTATGGCCGCAGTTGCCGGGTTGGCGCTTTCGAACTCTGTTGCTTCTTGTTCCGTGATATACATCTTGCACTTGAAACTTCTGTGATCTACAATTCCACCGTGGACTCCTCGAACTCGCAAGATTCACTCTACTAGGGTTCACAAATGTCTTAAAGTATCTGTCGTTGCCTTCCATCCCCATTAACTTCGCGTCCTTCCTAATATACATTAATTATGGTCTTACTAGTGACAACTGAACACACTGGTATGAAACAATTGGCACTCGAACCTTCGCCATATACAAATTGACTGTTGGACTCCGACATCATCCCCTCTTTCGCGTTACACATTATGCATTCAAATGTTTTGAGCGACACAATTTGACCGTCAGGGCCTCACGTCTTCTAGGGAGACCTTGTCACCCTATTTTGGATCCTCGTGTTGGCAGGTTCACGAAATCTCCAATTCTTAGTCATTGTTTCCTGTTTCGCCCATCCTCGTACTCCTTTCAAAATATGAAACACCAAAGGTTTAATACTAAAATGCCATCATGCAACAACCGTAAAGATCGTCATTAATAAGCAAAAGTCTCGAAGACTAACCATCTCTATAGAACGTGTCCAGAAACATGCAAAGAAGATCTTGCCAAGTAATGGAAAAGCTATTACAAATTTCAATATATTAGCGAAAACAAGTCCGGGACAACGTTTCCCTATTCCATACTTGGACAATTTTTCGATTGCGGGTTCCCGGATTGACGCCCTAAAAGTTGTGTTTCGAATCTTCCGCGACTTGCAAATAGTGCCCGAAGTTCCGCGATATACAATTTGTCTGTTGGAATGCCCCGTCACGAGCCCAGTCATCCGTCGTTTTTTCTTTCTTTCTATTGCTTATGGATTTCAATGAAATTTGTGAACCGAACAAGATCCTGCAAATTGGAAGATGATTTGCATTTGGACTAGAAATAATCTATTAATATATATTAATATAAATACTGTTGGAATAAATATATAAACTTTTTCTTTAAATTTTCCATGTCTTCTACCCCTCTATTATCCCTTTGTGGTTCTATATTTAGTCGCATCTCTATGATCACAGCCTCCTAGATTCGCAGATTGGCAGATGCTTATATTTATCTATATCTTCACACCATGAGCCCGACCGATCGCAGTCCCTTTCAATACTTAGCCAATTATATGACCACCGGGTCCCGGGTTTGCGATATCCAACACTTATGTCCCTTGTTCTATCATATACATCATGCACCCAAAAAAAAATTGTGATCTGCAATTTATGCTTTTACTAGTGAGAACTCATCAGGGGTTCGAAAATATTGTCATTAATAAATGAACAATAGATGTTCTTCTGTGAGATACTTAGCCCTTTTTTTCTTTTCTTCTTCCCGTCTATTATCGCTTTTTGGTTATATACTTAGTCGCCTTTCTATGATCGCGGGTTCCAGCGTTGGCGGGCTGACATATCTTCATCTCCATCTATATCCTCATAGGACGAATCCGACCAACTGTTGTTCCTTTCCATACTTAGCCAATTTTATGGTCGTGGTTTCCATGTTGGTGCTTTCGAACTCTGTTGCTTCTTCGTGATATACATCTTGCACTCAAAACTTCCGTGATATACAATTCCACCGCGGACTCCTCGAACTCGCAAGCTTCACTCTACCAGGGTTCACAAATGTTTCAAAGTATCTGTCGTTGCCTTCCATCCCCACTAACTTCGCATCCTTCCTAATATACATTAATTATGGTCTTACTAGTGAAAACTCAACACATTGGTATGAAACAATTGGCACCCATACCTCCACCATATACAAATTGACTACCAGACTCCGACATTGTCCCCTCTTCTGTGTAACAGATTATGCATTCAAATGTTCTGAGTGATACAATTTGACCGTCGAGGCCTCACGTCTTTTGGGGAGACCTTGTCACCCTATTTTGGATCCTCATGTTGGCGAGTTCACGAAAAATCCAATTCCTAGTCACTGTTTCCTGTTCCAGCCATCCTCATACTTCTTTCCAAATATGCAACACCAAATATTTAATACTAAAATGCCATCATGCAACAACCGTAAAGATCGTCATTAATAAGCAAATGTCTCGAGGACTAACCATCCCTACAGAACTTGTCCAGAAACATGTAAAGAAGATCTTTCCAAGTAATGGCAAAGCTATTACAAATTTCAATATATTAGCGAATACAAGTCCCAGCCAACGTTTCCCTATTCCATACTTGGACACTTTTTCGATTACGGGTTCCCGGATTGACAGCCTCAAAATTGTGTTTCGAATCTTTCGCAACTTGCAAACAGTGCCTAGAGTTTCACGATATACAATTTGTCCACTGGAATGCCCTGTCACGAGCCCAGTCGTCCGCCATTCCTTTCAATAATTATCCCCAAGTTGGTTGTATCTCCATGACATTGTACATTTAATATGTATCGAGTCCGCCCCATCGTTTCCCTGTTACATACTTAGACACTTTTCGATTGCGGGTTCCCGGATTGACGGGCTCAGGATTGTGTTTCCAATGTTCCACAACTAGCAAACAGTACCCAAAGTTCCGCGATATACAATTTGTCCACAGGAATGCATCATCATGCCCTCTTCCATGTTACATGTTCTGCGGTCAACACTCCCGAGAGATCCAATACTTGAGCCACTTTTTCGATTGCGGGTTCTCGAATAGGCGGGCTCACGTTTGCAACTCCATTGTTTCATGTCCTGCAAACATTACCCAGACTTCTGTGATATACAAATTGCCCTATGGACTATCCTATCATGCCCTCTTCGGTGTTATGCATATTTCTCTCAAAAAGTTTCGAGACATACAATTTGACCCTCGCGCCCTCACCTCCAACGGTTGTACCTTGTAACCCTATTTTGAATCTCGCCTGACCGCTTTCGATAATTAGACACTCCTTAATTGCTCTTTCCCATCCCCGCGATCTTCGTACTTCTTTCTTAATATGCAATTAGTAACCTTTCATGCTAACAACTCACCATGCAGGAACCGTCAACATTGTCATTAATGAGCGAAACGCTTGAGGAGATCTCCCATTAATATGCATTAAACCAAGATCTGCGGAGAGTTATATTGTCCCTTCAGATTTTTCATCTCAAACACAAGTCGTCGCGTTGGCCCGTTCAGGAAATCCCCAATGCTTAATTTCTCATTGTCGTATTCACCATGTTCGCACTTCTATGTATGCAATTACTAGTCTTTAATGCTAACAACGCATCATGCAACAGTCGTCGAAATTGTCATTAATGAGAGAAAGTCTCGAGGAGATCTCCCATTCACACACATTGGACCAAGATTTTCACAGCGTTATATTATCCCTTCCAACTCTTCATTTCAAACATCGTCTGGAGCAAACAAACGTTCTTGTAAAATCATGGCAGCAGGTCGATAACAATTTTGTGGAGATACAGTGAATATATTCAGACGCTAGGACCAAAACTTCCAGTGGTCCAAGGCATACTCTTACTATTCATCCCGTTCCGCCCAGAACAAAGTGATTTGGACCTCTGGAATCGCTCATGCAGGTTGCGTCCCTGAGGTTTTTGACTGTAAGGAGGTAGTCTCTTGGTGTGCCGAAAAATGTATTTCAAGCCAAAGAATTATTCCACTATGCGACCATTCTCCTGTTTCTTTGTCACCTCAGGTCTTCTGCAAGATGTTAAGATTGTTGGAGCCAACATCGACCTTCAAAGGACAAGACTGCAAGCAGTTCCTAGAAAAACATGATAACTGGTTGGACATCTTAGCCGAGTTCCTCAAAGACCCTACAACAGTTCCTGAAGATATCACAAAGTTGCAGGGAAGTTCCTTTAGAAATCCATTTCAGGAAATTGCTTAGTTGTTTACAAGAATAACGGGACAGGAACCCACGACAAGCATTTCCCGTATAGTTATTTATATTTTGTACTTCACAGTCAAGGAACAATTCATTTTCGATTGGGGGAAGCTAATTTTCATTGAAATCTATTCCCAGCTGTCACGATTCAAAGAATCGAATAAATTTTATATGTCATCCTACTTGATTTTTGCAATAGTGCATTGTTGTCCGTTTCCAAAATTGTCTCTTTCCAAGAAAATAAACTGTGAATTCGACCCAGTAACATTTTGGTACCAGGCCCTGTGGAGGCACAAGGCCTCCCATTGTTTTTATGAGGTTTTTAATGACTTTGTCTCAGTTTTCAAAGATTTATTGTTAGGAAAGGATGCTCCCCAGATGTCTGGCTAGGAGACCAATTTTTTGAACAGGAAGGGGACACTTGAACAAAAGGAAAATCACAGTGTGCTAATGGTCTTTGGCTCCAAGGAAAATCTTGCTTTCCTTCCATGCCACATCATGGACAAGATGTTTGTTACAGAAATACCAAGGCAATACAACCACTGGTTGCATTTTTTCCATGACAAGAAAAAAAAACAGTTCATTCCTCTACCCTGGAAATTCGGGGACTTTGTGTGCAGAAACGTCAACAAGATTATCGAATTCGCAGGCCATATCAAGAACTTGAACCTAACATATGATTAAAAGCTAAAAGGGTTCGAACCTAATGGGATTTTTCGAGAACATTTACTATCAGTTGGCCTTAGCATCTCTTTTATCCATAGACGCCTGACCGAAGACAAAGATAGTGACAACAACACTCCTGCTTCTGATGATTGCGACGTAGAGATATTGCAAAGCGTGACTGAATTGTACAAACAATAGGGAAAAGTATCCGGTGAGAAGAGTGTCCAGTCCCCTGCTAGCACTCCCAAGAGCACAACATCACTGAGCATCGCTTCAACGACCCACCTCAGTAAGAAAGCAACCTAGAAATATTTAAACGAAGGAGGAGATAAGAACCCTCCTCCCACAAAAATTGATAGTTCTCACAAATTTCCCTTGACGAAGAAGATAAAAACCATTGTAGGGCAGGCGGACGAACCCGAAATTGAAAGTGAGCAGATGCAACTTGAAATTGAAATTCAACAAATGCATAAAGTTGACCAGTCCGCAGATGCGATGCACCATAGTTCTGCAATGGAAATAGTTGAGACCGACATTTTTTACGAAGATGACTCCTTCGTATTCCATAGCGTTGTTTTTTACAACCAATCTAAAAATATAATGATTGAAAAGAGAGATCTAACAAATAAGAAAGGCAAATCTTGTACATAGATTAACTTTAGGAAACTGTAGTAGTCCCAAATCTCCCTATTTCATCGCATAACCGGTGATGCTCTTGATGATTCCATTGGAGGAATTGAAGCCGAGAATTCCAGATTGAACCACCGCATCAAGGAATTGGAGGAGGCTTTCATTGCTACCCCAGAGTTTGCCAGTCCTTTAGCAAAAACCGTGCCTGCTACCCCTGCAACCAAGTTAAAAGGATCCTCCAACCTCCTCACATTGTGTAGAGCCCTTCTAGATAATAACATCAATAAAATAATGCAGCTAGTTACTGAAGCCTCAGAAACATCACAAAATATAGCTTCCTTTCGAAAGAGGGAAAATTATTTGCACGAACATTTGCAGACGAATTTAAAAAATGATCAACGTTTCTATGAACAGATGCCGACCCCTTTTGTCAACCATGACATCAACAAATCAGATCTCAAAAGAAGACAAGAGGATCTCCCCTCCCCAAAGCGGATCAAATAATTAAAATCATGTTGGAAAAACAAAGTTAAGAACCTGCAGCTCATTGTCGAATCATGTGAACAAGCCATATCAGAAAAAAGAAGAATTATTCAGAAACCTGACCCAAATAGACTTAGCCGGAAGTACCAACGAGGTTTAAGACCCAAACTTAATCCTCAAATCCTTGCCAATGACCAAAGAATCCTTCGATGAACAACTTGATATTTTAAAGGGGTTGTCTTTAGAAAAGTTTTACGACATCCTTAAATATCGTGTAGATGAGCTCGAGAACTGGCTACTGGACTATTCGACACACAATGAAGAAATTGAATAGGCTCTGCATAATATTTCTATGGATCTAAGGAAATTAGAAGACGAGTTTTTCGACATAGAAATCCAAGATGAAATCAACGTGGCCCCCGTGAGAAGTTACATTGAAGAATGGTTCTAGCGGAGAATGGACAAGCTCATCGACGAAGGGAAATAACCAGTTGGCACAAATCCAGTGACCGTCGACGAGAGCAACAAAAACGCATCGGCTTCATAGGAAGTCTATATTGATGTCATCTTGTTTTCTTTATCAATCCAGTTATTCTACCTCTTTAAATAGAAATCTCTAACCAAAGACTCATAACTTCCAATTTCTTCTTTTCAGGTCTTCCTCTCTACCGTCGCACACTTCTTCTTTTTACAGTGCTAATTCTTGTACTTATTTCTTTTATGGTCTGTGGGAGCCCCAATCGTAGTCTATATGACAAACGCATTTAAATTTCCATAAATATGGAACAGATTCCAGAAATATGTAACAAACATTATTATTTTTTGATAAACTTCAAAGAGAACTAATTCGTGAATGCTAAGTTTTTTTTCCTTGAACTATGTTGGATGTCAAGAAATTGTGTTTATTATATTTGAATGTTTAATGTGTGTGTTTCGTGGTCCTTTTTTCCAGGAACCTTTGTTGCAAGACATTATTAATATTTGATAAATTTCAAAGAAAACTAATTCGAAAATGCTAATTTTTTTTTCCTTCAACTATGTTGGATGTCAGGAAATTATGTTTATTATATTTGAATGTTTAATGTGTATGCTTCCTGGTCCTTTTTCCCAGGAACCTTTATTGCAAGTCATTTAGACAAAAAAATTCTAAGTCCCATGTTTGAACTATACACACCCTAGGAAAAAACTGCCTCGTTCACATATTAACCTTGGGGGTCATCTACAAGCCAAATGTCTTGTGGCTGGCCAGTGACACACTGCCACAAAGTCATCCTCTGCATGGATACCACATGTACTTCAACCTGCTTCCCACGTGTTTGTACTCGGTCCCGCCATAGCAATGCATTTATTCCCATTCCAACCCGACAAGGACTACGCTGCCATGCAACACTTGTTATTATAGTCATTGAACCTTCATTTCCCACTTTGTTTCATTATAATTTCGGATTTTTGTACTTTATTGTAACATGATGTGTTGAGATTTTGTTTTTTTAAGGTGATAGTACTTATCTTAACTTTGTTGTCAATTGTCAATGAGGACAATTATCGTCCACTGCTATATGAGATTATAGGGTGACTCATCATCATTATTCAAGGAAAGTCACACCACTTGAAATGACACGTCAGTGGTCTATAAGGGGGTAGACTTCCACTCTTGCTAGATGCCTCTGGGTCTTGGGTCATTAACTTGTTTCCTTATGTTTGAGGAAGACTAGCTCTTAGCCAATCAAAATTAGCTTTAGGTCTTGCTTTGAGACCAAAAGGTGGTTTCAACCTAGATAGTATCCGTAAGAAAGCCAATATCCATTGTGGTCATCACTGAGGCTACCTCCAATAGGGTTGTATGCTTTCTAGTAGCATCTAACCTCAGTCTCATGCATGAGACCATACACTACCCCTAATTGCAGTTTAACCTCTTGCCTAGAAGGATCCCATGACTTGTCTCTTATAAAAAGAAAGTGTACCAATTCACACAAAAGTATTTGTGTTTTGTTTTTGAGTTTTTTCGTTAAATTTAATTCTACAACATTGCTCATTCATCCAAACATTCTTTCATTTCCTCGTCGCACCAAGGTAGCGTGGTGTTACACCTATATGGGGTGTTCATAAATAATTTATTAAATATTGAGAAATGGTGGATAGCAATGTAAATGTATGACTCACGTGTTCTATGACATGCACTTGTATAGAGTCTTGTATGGTTTCATTAGGACATTTGCAGAAAGATGTGGAGACATAAAAGTGTCGTGGATCGCAGCTTGGTTAGCCAATACTTATTCATTTGGGGTTCGAATCCTTGAATGATGGTGAGGTGAGATGCACATGGAGGATCATCAAAGAATTTAGGTATAACAATTTTAAGTTGCAAAGTAGTTAGTCATTTTTACAAGAGTTAGATGTTAAGTCTCTAATTGGTTCTCACCTATTTGGAAGGTTAGGCTTTGGAGCTCCTAGTTTGTTATTTTATTCTTCTACGCTTGAAGCACCAATAGCTCTAACTAGGTCCCGCATTTCAAGCCACACAAAGAATTCTATAATTATATGAATTTTTTCCCCTTCATTTGTCTTTGACGATGTGTGGTCTTTGAATGGGCCCCACTCCTTTTAGAGGGGTGGAGAGTGGAAGCACATTCATTTATTTTTGTTCCTTCTAAAGCTCACACACTCTGAACTTAGATTGTATCTCACCTTGTTTGGAGATTGGAGCTATCGAAGGCCTCAAGGAAACACATTTACATCCTCTAAACTCAAACTCCCCATTGGGACCCACCTAATTAGTGACTAGAGCCTTCATAGTATTCACAAGAGAATATATCCTCTTCTCAATAGCTTGAACTCTAACTAGGTCCCATTGATTTAGAGAGAGAGGATTTTATACGAGGCATGTGAAATTGTTTAAATACCTTCCAAACCTTGACATCTAAATGGGTCCCACAAGGTTTAAGGGGTAGGAATTTTAAGGAAAACAAAGATTGTAAGCCTTCTGATGATCTATGCTTTGGTCCAGTGGGAGGTGGATTCAACTTTCAAAGGTAAAGAAGATGAATTTCAATCCCTAATTACTCCAACTCCCCCAAATAGTTGAGTTGTGGGTTCTACTCTTTAGGAGTATTAGGGGTTAGAGAGTTGAGAGTCCATGACACCATGGCCTTGATAACTCAATTATGGACTCCTCACCAATGAAAAAGTGGTGTGTGGTTTTCTAAGAGTGGACCCTCCCAAGTTGTTATATGAGTTAATATAGCAATTCAAATTATTGAGATATGCAAGGAGTTATTACTCTGGGTACATGCAACTCAACCATTTAGAAACCATCGAGTGCCTCAAATTGCATATATTTCATGTTTACGAGAAAGAACACTTGGATGTTTGATCCTATCTAACTTGATGGTCTATTCAATGATATTGGGAGTTCATTTATCTTCCACATTTGTTTTCTTAACCTAACAATTAAGCAATTTTATATTCTTATGGAAGTTTTCTTGCCCTATACAATTTTCTCGCTCTAAAATCATTGATCCCATTAGTGTAGCTTCAACAATGAGGCCTGAGATTTATTTTCTCGACCTTTGGGTCGAGGACATTTTGAATACTCAAACTAAGTGGTTCTTGTAGACTCTTGCATCATAGACATTTAAGACAAAGAACATGGAGTTATGGCCTTTTGCAAATTACAACTATGCCATAGACATTTTATACGAAAGAGATGGCACTTTGGTACATCAAATACCATGATCCAACAAACTGAGATGTCATTTCCAAGAAAGGTCGACTAGTTGTAGAGTTGACCAAATGTTTATCACATCAAGGCAACACATGACTTATACTTCTAATAAGTCTAAGGATATATTAAGAATCAAAAGGATCCATGTGATCACATCCATTCCTAGAGGGTTTAGATCCATCATGACCATTCCAAGTCCCTCGAAAGAAAGATAAATGTGTTTAAGTCTCCATATGGTGAAATCACGTGGTTTTGGTACCAATTTTTTGGTGGAGGAAAATATAGAAAATGCTTTGTTTTCTAACCTTGATTGTAGCTAAAATAAAGGAGAATAGGTCCATATTCAATTTGGGAGGAATAGTTAGCGATATGACTAATGTCTAGAGGACATATTTTTTAGTGAAGAATAATTTTATGATGAATTCATATGTAGTTTATGCTTCGATGCTTGCTAAAAAGTACCCTGGTATGCCCAATAAGAGTTCTATCAACCCCATACACACTTGTGTTCACTTTTAGTATCCACTGACATGGAAGCCCAAATGTACAAAGGTGTTTTATATGTTGAATGATTGCTTTCTGTTCACATTGTTGGAGTTGTTGAAACACATATACATAGATTGCTTAACCAAAAGGTGCATGGGGTGTTCAAAAATTTGATTTAAGATCACAACCTAGCCAAACACCAAATTGTTGTATCAAACCCCCTTGTTGTAGGGGAAGGCATATTGGTTCTTTCAGAGGGACCACAACCACACCCATGTCTGTGGCTAAGATAACCATTTGCACTTGCTTCCCAAATACATACTAGATATATTTTTGCTAATGGAATTACACTAAGAACCATCATGATACACTATTAAGTTCATGAATGCTTATCAAACTCAATTCATAAGCAATTCTTTTGTCTTGGAAAGTAAGTGGTAACAATTTTGAGTTAGCTAGAGTGTATGGTCATGAGTATTAAAAAATTAGGGTTGGTGGCCATCGCAACGACCCCTCCCCCATTTCAAGACCACTTCAAATTATTTGAGAATCACATGAAAACTAGGGGGTATAATATAGGTTGCACTTCAACAAATTAGGAGTAAGAGGAGAAACCACATTATCCTTGTGATTGGGATCAGGCTTGGAGGTTCCTCTAGGACAAGATAATGATAAAGTAGATACACGACTCCGAAAGGTTTAAGTGGAAATATGAAGCTATATAATGAAAATGAAGAAGAGGATGAGCATGTTGGTAATGAGGAACTTGGTGAAGGGGAAGTTGTGATTGATTGTCCACACTTGGTGCAAAGAGATGGATCAGTTGCCCATGGCCATTTTTCCAATCCAAAAACATTAACTAGTTTAGGATCCCATCAAAATGGTCCAAAGGGGACCTCAACTCCACCATAGAAGACACAGAAAGATGTTAAGAGTGCCCCACTTCATACCAACATTAAAGGAACCATGGAAAGGACAAAAATACCTTTGAAAGTAGTAACTACAAGACATGGAGGAGGTGATGGGGATGACAAGAACCCAAACCAAAAACATCTAAAGTGTAAATGGTCCCATGAATGAGACCCTTTGCCACTCAATAAACAAAGGATTACAAAGAGGATGTTCCTAAAGGAAAATAAGCATAAGACTCACGTGGGCATGACATGGGAGTGGAGACTCTAAACTTTTCTCCCAAGGAAAAACTTGTGGGAAAACCCATGGGATGCTTCCTCACATTCATGGCTAGCATCCCTAGTAAAATCGTCAATGTACTAGACTAGTGCACCTCATATACAAAGATTTGAACAGGTCACCTACTAGCAAAACTAGCCAATTGCTCGACAACATTGTGACAAATGATTGAGCTAACCCCTTAGGCTTGGAAACCCTTAACATAATAAAATAGAGCACACCCAAATGTCTCCCTATGGTCATGCAAAACATAATTGAAACAATGAGCACAATAATAGACTAGGTCTACATAGAACACCAAGCCTTAGTGCCTAATGGAGTTGAAACTATAAACTTGGAGATCGAGGAAGAGGTAGAAGAACTAGTTAGGCAATCCATTGGTTACACAGAACAACTCACTCAATGATTGACGATGTCTTAGCTTTCCCTTGATATTGTTGAGTTTGATAGTGTGCGTAAAACATTTGATGTAGAAACAAAGGTTGGGGCCATCATGGTAAAATTTTCCAAGGGAAGAAAGGGAAAGGGAAAAGGAAAAGGTAGTGATTATTGAATTGTTGAGTAAACTACAAATTTAGTTGAGCTCTCTCCTCTAGATATCACATGCTTCACTTAATCCTCGATTCAAATTGTGGGGGTTAGAGTTTAGAGGCAAGACATTAAGAACACGATCTCGAAGAAAATAGTGATTGAACTCAAGTTAACCTTGAAGACCTATGAGGACGTTTAGGGAACCCTCCTTTAGTGTGCAACTAACTCATTCTATGGTTACTGGTTCTACTTTACCAACTTCTACCAAAACTGCTACACTTGTCACTTCATTACTTGGAAAAATTCTAAAAGTATGATATTACTTAGTGGGTGTAGAAGAGACAATCCCCTGACTACTGAAGGAAAAAGAGAAGGCATTGACACAATTTTGAATGGTTAGCTCCAAGTTTCACAAGGCAGGTACACTTATAATTGCCTAAAACATAAAATTTAAGACTTGTGCGACTAGAGATGAGACTTTATTACTAGATACTGGTTAACAACTAATTAAATATGTATTGATAGAGGTCAACCCTTAAGAGAAGAAGGCCATAAGCATGTTCTAAGATGTATTTTTGTTGGAATTGTGTCACTATTGGGAGCACAAGGTGAGAGCCTTGATCATCGTGAGAGAGTATCTTTAAATAGAGTTGAAGATGATAACAATTGACTTATTTCTATTTTTAATAAGAAATTACAAGGTTGTGTTTTTTTTTTCGTGTTTGGAGAGATGATAAACCTATATCAAGGAAGGCTTATAGTGAATCGACACAACAACATAGAAGTCATCCACGAGGAGTTTTGAGGGCTAATCCTAATTAACAAAAATGAAATTATTTAGATGGTGGTTTGCTTTAGTTTTGAAGTCCAATTAGTGTTCATCTTTGTAGGTGAAGCTTAACTATCAAAAGATCATATTGAGAATGAGGTGACGAAGGTACAAACTCAAACAATAAGCATGAGAGTGTTAGAAAGGTCTAATCTTATTGGATATCACGAAGAGTCAAAGGACATGTGACAATGATGCCTTAACCCTTAACCCTGATAAAATACAACATTCCTTTAACAACCAATGGTAATCAAGTCGATTGAATTCCCCAATTAACTATAACTATTTCCAACATCATAACAACATAAGAAACTTTTTCATCATTTCACCCATAGTTTGTCCAATTTATCTTCACTTTG
>ML779661.1:1017382-1029509 GCA_009831015.1 Picea engelmannii
CAATGACGTGCCAGACAGCTGTCTATGTTCAAAAGGAAATTTCAACATAGCTGTATTATCAATTTATACCAAATCTTGACTCTTGAGGCCATCCATTCCAGCATGCATGCCATAAGGATGTTGCTGTTCTGTTTATCGCAAATGAGAGAATGATCTAATTCAAAAATGGAACTAGTGACCAATTGGGCACATGAACCATACTTTTTCTTTGTTTGGCATATTATCTTAAAAGTTGATTCCAGGAAAAGGAATGACAGCTCTGTCGGTTTGCTTGTGCAATAAAACAAAATGCCAGCATGGAAATAACCTTTGACAGAAAGGAAGCATATACAAATGGAATTTGAAATAATAGTAATATAAATAATAATAATAATAATAATTTACTAACGATCTTTAGTTATTTCTGATAAATCTTGCACCTGGTTGTATTAGCTTGCACTCCAGAGCCTTTGAGACTCGATTCACTTCGCTGGTTATGTTATGATAAGCGTCAAGCAAGCATTTTGGACAGATCTCGAGAAAATTATATGCAACAATGCATTACGGATTTCGAAACTGACAAGGATTTAAAATTTTAAACCCTAATTTCTCTAAATGCAATCCTCAAGTCCCGTTTCAAAAATAAGCTCACTCACCGTGTCATTTGGCTGTGCATCGATTTCGAAACGGTTGCCCTTCAAAGTTTTGACGGATAACTTCATTCTGGCCGCCAAATTCTATGAGAAAACCCACCAAAATTGACCAGAAAAACAGCGGAATGCAGCCTTGATGACGCAGATTATAAATCCATTCACCTGCACGGACCGCAAGGGCATGAAAACCCTCCAGAACGGCAAGCCCGACCAAATTATAGAAAATCTGTGCCGAAATGACGGATTGACCCACTCACTGACTGTAAGGAGAGGAAAGGAATTTTCGTTGTTCCTTGAGCTCGAGCTTGTGCTGAAGGTAGATGTAGATCCTGTTGAATAACGCTCATTTTATTTCTTGCTTTGCCGCATAAATGTGTGGGGTTAGGTTAGGTGTCTGACTGACGGGTTATGTTAACGGCGTTCGGACAGCTGACGGTGATGGGTTTCGCATTTATCGACCCACTCGGCGATGAAATTGAAGGGATCAACGTTCCCGTCACGTGGAGGCCATCTGAATGCCTTAGAGATGGACACCTGGACACCTGGGGGGTGTGGTGCTGCGCTGGACTGAAGGGGGAAGAGGGAGCGTTTCCGACGGCGGCCGGGTAAATGGAAAATAATATTCCGTCAATTTAACCGTCAAATTCGTTGCCCGCACCGTTCACCGGCGGGACCCACAATGACTCATGTTTCCAACGTGGCATTGTTGGTGTCGCTGGGATATTTGGAACTTGATGGATAGGCAAATTGTATCAAATGGATGTCATATTAGGCTCCATTATTTATACATGTGGATTTTCAAGAAGATTCTAAAGAGTTAGAGAATTCAAGATCCTAACTCTGGTTGAGAATTGAGGCATGTATGTAATAACTTTAGCCCTAACTCGATATGACCATCAAGACATGTTAAACATTGAGCTGTTAGGAAATAAAGGGGTTCCATTCTTATTGTATTGATTTATTGTTTCATAGTTAAGCAACGGGATATTAGTGCAAAACATAGGGAGTAATAGACCATATAGCAGCTATACGGGTCACATTGTCAATGACAACTCGAGAATGAGTTCACCTTTCTTTGTATTTGCATTTCATATTCAAGAAGGAATGACCAAAGCATAGTCCTCACCTTCTAGTTAGGTTTTTCCATATTGATTTCCCAAGGTACAATTTGTATTCAATGTGTGGATGGTGTAATATTTGTGTTAACTTTTTTTTTTTAATCTCAACATATTTTAATGATTTAGGGGATAAGCTAGTAATATTAAAACTTAATCTTAAGTAAAACACTACATAACAAAAAGTTTGCAAAAACTTATAAAATATATTACGATAAATCTTAATATTAAAATATCCACAACAAATTACAAATCCCATATAATTTAAACACTATTTTATATCATTACAAACTTTTACATAATTCTACTCATACTTTAAATTGTGCTATAATATATTGAATGTTGTTTATAGTTCATTATTCAACCTCTCCTCTTATTGTAGGTTAAGATCAATTTATAAGTGTAAATAAAATTTTAGTTATGATCACTCTAAATTATGCTATAATATATTGAATGTTAAGATTAATTTATAAATGTAAATAAAATTTTAGTTATTATCACTCCAAATTATATTATAATATATTGAATGTTGTCTATAGTTCATTATTTCAACCTCCCCTCTTATTGTATGTTAAGATCTATAAATAAAATTTTAGTTATGATCCCTTCAAATTATGTTATAATATATTGAATGTTGTCTATAGTTCATTATTTCAATCTCCCCTCTTATTATATGTTAAGATCAATTTATAAGTGTAAATAAAATTTTAGTTATGATCACTTCTATCATGTATATCATGTGTGAGATCAATTTTTTAAGGGTTAGGCAATTACTTTTTTTTTTTTTGAACCATGGGGAAATTGGTAACATGTCGGGATTATCTGGGTCAGGCCTAGGTTCAAATCCGTCGGCTGCCACTATAAACTCAAGAGTATATCCAACAGCTCGTAAGCTAGATATACCAATAACTTGTGACTCAGTAAGAGCCGAGACGTCTCGAGGAGTCGCCTACCCTTTGAGCCTTATCACAACGGGCCTAAATCTCAATGAAGTTTGATCCTTAGTGGGTTGGGTGAAAATCACCATCCTCCACCAATAGACCCCAAGTCCTTGACTTAGGCAACTACTTATTATGTGTTAGATCAATTTTCTAAGGGTTAGGCAACGACTTGTTGATTTGAATGGAATGGAATTTTAGTTTAATCACATAGAAAATTAAGACAAAGCTTTATAGTTCCAACTCAAGTCTGTGCAAACACTTGCAAATGTAAAAAAAAATCATTACTATTTTGGCTTTAAAGGCATTAATAAAGCAAAATGTTGAATAAGTGTATTTTCAGTGGATACCCTCAAGGGGAATTTGTACTTTATATTAAAATTGAGAGTGTTATGCAAATTATGGTTAAAGCTTATAAAAACATAGACAAAAGATTGGAGAGAGATTAAGACAGAAAGCACATAAAGACATTCACACAAGAGAACTCTCGAAGGTGAAGGTTTAATATTCTTTTTTGTTAAAATAAAGGAAAATCAAAGTACACATCCCTCCAAAATTCCACATTGAAAAGTTATGTTGCAAAAGATATGTAGAGCGCTCCAATTACAAGAAGGATCTTCCCAAATTGTGATTGGGATTACCATATGATCTTCATGGTCCATGTTCTTTAAAGTTAAGCTTGAAAAAAATTTGAAGAAAGTGTTAAGTGTTGAGCATTAAAATAGAGGGAACTTAATATGTTGGAAAAATAAGTAAATAGTGAAGTCAAAGTGAAGATAAATTGGACAAACTATGGGTGAAATGATGAAAAAGTTTCTTATGTTGTTATGATGTTGGAAATAGTTATAGTTAATTGGGGAATTCAATCGACTTGATTACCATTGGTTGTTAAAGGAATGTTGTATTTTATCAGGGTTAAGGGTTAAGGCATCATTGTCACATGTCCTTTGACTCTTCGTGATATCCAATAAGATTAGACCTTTCTAACACTCTCATGCTTATTGTTTGAGTTTGTACCTTCGTCACCTCATTCTCAATATGATCTTTTGATAGTTAAGCTTCACCTACAAAGATGAACACTAATTGGACTTCAAAACTAAAGCAAACCACCATCTAAATAATTTCATTTTTGTTAATTAGGATTAGCCCTCAAAACTCCTCGTGGATGACTTCTATGTTGTTGTGTCGATTCACTATAAGCCTTCCTTGATATAGGTTTATCATCTCTCCAAACACGAAAAAAAAAACACAACCTTGTAATTTCTTATTAAAAATAGAAATAAGTCAATTGTTATCATCTTCAACTCTATTTAAAGATACTCTCTCACGATGATCAAGGCTCTCACCTTGTGCTCCCAATAGTGACACAATTCCAACAAAAATACATCTTAGAACATGCTTATGGCCTTCTTCTCTTAAGGGTTGACCTCTATCAATACATATTTAATTAGTTGTTAACCAGTATCTAGTAATAAAGTCTCATCTCTAGTCGCACAAGTCTTAAATTTTATGTTTTAGGCAATTATAAGTGTACCTGCCTTGTGAAACTTGGAGCTAACCATTCAAAATTGTGTCAATGCCTTCTCTTTTTCCTTCAGTAGTCAGGGGATTGTCTCTTCTACACCCACTAAGTAATATCATACTTTTAGAATTTTTCCAAGTAATGAAGTGACAAGTGTAGCAGTTTTGGTAGAAGTTGGTAAAGTAGAACCAGTAACCATAGAATGAGTTAGTTGCACACTAAAGGAGGGTTCCCTAAACGTCCTCATAGGTCTTCAAGGTTAACTTGAGTTCAATCACTATTTTCTTCGAGATCGTGTTCTTAATGTCTTGCCTCTAAACTCTAACCCCCACAATTTGAATCGAGGATTAAGTGAAGCATGTGATATCTAGAGGAGAGAGCTCAACTAAATTTGTAGTTTACTCAACAATTCAATAATCACTACCTTTTCCTTTTCCCTTTCCCTTTCTTCCCTTGGAAAATTTTACCATGATGGCCCCAACCTTTGTTTCTACATCAAATGTTTTACGCACACTATCAAACTCAACAATATCAAGGGAAAGCTAAGACATCGTCAATCATTGAGTGAGTTGTTCTGTGTAACCAATGGATTGCCTAACTAGTTCTTCTACCTCTTCCTCGATCTCCAAGTTTATAGTTTCAACTCCATTAGGCACTAAGGCTTGGTGTTCTATGTAGACCTAGTCTATTATTGTGCTCATTGTTTCAATTATGTTTTGCATGACCATAGGGAGACATTTGGGTGTGCTCTATTTTATTATGTTAAGGGTTTCCAAGCCTAAGGGGTTAGCTCAATCATTTGTCACAATGTTGTCGAGCAATTGGCTAGTTTTGCTAGTAGGTGACCTGTTCAAATCTTTGTATATGAGGTGCACTAGTCTAGTACATTGACGATTTTACTAGGGATGCTAGCCATGAATGTGAGGAAGCATCCCATGGGTTTTCCCACAAGTTTTTCCTTGGGAGAAAAGTTTAGAGTCTCCACTCCCATGTCATGCCCACGTGAGTCTTATGCTTATTTTCCTTTAGGAACATCCTCTTTGTAATCCTTTGTTTATTGAGTGGCAAAGGGTCTCATTCATGGGACCATTTACACTTTAGATGTTTTTGGTTTGGGTTCTTGTCATCCCCATCACCTCCTCCATGTCTTGTAGTTACTACTTTCAAAGGTATTTTTGTCCTTTCCATGGTTCCTTTAATGTTGGTATGAAGTGGGGCACTCTTAACATCTTTCTGTGTCTTCTATGGTGGAGTTGAGGTCCCCTTTGGACCATTTTGATGGGATCCTAAACTAGTTAATGTTTTTGGATTGGAAAAATGGCCATGGGCAACTGATCCATCTCTTTGCACCAAGTGTGGACAATCAATCACAACTTCCCCTTCACCAAGTTCCTCATTACCAACATGCTCATCCTCTTCTTCATTTTCATTATATAGCTTCATATTTCCACTTAAACCTTTCGGAGTCGTGTATCTACTTTATCATTATCTTGTCCTAGAGGAACCTCCAAGCCTGATCCCAATCACAAGGATAATGTGGTTTCTCCTCTTACTCCTAATTTGTTGAAGTGCAACCTATATTATACCCCCTAGTTTTCATGTGATTCTCAAATAATTTGAAGTGGTCTTGAAATGGGGGAGGGGTCGTTGCGATGGCCACCAACCCTAATTTTTTAATACTCATGACCATACACTCTAGCTAACTCAAAATTGTTACCACTTACTTTCCAAGACAAAAGAATTGCTTATGAATTGAGTTTGATAAGCATTCATGAACTTAATAGTGTATCATGATGGTTCTTAGTGTAATTCCATTAGCAAAAATATATCTAGTATGTATTTGGGAAGCAAGTGCAAATGGTTATCTTAGCCACAGACATGGGTGTGGTTGTGGTCCCTCTGAAAGAACCAATATGCCTTCCCCTACAACAAGGGGGTTTGATACAACAATTTGGTGTTTGGCTAGGTTGTGATCTTAAATCAAATTTTTGAACACCCCATGCACCTTTTGGTTAAGCAATCTATGTATATGTGTTTCAACAACTCCAACAATGTGAACAGAAAGCAATCATTCAACATATAAAACACCTTTGTACATTTGGGCTTCCATGTCAGTGGATACTAAAAGTGAACACAAGTGTGTATGGGGTTGATAGAACTCTTATTGGGCATACCAGGGTACTTTTTAGCAAGCATCGAAGCATAAACTACATATGAATTCATCATAAAATTATTCTTCACTAAAAAATATGTCCTCTAGACATTAGTCATATCGCTAACTATTCCTCCCAAATTGAATATGGACCTATTCTCCTTTATTTTAGCTACAATCAAGGTTAGAAAACAAAGCATTTTCTATATTTTCCTCCACCAAAAAATTGGTACCAAAACCACGTGATTTCACCATATGGAGACTTAAACACATTTATCTTTCTTTCGAGGGACTTGGAATGGTCATGATGGATCTAAACCCTCTAGGAATGGATGTGATCACATGGATCCTTTTGATTCTTAATATATCCTTAGACTTATTAGAAGTATAAGTCATGTGTTGCCTTGATGTGATAAACATTTGGTCAACTCTACAACTAGTCGACCTTTCTTGGAAATGACATCTCAGTTTGTTGGATCATGGTATTTGATGTACCAAAGTGCCATCTCTTTCGTATAAAATGTCTATGGCATAGTTGTAATTTGCAAAAGGCCATAACTCCATGTTCTTTGTCTTAAATGTCTATGATGCAAGAGTCTACAAGAACCACTTAGTTTGAGTATTCAAAATGTCCTCGACCCAAAGGTCGAGAAAATAAATCTCAGGCCTCATTGTTGAAGCTACACTAATGGGATCAATGATTTTAGAGCGAGAAAATTGTATAGGGCAAGAAAACTTCCATAAGAATATAAAATTGCTTAATTGTTAGGTTAAGAAAACAAATGTGGAAGATAAATGAACTCCCAATATCATTGAATAGACCATCAAGTTAGATAGGATCAAACATCCAAGTGTTCTTTCTCGTAAACATGAAATATATGCAATTTGAGGCACTCGATGGTTTCTAAATGGTTGAGTTGCATGTACCCAGAGTAATAACTCCTTGCATATCTCAATAATTTGAATTGCTATATTAACTCATATAACAACTTGGGAGGGTCCACTCTTAGAAAACCACACACCACTTTTTCATTGGTGAGGAGTCCATAATTGAGTTATCAAGGCCATGGTGTCATGGACTCTCAACTCTCTAACCCCTAATACTCCTAAAGAGTAGAACCCACAACTCAACTATTTGGGGGAGTTGGAGTAATTAGGGATTGAAATTCATCTTCTTTACCTTTGAAAGTTGAATCCACCTCCCACTGGACCAAAGCATAGATCATCAGAAGGCTTACAATCTTTGTTTTCCTTAAAATTCCTACCCCTTAAACCTTGTGGGACCCATTTAGATGTCAAGGTTTGGAAGGTATTTAAACAATTTCACATGCCTCGTATAAAATCCTCTCTCTCTAAATCAATGGGACCTAGTTAGAGTTCAAGCTATTGAGAAGAGGATATATTCTCTTGTGAATACTATGAAGGCTCTAGTCACTAATTAGGTGGGTCCCAATGGGGAGTTTGAGTTTAGAGGATGTAAATGTGTTTCCTTGAGGCCTTCGATAGCTCCAATCTCCAAACAAGGTGAGATACAATCTAAGTTCAGAGTGTGTGAGCTTTAGAAGGAACAAAAATAAATGAATGTGCTTCCACTCTCCACCCCTCTAAAAGGAGTGGGGCCCATTCAAAGACCACACATCGTCAAAGACAAATGAAGGGGAAAAAATTCATATAATTATAGAATTCTTTGTGTGGCTTGAAATGCGGGACCTAGTTAGAGCTATTGGTGCTTCAAGCGTAGAAGAATAAAATAACAAACTAGGAGCTCCAAAGCCTAACCTTCCAAATAGGTGAGAACCAATTAGAGACTTAACATCTAACTCTTGTAAAAATGACTAACTACTTTGCAACTTAAAATTGTTATACCTAAATTCTTTGATGATCCTCCATGTGCATCTCACCTCACCATCATTCAAGGATTCGAACCCCAAATGAATAAGTATTGGCTAACCAAGCTGCGATCCACGACACTTTTATGTCTCCACATCTTTCTGCAAATGTCCTAATGAAACCATACAAGACTCTATACAAGTGCATGTCATAGAACACGTGAGTCATACATTTACATTGCTATCCACCATTTCTCAATATTTAATAAATTATTTATGAACACCCCATATAGGTGTAACACCACGCTACCTTGGTGCGACGAGGAAATGAAAGAATGTTTGGATGAATGAGCAATGTTGTAGAATTAAATTTAACGAAAAAACTCAAAAACAAAACACAAATACTTTTGTGTGAATTGGTACACTTTCTTTTTATAAGAGACAAGTCATGGGATCCTTCTAGGCAAGAGGTTAAACTGCAATTAGGGGTAGTGTATGGTCTCATGCATGAGACTGAGGTTAGATGCTACTAGAAAGCATACAACCCTATTGGAGGTAGCCTCAGTGATGACCACAATGGATATTGGCTTTCTTACGGATACTATCTAGGTTGAAACCACCTTTTGGTCTCAAAGCAAGACCTAAAGCTAATTTTGATTGGCTAAGAGCTAGTCTTCCTCAAACATAAGGAAACAAGTTAATGACCCAAGACCCAGAGGCATCTAGCAAGAGTGGAAGTCTACCCCCTTATAGACCACTGACGTGTCATTTCAAGTGGTGTGACTTTCCTTGAATAATGATGATGAGTCACCCTATAATCTCATATAGCAGTGGACGATAATTGTCCTCATTGACAATTGACAACAAAGTTAAGATAAGTACTATCACCTTAAAAAAACAAAATCTCAACACATCATGTTACAATAAAGTACAAAAATCCGAAATTATAATGAAACAAAGTGGGAAATGAAGGTTCAATGACTATAATAACAAGTGTTGCATGGCAGCGTAGTCCTTGTCGGGTTGGAATGGGAATAAATGCATTGCTATGGCGGGACCGAGTACAAACACGTGGGAAGCAGGTTGAAGTACATGTGGTATCCATGCAGAGGATGACTTTGTGGCAGTGTGTCACTGGCCAGCCACAAGACATTTGGCTTGTAGATGACCCCCAAGGTTAATATGTGAACGAGGCAGTTTTTTCCTAGGGTGTGTATAGTTCAAACATGGGACTTAGAATTTTTTTGTCTAAATGACTTGCAATAAAGGTTCCTGGGAAAAAGGACCAGGAAGCATACACATTAAACATTCAAATATAATAAACATAATTTCCTGACATCCAACATAGTTGAAGGAAAAAAAAATTAGCATTTTCGAATTAGTTTTCTTTGAAATTTATCAAATATTAATAATGTCTTGCAACAAAGGTTCCTGGAAAAAAGGACCACGAAACACACACATTAAACATTCAAATATAATAAACACAATTTCTTGACATCCAACATAGTTCAAGGAAAAAAAACTTAGCATTCACGAATTAGTTCTCTTTGAAGTTTATCAAAAAATAATAATGTTTGTTACATATTTCTGGAATCTGTTCCATATTTATGGAAATTTAAATGCGTTTGTCATATAGACTACGATTGGGGCTCCCACAGACCATAAAAGAAATAAGTACAAGAATTAGCACTGTAAAAAGAAGAAGTGTGCGACGGTAGAGAGGAAGACCTGAAAAGAAGAAATTGGAAGTTATGAGTCTTTGGTTAGAGATTTCTATTTAAAGAGGTAGAATAACTGGATTGATAAAGAAAACAAGATGACATCAATATAGACTTCCTATGAAGCCGATGCGTTTTTGTTGCTCTCGTCGACGGTCACTGGATTTGTGCCAACTGGTTATTTCCCTTCGTCGATGAGCTTGTCCATTCTCCGCTAGAACCATTCTTCAATGTAACTTCTCACGGGGGCCACGTTGATTTCATCTTGGATTTCTATGTCGAAAAACTCGTCTTCTAATTTCCTTAGATCCATAGAAATATTATGCAGAGCCTATTCAATTTCTTCATTGTGTGTCGAATAGTCCAGTAGCCAGTTCTCGAGCTCATCTACACGATATTTAAGGATGTCGTAAAACTTTTCTAAAGACAACCCCTTTAAAATATCAAGTTGTTCATCGAAGGATTCTTTGGTCATTGGCAAGGATTTGAGGATTAAGTTTGGGTCTTAAACCTCGTTGGTACTTCCGGCTAAGTCTATTTGGGTCAGGTTTCTGAATAATTCTTCTTTTTTCTGATATGGCTTGTTCACATGATTCGACAATGAGCTGCAGGTTCTTAACTTTGTTTTTCCAACATGATTTTAATTATTTGATCCGCTTTGGGGAGGGGAGATCCTCTTGTCTTCTTTTGAGATCTGATTTGTTGATGTCATGGTTGACAAAAGGGGTCGGCATCTGTTCATAGAAACGTTGATCATTTTTTAAATTCGTCTGCAAATGTTCGTGCAAATAATTTTCCCTCTTTCGAAAGGAAGCTATATTTTGTGATGTTTCTGAGGCTTCAGTAACTAGCTGCATTATTTTATTGATGTTATTATCTAGAAGGGCTCTACACAATGTGAGGAGGTTGGAGGATCCTTTTAACTTGGTTGCAGGGGTAGCAGGCACGGTTTTTGCTAAAGGACTGGCAAACTCTGGGGTAGCAATGAAAGCCTCCTCCAATTCCTTGATGCGGTGGTTCAATCTGGAATTCTCGGCTTCAATTCCTCCAATGGAATCATCAAGAGCATCACCGGTTATGCGATGAAATAGGGAGATTTGGGACTACTACAGTTTCCTAAAGTTAATCTATGTACAAGATTTGCCTTTCTTATTTGTTAGATCTCTCTTTTCAATCATTATATTTTTAGATTGGTTGTAAAAAACAACGCTATGGAATACGAAGGAGTCATCTTCGTAAAAAATGTCGGTCTCAACTATTTCCATTGCAGAACTATGGTGCATCGCATCTGCGGACTGGTCAACTTTATGCATTTGTTGAATTTCAATTTCAAGTTGCATCTGCTCACTTTCAATTTCGGGTTCGTCCGCCTGCCCTACAATGGTTTTTATCTTCTTCGTCAAGGGAAATTTGTGAGAACTATCAATTTTTGTGGGAGGAGGGTTCTTATCTCCTCCTTCGTTTAAATATTTCTAGGTTGCTTTCTTACTGAGGTGGGTCGTTGAAGCGATGCTCAGTGATGTTGTGCTCTTGGGAGTGCTAGCAGGGGACTGGACACTCTTCTCACCGGATACTTTTCCCTATTGTTTGTACAATTCAGTCACGCTTTGCAATATCTCTACGTCGCAATCATCAGAAGCAGGAGTGTTGTTGTCACTATCTTTGTCTTCGGTCAGGCGTCTATGGATAAAAGAGATGCTAAGGCCAACTGATAGTAAATGTTCTCGAAAAATCCCATTAGGTTCGAACCCTTTTAGCTTTTAATCATATGTTAGGTTCAAGTTCTTGATATGGCCTGCGAATTCGATAATCTTGTTGACGTTTCTGCACACAAAGTCCCCGAATTTCCAGGGTAGAGGAATGAACTGTTTTTTTTTCTTGTCATGGAAAAAATGCAACCAGTGGTTGTATTGCCTTGGTATTTCTGTAACAAACATCTTGTCCATGATGTGGCATGGAAGGAAAGCAAGATTTTCCTTGGAGCCAAAGACCATTAGCACACTGTGATTTTCCTTTTGTTCAAGTGTCCCCTTCCTGTTCAAAAAATTGGTCTCCTAGCCAGACATCTGGGGAGCATCCTTTCCTAACAATAAATCTTTGAAAACTGAGACAAAGTCATTAAAAACCTCATAAAAACAATGGGAGGCCTTGTGCCTCCACAGGGCCTGGTACCAAAATGTTACTGGGTCGAATTCACAGTTTATTTTCTTGGAAAGAGACA
>ML779662.1:9495-20117 GCA_009831015.1 Picea engelmannii
GATACCTCGGACCAATTACCTCATGGAGCAAGAGCCTTTTCTGATGCAAGCCCAAGCCGGTAGTGATGGAGGCTGGTACTGCTGGCAAGACAAGTTTGGCTGAGAAGAAGAAGATGGGTCCTCCAGGACCATGCTCAGGTCGCTCCTGCTCTCGGTACTCCATGTCTAGGACCATGTGGGCCTCGAGACATGATCTCCTAGTTATCCCTAGATATCGGGGATAACAGGTGCATTGTGGTTCTTCTGCCTGTTGTCCATGATGTTGGGGGGGGGGGCAATTCTGCAGAGGATTGGAAATCGTGGGGTCTGAGGAATTGGCTTTGGAGGAGTCGGGTTCTAGAAGAGGCCGCAAGACGAAAGACTGAGCTAGAAGATGGGAAGGCTCGAAGGATTGCCGCAACAGAGGGGTTCCTAAGGAGAAGAGTCTCTCCGAGGCGCCAACGTAAAATTCCATACCAGGAAAATCAGGAAGAACACAGAGTACAGAGGGATCGGATTAAACTTAGAGGGAATTCGCCACTGCAAAGATGCTGCCCGAAATCGCTGAGAGAATTCACCCCATGTGACAATCAACTCCAAATTCGTGTCAAATAGATAAACCATAGACTCTTCCTAGAGCATTGTACTGAGCTCCTGCAAATCCAAATCTCCGCGCCAAGGACTGAATCCATCGTCACCCTGACAATTCCACTCCGCTTAAGGACTGCTACACGCTCAACTCATTTGCGTCATAGTCTTCGACAATCTATTACCCACGAACTCAGCTGGGCGATCAAGCGAACCACCCCATGCCATAATCAAATACTCGTACCAGTTCTCGTTAGCCTAGTTTGTCGTTTGTCTATGAGGCCCTATCTTTTCACCTGCCAGATGCCTCCTCCACTTGTCTCGACTCGCGCTAGGGCTCCAAGTGTTCATGCCCGTGGCCTTTGCTTGTTGACTCCTGGTCATATGCGAAGGCATTAGACTAGGGGGGCTAGACCTTCTTTACCCTCCACCCCTAAGGTTCTAGGAGGTCTCTCAATGGTCTCGTTAGCCATTTTGTCTGCTTATAATTATCTCTCAAGATGTGTAAAAAATTTGGCTTTAGAGTTCTTGTGATTATACGGATTCTGTCTATAATCCTCTTTAGGCTCAAATTTTTTGGCTCGGAACCCTGGATCATCATCCTTATGATTGTCTTTGAATCGCCTACTACATTCAGGCTATGGATTTGCCTTTGATTTGCTAGTTGAAGTCCTTTGAGAAGTGCATACGCCTTTGCTTTATTGTTGGTGCCTTTCCCAAGATTCCAGTAGTAGTTCAAGATTCTTTTTCCTCTGGGTTCGTAGAGAACCCCCCCCCCCCCCCGCACCTGCCTCCCCTGGGTTTCCCTTTGATGCGCCATCAAAATAGAGTGTGTGTTCTGACTGTTTTTGGATCCAATTTTCTATGCTGTGAATGGTATGAAGCTGCCAACATGATCGTTGTGTTGAGTGAGAATTCTTAGAGTAATGGAGATTGAAGCTTGTGACCCAATCCTTTTCTAGGATATTCCAATTGATCGGATCTTCTATGCGCATAATTTTAGTGTTCATAACCTCTGACAGTTGAGTTTTGGCCTTGCTAGCGACACTTTGAGGATGTGGCTTTTTCCCCCGGAAAATTTGTTTATTTCTTGCTAGCTAGATCTGCCAGCAGAAAAATTTGGGGAGAGACCTCCACAGTCTTTTAAAGATTGGTTTTCCATGAAAGGTTCCTTGGTAGTAATTTTCCTAGTTTCCCAAGCAGGGATTTAATTGCGAGGGCCACCTTATTTGATGAGTTAGATCTTCATAGACTGCATTCCAAACTGTTACAGTGAAGGAGCATTCCCAGAAGAGGTGTTGAATAGTATCTTGATTGATTTGGAAAAGAGCACAATTGAAAGGGCCGTGGAAACACCTTTTCATCAAGTTTTCGCCCGTTAGTATTTTCCCATGTGCTAGGGACCAAATGAAGATATTAATTTTGGGCAGAGCGTCTAGACTCCAATTTTTTTTCCATTTTGCTGAGGACTGGAGGGTCCTTGAGGAGGAGAGGAGAATTTTGTATCCTTCTTTAACTGTATACCCATCTGCTCTCCAACCTTGATTGTCTGGATGTCTCTGAGTAAAGGAGTTTCTCCTCTAAGGTGGGAAAACAACACTTGGGCCTGATTTTGCATGTGACCGGGGGTGTCTCCCAGGCTCCAAGCCTTCCATCTTTGTTCCATATTGAAATGTCGAAGACAGTGAGTTTCTATTTTGAAATCAGCCATCTTTTCAGAGCCCCAATCTCTTCAGCTCGGGAGGTTATTGTTAGAATATAAAGGATTGTGTGCTCGTTTTACCACGACGATACCCTCGTCTCCCAACCACAGGCCGAAGCCTCCCTCCGAGCACCTTAACCTTGACCTGAGAATTCCTCCGGAAGCAAACCCTAGGCTAGATAGCCAAACAAAGAGCAGCGCATCTCTCCCCAAGGATAGCGCATCACAAAAAGTTGATCAGATAGTCCAAACCTTAGCCAAGAGATATCCAAGCCAAATACTGAAACTTGCTGCTGCTGCATTTGCACCTGCAACCCTCCTCCAAACCTGCGCACCAGCTACACCTGCAGTGCGCATCAACTGGGAAAACTGCAGTCCTGAGATGTGTCAAATGAGAAACTGGCACCCTGTATTTATAGTAATCCTGCCAGTTTACTGGGGTCGACTTCTCCTTCTGGGTAGGTGTCTGTTCAGTATATTATTATTAATTCTGGCCGACTTCTTCTCTTGGAAGCTAATAGCCTAATATAAATTATATTCTTGAGCCGATAAGGCTTCTAGGGTTATTTTCGTCAGGTTCACATGTAGAGGTAAATACCTCCCGCAGCTACCATAATATTAACAGTTATGTCAGTTCCCAAAATCGAATCTTGCCACAACTTGATCGATTTTCCATTTCCAGGGATCCAAGAGAGGTGCTCTTTAAAGAAAGGGATTGATGCTCTTATGAGTTTCCATATTTGTGAGCCATGTTGAGAGTCAGGAATAGAGTCCATGCATCTTTTTCTAGCCTCCAGCCTATATTTTTTGGTTATGGTTGTTTTCCACCATTCCTTTCTGCCCAAAATTATCCTCCAAAGTAGCTTGGCTCCCATAGCTATATTCGTCACTTCAGGTTCTCTGATTCCTAGTCCCCCACTATTTTTGTGTGAGGAGACTATACTCCAGTTTACTAGATGAAACTTTTTGGAATTGGATTTTCCCCCTTGCCACGGGAATTTGCGAATAAGTTGGGCCATGTATTTCAGGGCTCCCTTTGGAGCCAAGAGGGAGGAGAATTGGAAGAGGGGGAGGGAGGATAGTACTGATTTTATGAGAACCACTCTCCCAGCTGGATTGAGCCACCTTGACCCCCAAGACTCCATTTTATCCCTGAATTTTTGAAGGTTGAGGTCCCAGTATTCTCCAGGTAGCGATTTTAAGCACAGAGGGAGACCGAGGTATTTAAAATTTTTCCAATCACTTGATATGGCAAAGCCCAAGATTTGAGCGATGCCTAATCTGCTAATAGCTGAGACATTCCACACGTAGATTTGACATTTATTCTTGTTCAAGAGCCCACCCGAAGCTGATAGGAAGTTGTCCAGAACTTGGTTTATTCTTCTTGCCATGATTTTTGAAGCTCCACTCAAGGATCGTGTCATCCGCTAATTGTGAGTGGTTGATTCATTTTATGCCCTGGGCTATTTTAATTCCTGGGATTATTCCATTAGCGCATTCCCATTCTAAACTTCGATTGAGAGATTTTGCCATGATCAAAAAAAGGAGTGGGGAGAGCAGGCAGCCCTGTCGTAGGCCTCTGGAAGCTCTAAAGAAGGGGGCTGGTCGTCCATTTAAAAGAGGGGTGATCCAAGGAGAAGTAATACAGGCTCTCGTCCAGGATAAAAAATCTTGATTGAACCCAAATTTCTTCGTTACTTTGAAAAGGAAGTCATGCTCAACTCTATCAAACGCATTTGCCATATCCAATTTAATTGCCATACCCGATTCTCCCCGAGAATTGCTGGAGTGGATTGCTTCTTGCACTAGGATAAAGTTGTCCCATATTTTCTTGCCTGCCACAAATCCTCCTTGATTGGGGAGAATTAGAGATCTGAGAAAAGGAGTCAGCCTGTTAGCAATAATTTTAGCCATGATTTTATAAGAGGTATTACAGAGAAAGATAGGTCTAAATCTATCTAGGGAGGACGCTCCATGCTCTTTCGGAATGAGTGCTAAAAAGGAGGCACATACTTACAAAACATTGTGCACTTCAATTAGTGCTTGTACACATGTGTATGAAAAATACACATCATAGCCTGCCAAAAACACAAATTTTCTTTGTGCAGTGTAAGGGTGTCATAAACCCTAAGAGAAAGATTTTGGATTTCAGATAATGTGGATATGGAGGAGGTATACAACTTCAGAAGTATCCATATGAACATTGAAAACTGTGAGGTTATAAAACTGCTACCAAGACTCAAGTAAAATGGTCAGACAGTAGGGATAAGATAAGATGGAATCTGTAGCTTAAGCTTCAAAACCAATTTCATGAAGAATATTGGCACTGTATTTCATATTCTGGCTATTATATTGCTGCTGAATAGAAAACAGAATGAAAAGAGGGCTAGCTGAACATAAAATGATGCATGTGAGCAGAATTCTAAAGAATCGAAAACTTGGTTTAATACTGTGCAGGTACCTGTTGCAGCAGCAGTATATTATGAAGACATGTATGTTAACGTCCATATTTCTCAAGATACAGCTGCACAGATTGCTGGTATCAGACTTTGGATAACAAATGAATTCAGGCATTCTGGTATTCGTGACAGTGGAAGTCGAGTATTTGATTACTTAATGGGAATGTTGAAAGGGAAAAATCCTGTCTTCTAATACCTCTTCCAGCCACGCATTGTTTCTTTGGGAGCAATTATTTCTAATAAGATAAATACAAACATCTTCATTTATAAACTATTTATTTAACAACTCTTAGCTATCATGTCCGTTTTTGGCTGACCATTTTCCTTTCACTTGAAGTGTTACATTACAGGATTGAATGATAAATGTATTTATCTTATTTATGACATCAACTTAGTGACAATTTGTTTTTCAGTCCTCAATATCACAACAATTTTTTCATGTTCTTGTTTATAAACTATTTATTTAACAACTCTTAGGTATCATGGCTGTTTTTGGCTTAGCATCTTCCTTTTCACTTGAAGTGTTACAGTACAGGATTGAGTGATAAATGTATTTATCTTATTTATGACATCATCTTTGCGACAGAATTTGTTTGTCCTCAATATTACAACAATTTTTTCATTTTCTTGTTATTGTCTGAATATTTTATGCTGTCTGGTACTTCATTTCACTTGAACATGATATGCCTACTAAAATTCTGTGGTAAACATATTTCCTAGTGCCTTTCAGCCATTTGATTTGTATGTGGCTATACCATATTATTATTTTGTTTGGGTATAGACCTCCCAAGTCACATGAGAACGTGGGTGTCCAATAAGCATGGAGCAATGTTAGAGCTCCAAGCTTTGTCAGTTCAAAATACTTAAAATAGTTTGGATACCTATAAATTTCTTTAGAAATTACAAACAAGTAAAACTCATTTATTAATTTTAATAATGACAAAATATGCTATGACAATATTCAGAAAACTTAACATTGGATTGCATTGGAATAGACAATTGGTTAGAATTTTCACATAAAAACTCAGAGAAATCAAACTCACCTGATACCAAGTTAGATTTGACATGTGATGGCCGCACACATTGAAGAGATAAGAAACAAGGAGTTTTGACACTTAAAAATTTGTTTAGAAATTACAAACAAGTAGAACTCATTTATTAATGTCAATTATGACAAAATATGCTATGACAGTATTCAGAAAACTGAACATCGGTCAAAATTTTCAAATAAAAACCCAAAGAAACCAAACTCATCTGGTACCAAGTTAGATTTGACATGCCACAGCCACACACGTTGAAGAGATAACAAACAAGTACTACAGATAAAAATATGTGAAAAGTAATGTAATCTACGTATCAAATAAGGGCAAGATCAAAGTTGGAGAGAATAAATATTGAATTAAATTGAATGGGATGGGTATTATTACACTGTAGTGCCCTCTTTTGCTTTGACTTTATTTCACTGATATCTTGATTATTATTTGAGGGCATTCTGGTTACAAGAGTGGCCCAGTTGGTTGACACATACTTTATGGATGACGTGATCTTGATTTTTGACTAGCTATGGTTTGATTATTGCTCGATGTGTACATATATCTTTTATGGTTTATGCTTTGATATCTTTGTAATGCTATGAAATATTGAACATGAATACATGGTTATATGATGAAATTGTGTTATATGATGCTATTGATGGTTTGCCAAGTGTGACAGGAAGAACCACAGGTGCATATTGACTCCAAATTGAGTCGATATGTGGACCTAGGGTGGGGTTGGGTTATGTATGATTGACATGTTTATGACATTGATTATCGTTTATTCATGACTATCAGACAGAGCTATTTGATATTTTTGTCTCTACATGTGTGCAACGACAAGAAAACATTTTCCAAATAAGCTTACAAATGGGAAAACGGTTGTATGATGAGATGTGACATGAGTACCATTGGGAGAGGAGGTTTAGGTTGTCTATCCCTGCCTACTAGCACTCTCTTCTGTGTAATGGGTTGAAAAATATATTTTTTATATTTTTGTCCAGAGACTGCATGTTGCGGTGAGGGTAGGCTGTCGATTTGGTCAGTCATGAGGATTAACTGAGGGACACACAATAAGGTGTCAATCCTTATTCCTCGTTGACCATCAGTCTCTCACCACTGGAAAATGAGTTGGGTAAGTTGAGTCCCAACCATGACACCATCCTCCACCATAGAAAAATGATACTTGAAGGGCATGCATGAACATGGCACCCTTCATACATACTGATAGGTAGTACTTAAAGGGCATGTAGGGGCATGCGACCTTGGTATTGGTTTGTGTACTTTGTATATATGTATTCTTTGGGAGAAAAATATTCTTTGACTTATGCATTTTATTTTAGCACAAGGAATTGAATGAACTTACATAAGTGGTTTGATTGATCATGTAGACTGATTCACATTTTTTGTAAAAGGAAAATAGAACTTACTTTTATATTTGAAAATGGAAATGCATTTGTAAAGGTTGAGTTAAATAGAAAGAAAGTAATTTTATCTAAATAGAAAATAGCAATTTCATGTGCACCCACTTAGAGAAAAAAAAAAGAATCCATGGAACATTTAAAAATAAAAATAAGTGATGAAGTTGGGATGTGATGACTTGTGTATGAAGTGACACATGAATGGGTGAACAATATGCAACTAGTACATAAAATAATTAGTATTCTGCATGAGGTGGAAAAATGGCACGTGCCTCAAAGGCTATATAAGAAAGGAGGATTAGGTTTGAGATCTCACCTTTTTGCATCCTGATGTTGGATGGATGTTGTAATGCTCAAATTTGTCATGGTGAGCTAGTATTGAGTTTGGTCTCAAGATTTGTGTTTCTACTTTGAAGGTGGGGACCTCATATGCTCTAGAGGAGCCACACAATCTGAATTGCTAGTTTTGTACTTTCTTCATGCAATCCATTGCAATCCAAAGGTCCTTGGGAAGAAGAGTACCCATTTGGGAGTTGGTAGGGTGGTCAATTGGTAAGCTAAATATGTATTTTGCAAAGGAGAATTGGAGCTAATACTAGGAGCAAGTTTGTAATTGAAAAATCTTCAAAGTAGGATCTACTATAGCCTTTTGAAAATTGATATGTAATTCTGAAATTTATAGAAATATTTTAATTCTTGAACATTTGGAAAAATGTTGAATCGAGTTTGGAATTTCTTAAAACTTCCAAGGGAATTAATATATGTTTTAAGAGTCTAATTTGTTGATTAGAACTACTAAGCTTTAGTACCGACCTAATCTCTGTAGAAAATCCCACAGTGAATGATTGCTTTAGAAAAATTCTAGAAAGCAAATTTTAGATTTATTTTTTTTGTATAGACAGAGCTGATCGTGACCTTTCTTAGGGAAACTAGTGTTTGGATAGCGACTGTGATTTAAGAAACTAGTGGTCTCATACTGTAGTGGCCTATCCGCTACTTCCTTTGGGTTTCTAAGGAAAATTTTCTGGGTTTTTCACCTAATGGGAATTATAATAATTATGTGTGTATGGAATATGTGGAACATATTTTAATATATTCTTGAATTTCATTTGCATTTGATCCAAACCCTATCTAGCACTTGGAGAGGCTTTTGATTTCATTGGAAACATTCATTAAGTTATATTCTTTATTGAGTTTTTATTAGACTGCTATATATTACCTGTTGTTGAATGCATCTTTGTGAAGGAGTATCAAGATGGTTGGAGTCTTATATATTACCTGTTGTTGAATGCATCTTTGTGAAGGACCATCAAGATAGTTGGAGTCTTATTGAGATGAAGAAGTATTACTTTCAACTACTACATTTTATATATTGGAGGAAGTTTTAGATATTTGAAAGAGGTTTGTTATCTTAGTGAAGGGATTGATAGTGCCCTGTAGAGAAGATTTGCAATAATGCCATAGATAGAAGCAAAGAACCATTGAATGACTAGTAGAGGCCCAATCATTGTGGTCTAAAGACTTGTCTTGATTAAATTGGTAATTGAGTCACCTGTTACTTGTTACTTATTTGTTAGTTGTGATTGAAGTGTTCAAGTGAAATTGATTTATCCATAAGCATAGTGCTAGTATTGTGAATTTGAGAATATATAATTATACACAACATCGTATAAGAAAAAAAGTGATTATTGAAATCAATCTTATCCTTGAGTTATTATTATTACTAACACTTATGGAGTTTATGAGTGGATTATATGACCAAAGGGGAAAATTGATGAATTATCATTAGAGTGAAGCTCAATTGCATATACTGTATTTTATATTGTTACTCTGATTATTGTATTGATTTAAAAAAAATATTTCCTGTTTTGCACGCTATGTGCTTTGTTTTAGGATAACGTTTTAGAAGGGTGTTACATATAGTATTAGAGCTAGGTTATATATGCTAGGGCCTATGGATCCACATTCTTAGTAAGACATATGTGGAATTATTAATTTTTCTTAATTATGTTTTTTTAAAGCTGATTGATAATTGAAATTTATGTCCATGCCTAGTAGAGTAGCAATGGATAGGAGAAGAGAAAGAGGTGGAATAAGGGAAGCATGAGGACGTAGTGCATGACCTCCACTTTAGCCTACACCTCTGCCATGTCCTCCTAGAGCAAAGGTTTAAGGCAATGTACCTGCGAGTCAAATTATGTCAATGATACAATCATTTCAAAGAATGTTTGATGCTTTGACTAACATGATGAACCAAGAAGCAAGTGGTGCTTCCATTCTTGGTGAGGGCCAAATAAACCATCATAATGTTAGCGGTCAAAGAAAACTAGAAAAAGTCAAGTTTCCAAAGTTTTGGGGCTCCACTGATAGAGAGACAATTGAAACATGGCTTAGGAATATGGCCATGTGCTTTGCATTGAGAGATTATACTTCTAATCTCAAGGTGCATATGGGCATCTTCTAGTTGAAAGGAAGTGCTTTACTGTTTTGAAAGTCTTTATTACCATAATTGGGTATGGATATTTTTGAGATATCACGGGAGTTGTTTGAGGATCTTTTAGAGAACACTACCTCTTTGAGGAATTCATTGAAAGGTAGTTGAACAAGTTTAACACCCTAATAAAGGATAACATGTCATTGTTGAAATATAAGACCAAATTTATGGAGATTTTGAGGTATGCATTGTATCTGAACATAGAGAAGTTGCAGGTTAATAAGTTCATTTACTGGCTAAACTATAATATCAAAGCAAAAGCTCGAATGTTGACGCCCTGTACTTTGCATGAGCTTTCAAAGGGATATCATAGTTGAGGAGGAACTCATGGGAGGTGGTTAGTGGAGACAATCTAGACTTTAAGGATTAAAAGGACATATATAGAATTCTTAGCAAATTAACAAATATAGACCAATGATAGGGTGCAAGGATGTGCCAAGGCGCCATGCGATGTGTAATATCTCAATTTTGATTCTTAGATCAGTATTGTGTATGAACACAATTACCAAACTAACGAGAACCATGACTTCAAAATGAGAACTCTAGCCCAAAAAAAACCCATATTTTTTGGTCAAAAGCACCAAAATCAATTCCTGAATCAAAAAGTGGTGCTACCAATAACACCATTTTTTTAGGGTGGCTAAAATTTTAAGTTGTTTGAAATTGCAACCTTGACAACTGGACAAAAACCTTAAAATTAACTCTCGAATTGAAAAGTGATGTTACCAATACCATTGTTTTTTTTGGAATTAAAATTATGACTTAATTGAAACCATAGCCTTGAGAACTTAAAATCAACCCCTAAATCACCACTTGAAAATTTATTTGTTAATTTAAAAAAAAAATTACATCAAAAAATAAATAAATAGAAAAGAAAAAAACTCAAAAACAAGTTGAAAAAAAAAATAAAACAAAAAACACACCTTTAAAAAATAAAAAATAGTA
>ML779662.1:20215-32553 GCA_009831015.1 Picea engelmannii
AAAATACATTAAAATAAATAAACTAAAAAAAAAACTAAATTAAAATTATATATATATATATATTAAAAAATAAATAAAAACAATTTAAAATAATAAAAAAAACAAACAAAAAAAACACTAGCATGCCCCTTAAGCAGGCAAATGGGAATGTTGAATTAATTCTAGGGAGGTTTCATATTAATGTTGTGAATTGAGATTATAAAGATATTGCAATTAACATGACTGTATTTGAACTTCGAGGAAGGTTTCATATTAATGTTGTTAATTGAGATTATAAAGATATTGCAATTAAAATTATTGTCTTTGAAGTTGGTTCACTATTTTGATGATGTTTGGCTCATGCCCCCAAGGCATTTCAACTTGTATAAAGACAACATGGAATGGTTCACCGCTTCATCCATTGAGCAGACAAACAACATTTGGCATTGCAAACTCTTACCTCAACCCTTTGTGCCCACCTAAATAGTGTGTCTACTACCATCCATAAGCAAAGACCTTACATAAAGCTTCTAAAGTACCATGTATTTTCCCTCCATACATGTCTCTAAATACATGTTTCTATTTATTAGAATTAACTTAATTATTTTTTAAAGACATCCATGTTCTTCATGAAGTTGTTATTTTTCTCAACATTACTTAGTATACTAATTGGTTATGGATAGGTCATCCACATTATTGGTGAAGCTATGCATTTTACTCAACATTGCTTACTTGAAGTCAATTTTAAATACTATCCATGTTATTGACAAAGTTGTTAGTTTTCTTAACATTTAAGTAATAATAATGTATTTATATGTAATAAAACTCACTAAAGCCACGTTAAGAACCAATGAGAGACAAACCCTTATAATTTCAACATTCCTTCCATACCTAACTTCTTCTCTGTGTCCAAAAGGATTTAACTTTGTACATGAATTTTGATGATGATGTCCCATCTAGGTGACATTAGTCAATTGATTGATGTATTGTATGTAGTAAATATTAAGTTTACCTTTGCAGTAAAAGGGGACCCTCCAGGCACAAGACACGTGAATTTTATTACTGATTTTTGCAGCTCGAGAACCTTGAGGCACTACCACTAGAAGCACTGACATGTCTCCATGAAGGCGGTGAAGAATTGGTCACGTTGGATATTGAAAGGATTGGATTATGTTCATAATCATAACCCTTGCATAATTAATAGAGATCTAAATTGCATCAATATATTGTGAATTAGTGGTGTTTTGAAGATTGGGGACCTAGGTTTTGTTGCTATCCTGGAAAATGATCATGTTGCGCACACTATCATTGGTACACAATAATTCATGGCTCTAGAATTAGATGAAGAAGATTATAATGAACATGTAGATGTTTATTTGTTTGGCATGTGGTTATTGAAGATGGTTACTCTGGATATTCCTTACAACGAGTGTCATAATTTTGCTCAAATCTATAAGAAGGTGAGTTTTGGTATAAGGTTTGCATCATTGCAAAAGGTTACCAATTTAGAAATGAGGTAATTTATTGAAAAATGTCTGATGACAACATTAGTGAGGCCTTCTGTTGTAGAGCTTCTAATGAACCCCTTTTTTAGAGGACTCCAAGTGAGTAGCTAGTACATGCTAGACTCTCTACTCTATATCGAAATGAACTTGTATAAGAATATTTTGTGTTTTGCCACAATTTTGTGAAGTTTAATGCAAAAAAAACCACATAATGCAATCTGTAATTTCCAAAGTAAAGAGATGGAATTATGTACTAAATGTTAACCTAAAGTCTCGAGTATAAATTGTATATAAAAATGCATCAATCACACTCTAGGACACTAAGATTTAAGACATTTTTTTTTCCTGAAAATCGAACTTCTCTTGTCTCATTTGTAAATTTCAACTCAAAAAAACAAAATTGCATCGACACAATAGATTATTTTCAAAAATGGAAAAATAAAGAAAAATGTTCATTGAACGAGAAATTCTCACCTTCGCAGACAATTTGTTTTGTCTTAATTTCATTTGTGACACTGCGAATGGACATGAGTTGACACAAACAACTATAACGAGGAAATTTTCCCAGTTGCGGCCTCTGCTTTGCTTTAGTAAAACTAGATCAATGAGAATGGCCCCTCTGTTGCACTTAGAATGAATGAAAAAAGAATGTGCTCGACCGCATGAGGCTGCCTGTTGGCATGTTTACAGGAAGAGTGTACTTGTCATTGATGGCAAGAACAACAACAACGATGGCAAATAGGAAAGCAACGATGATAGCACCGGGAATGGCTAGACTGTGACAATGTGGGGGTTTGGAGCAACCTGCTTGTGATGCTAGTACTTCATGGTGGTGCCCATTGAAATTGGATAGCATGAACACTAGAAGATAAAGGCAATAGGAGGAGACAGAGTGAAAATAGAGTAAAGCATATATATATATATATATATATATATATATATATATATATATATATATATATATATATGAAAATAGAGGAAATATGGTGCTTATTATATATTTGAGCATATATCAAGACTAATAATAGTATGTGGTCTATATCTCTATAATTTCCATGCACTTGGACCAACATAGTTTTTAGATGTTTCTCAATACATTGGGGATGGTGGTCGATATGGAATTTGGTGGTGGTGATGATTAAAGATCAGAGAATGGTCGAACTGTAACTTCCAGAGAAGCCAAATAGACTCAGCATAACCACCAGAGAAGAGGAAGGGTCGTGAATTTTTCGGGAAGAGGAAGGGTTGCGATTCTTTTTCTAGCAGAGGATCTCGAAGGGTCACGTTTTTGGATTAGGCACATGACTAGGGGTAGATGTAACCTTTTTCAGAGGTGTGAGGATGAAGATGGGCATGTTTTTTGAGGTGGAACACGTTTTTGGAGTTGCAACAATTATCTTTTAATTGAGAGAGAAAATAGATGGTGTGCTATTTGGAGATGGAGAATGGACTTAGAAGGAGCGATTTCATAGTTTCTCAAATGGGTATTCATTGTTTCTCAGAAGGGTAGCATCATTTTGAAGTGGGGTCACATTTTTCCACTCTTATATAGAAGCGTCGCGCCATTATACAGAAGGGTTGCACCTCCTTTTTGGTAAAACACAGAAGAGTCGTGCCATACACATAAGTGTCACACCATTTTTTTTCTTATACAGAAGGGTCACAACATACACAGAAGCGTTGCGCCATTTTTTCTGTTTATACAGAAGGGCCGTGCCAACACACATAAGCGTCACACCCTCACACAGAAGGGTCGCACCATTTTTTAGAAGGGTCACGTTTTTGACAGAAGGGTCGCGCCAACACACATAAGGGTTGCGCCATACACAGAAGCGTCACGCCATTTTTTCTGCTTATACAGAAAGGTCGCACCAACACACAGAAGCGTCGCACCCTCACACAGTAGGGTTGCACCGGTCTTTAGAAGGGTCACATTTTTGACAGAAGGGTCACACTTTATACAAAAGGGTCGTGCCAACACATAGAAGTGTCGCACCAATTTTCAGAAGGGTCACATTTTTTATAGAAGGGTCACCTTTGGACACAGATGGGTCGATATTTTGAAAGAAAGCATAGGAGAGACATGAGATTTTTGTGTACATAGTCATTCATGCGCTTAGTAGGGGTGGTAGGAGCTGAAGAGCACAAAAGAGGCACAACATATAGAGTGAAGATGAATCACAAAGCACTAAATGCAAAAGAGAAGTTGAACATAAGAGCGTAGTGGAGTCACAAAGCATAGAAGCTGAAGAAAGCAGAGGAGACATTGAGTCGTGATAGATCAAATCAGAGAAATATCAAGTAAGTAAGTTTTGTAAGATTCAATTAGGGTGGTAGTGTGGTGCTAGGGAGGATTGTAGTCCTCTAAATTCTAGTTGGTGCTAGAATATACTTTGGGAGTTGGTGCTTCCATCTAGTAGGTGCTAGAGAATTCTGAGATTTGTTGATGTCTGCAAGTTGTAGCTTAGTATCATAGGTTGTAGCCTCATATTTGAGTTGGTGCTCAAAGAACATGATGTACAAAAATTAAAAGACTGCCAATCATTCTAAGAAGAAGAGGTTTTCTCCCTTTATGGGTTTCCTCATGAATATTTGTCTCTATGTATATCATGTGTGTGATTGATGTTTACTATTTCTGTTGTTAATGACTTGCACAATCCTGATTATCAGTTACATAAGAGTAAAAATACATTTATAGACTTAAAATTGTTTAAGCTTAGTAACAACTGATTCACCCCCCNTCCCCCCCCCCCCCCCCCCCCCCCCTCTCATTTGTCTTAGTAATTTCAACAATTGGTATCAAAGTCAGTTCCTTTTATTTAAAGGTAGATCAATAAGCTTAAACATGACAAGTCATGAAGGAACTTTAACCAATAAGCCTCCCCTAGTTGATGGAACAAATTTTGTTTTCTGGAAAGTTAGAATGAGAACATACATTATGGCCTTAGGTGATGATGTTTGGGATGTAGTAGAGACTGGATATACAAAACATGTTGTGCTAGCTTCCAAAGATGATAAGCTAGAATTTAGCTTCAATGCAAAGGCAATGAATGCTATCTTGAGTGGGCTTGTTGAAGTTGAGTTTGTAAAGGTGATGCATCTTGACTCTTCCAAAGAGATGTGGGATAAACTTATTAGCAGTTATGAAGGAAATGAGAAAGTAAAAGGTGCCAAACTTCAGACATATAGATTGAAATTTAAACAACTAAAGATGAATGAGGATGAAACAATTAGTAAATATTTTTTAAGAGTTGAGGAGCTTGTAAATTCCATGAAGGGTCTTGGTGAGAAGATTGAAGACTCTCTTTTAGTTCAGAAGATTTTAGGATCTCTCCCTGATAGATTTAATCCAAAATTTTATGCAATAGAAGAACTGAATGATCTCAAAATTCTGCCTATTGACCAACTCCTAAGAACTTTGACTACTTATGAAATGAGGATTAGTAAAGATAAATCCATCACTAGAGAAGCATATTTTAAAGAAGACAGGAATATTGATTCAGAATTAGATGATATTGAAGCAAAATTTGTGAAAAGGTTAAAGAAAGGATCAGGAAAATACCAAGGCAAGTTGCCATTTAAATGCTTCAACTGTGGTAAGATAGGTCATTTTTCATCTACGTGTCCTCACAAGAAAAAAGACCAGAACTCTGATGATGAAAAGAAATACAAATTTAAGAAATATAGTAAAAAGAAAATTTTGTGTGCAAATAATGATGACTCCTCAAAAGACATAGATAGTGATTCATCTTGTGAAGATAAAGTGAATGATTTTATGCTCATGACCATAGGATATCTTGATAATGAATACACATGAGGTGACATGAATGACGAAGAAGATGTGGTTGATATGGAAGGTGAACTAATCAGTGCTTAGGAAGAGATTGACAGACTCAGACTTAAGAAAAGAAAACAAAAAAAATTGTTGATGCAGTTTGAAAAGAATGGTAAAGAACCAAGTGAAGATCTTGTTTTGTTAAAAGTAGAATTAGAAGAAGCAAAGAAAATAGATGATATTATATAACAACAATTAGCAGAGAAGAAGGTGAGATGTGAAGCCCTGGAAGTTGAAGTAGTGGCTGCCAAAAAAGATTAGCCACCATTCTGAATCAACAAAAGAATCCAAAGTTAAAAACTGGTTTGGGTTATGAAGAAGGATCAAGTAGTGGTCAGCCAAGAAACAAATAATCCATTAAGTTTGTCAAATCTACAATCATTGACAACAACAAATCTGCAAAAACAAAGTAAGATAGTCAGCCACCAAGGAGTGAGGAAAAAAGTCCCATAACTGAATTTGTAGAACAAATAAATAATAAACCCTCTGCTCAAGGAAATCATCAACATGGAAGAAATCGATCTGCTCAAAGAAGACAACCATTTTCCAAGTACAAATAATTTTTCTATGGATATTTTTTTTCTGCTCTAACTTTGGTCACAAAGTTGTAAATCGTTCTTTAAGATTTAGATATGAGCAATCAAGACACTCAAGGAATAACTATCTTCTACAACAAAGAATGAGACAACCAAGTAACAAACAACCACATACTGCAAATCATATGATGGATGAAAAAAGACATAGGTTTGTTAATGTTTATGCCATTATTATAGTTCTTTGAATTTCAATAGATAAGAGCAACATAAGAACAAGATCACTGAGAAATACACATTCACAAGAGACACAACATTTATCCTAGGAAACCCTCTAGGGGAAGAAAACCCAACAAAAACTTCCTTATCATAAATTGCCAATACAATGTCAAGAGATAACTCAAACCAATGCAGATAGTCCTCTCCAAAAGATGTGCCACTCTTCTCCCTTTCTCCAACTGGTAAGTTGCAGCTTGCCTCTTAGAAAATGAGCAAGTGTGTTGTGTGATAAAGTGAGGCGCTAGCCTCTCTATATATACAAGACTGGCACGTGTGAAGGGTCTTCACTGGCAAGGCCGACCTCTCACTTTGGGTGGGTACACCCACCTTTAATTTATTTCTGGGTCTCAATAATAACTGTTGGGGATGACTTCTTATTCTGCCTATTACAATTGTCCATTGACCAATCCACAAAAGGGGATTTGGTCCTAATACAATTACCGACATGATTAATCCACAATGGGGATTAATCCTATAAATAATATATCAATAATAATGAGAATACTCTTTGCAGTTACATTATTTCAACACTCCCCCTTAACAAGAAGGGTATTCTTCAGAAGCATCATGCGAGAGAGGTCTGCATCATCAATGGCATCAGGAGGACAGTATCATCAATATCATCTTGGAACATTGGCTGGCATATTTACGAGTCATCGGAAGTTTTCTTCATCGAAAACATCGTCATTCTCGAAAGAATGCCATCATCATCTGCATCAATATGTATCAGTAAAAGTGATACCTCATCACAGCACTAGGCTGGCACATCACAGTACTACACTGGCTCAATGTCATAGCTGATAAGCTGGTAGCTCAGTGTCAATCACATCTTGCTTTACGTCTAACAACTAGGTCAGAAGCAAGGTATACATCATCATCTTGCTTTACGTCTAACAACAAGGTCAGAAGCAAGGAATCATATTGCTTTACGTCTAACAACTAGGTCAGAAGAAAGGAACACATCATCACCTTGCTTTACGTCTAACAACGAGGTCAGAAGCAAGGAATCATCCTACTTTACGTCTAACAACTAGGTCAGAAGCAAGGAACACATCATCATCTTTCTTTATGTCTAACAACAAGGTCAGAAGCAAGGAATCATCTTGCTTTACGTCTAAAAACTAGGTCAGAAGCAAGGAACACATCATCATCTTTCTTTACATCTAACAACGAGGTCAGAAGCAAGGAATCATCATCATCATCTTTCTTTACATCTAACAACAAGGTCAGAAGCAAGGAATCATCTTGCTTTATGTCTAACAACTAGGTCAAAAGCAAGGAATACACACAGTGTCTTTCTTTACATCTAACAACGAGGTCAGAAGAAATGACTCATCTTGCTTTACGTCTAACAGCGAGGTTAGAAGCAAGGAACAGACAACGTCTTGCTTTACGTCTAACAGCGAGGTCAGAAGCAATGACTCATCTTGCTTTACGTCTAACAACGAGGTCAGAAGCAAGGAATATATATATACTCCCCCTTTTAGGGAGGGTCTTTTTGGACTATACCAAGCTTATCTCAAAAGTGTTCAAACTTTACATGAGATAGAGGTTTGGTCAACACATCAACAACCTGTTCATCCATGCTAATGTACTGGAGCTTCAAGGCTCCTCTCTGTACCATGTCGTGGATGAAATGATAGCGGATTTCTATGTGCTTCGACCTGTCATGGAATACAAAATTCTCTGTCATCTTTATGTAGCTCTGGTTTTCACATAGAATCACGATTGCTCTCATCTCCAAGTCAAATAGGCCAATCAACAACTTTCAAATCCATATAGCTTCGCAGCTAGCAAAACATGCGGCAATGTACTCTGCTTCTGCTATGCTGAGAGCAATACTGGATTGCTTCCTACTCTGCCATGAGATCATGGTTGATCCCAAATTGAAACAACATCCGGAAGTGCTTTTTCTGTCAGCAATGCTTCCTGCCCAATATTCATCATTATATCCACTCAATGTAAAGTTATGATCTCTATCATAGCTGAGACCATAATCTATTGTACCTTTAAGGTACCTTATCACATGTTTTGCAGCCACTAGGTGAACAGGTATGGGCTCTACTAGAAATTGACTCAAGGTGTTCACTGCAAAACAATTGTTTGGTCTGGTGTTCGTCAGGTACATCAGTGATCCAATAATCTGTCTGTACAATGTGGCATCAATCAAATCTGACGAAGTATCGACCAACAGCTTCATCTTCGCTTCCATGGGTGTATACATGGGTTTGCATTCTAGCATGTCGAATCTCTCCAGGATTTTGACTGTGTACTTCCCTTGGTTAAGAAAGATTCTTTCTGGACTCTGCCATACCTCAAGGCCTAAGAAGTAATGCAATAGGCCAAGGTCTTTCATTTCAAATTTTGTGGCAAGTCTCCTTTTACATTCAACGATGAGCTTTTCTTCTCCAGTTAAGAATAAGTCATCCACATATAGCAGTAAGATTACTGGCTCATTATTCATAATTTTGAATTAGAGATTTGAGTTTTCTTTACTCTTGGTAAAGCCTAAGCTCATCAAGAAACTGTCTATACAGCCATACCAAGCTCTAGAATCTTGCTTCAATCCGTATGAGGATTTCTTCAATATGCAGACATGAGACTTCCTGTCTTCAACCTCAAATCCTTGAGGTTGCTCTATATACACTTCCTCTTCGATGACACCGTTTATGAAAGCTGTCTTTACAAACATCTGGTGCAGCTTCCACTTCATCTTAGCTGGAAGAGCTATGATGGTCTTGATAGAAGTGTATCTGGCCAGAGGAGTGAATGTCTCTTCATAGTCAATGCCTTCCTTCTGGGAAAAGCCACGAGCGAAAAATGTTGCTTTATACTTCTCAATACTTCCATTAGCAACATGTTTTATTTTGAAGAGCCATCTGTAGGATACCCCATCTTTATTCTTCGATCTGGGAACTATTTCCAATACTTTGTTCTTCATTATGGATTGGTATTCCTCTGTCATGGCATCTGCCCATTCCTTCTTTTGAATGGCTTCTTCAAAGCAGGTAGGCTCCTCATCTAGGAGATCACACATCAAAGCCGTAAAATTGGAGAATGGCTTTGGTCTTTTCACCTGTCTCGTAGTTCCTTCTCTCCATGTTGAATAAGCTCTCTAGCCTAGGTTGGCTTTCTTTTATGGGATTAGGTCATTTGAGGAGGTTCTTGAAATTTTGTTACATCATGGTCTTCAAGAGTTTCCTCATCAGGGGAAGTTACGACTTCCCTTACTGGTTCTGCAGCTCTGGGAACTTCCCTCATGGATTCTGCAATCCTGGGAATTACGGGTTCCTCTTCATATACTTCTTCAAGCTAGCATGACATCTTCTTGATTTCTTAAGTGATACTTCTTCATCAACAGTCACGTCCCTGCTGATCTCAATGTGGCGGTGACCTGGTATGTAGATTCTGAAGGCCTTGGAGACCTCACAGTATCCCACAAATATTCCCTTCTTTCTAGAGGGTTCCAACTTGTTTCTTTTCTCTTTTGGTATATGAATAAACACTGGACAACCAAATATTTTGAGATGGCTTACCTCTGGCTTCTTTCTGGTGAATATCTCTTCCGGTGTCTTGAACCCAAGTGCGCTATGGGATAATCGGTTCTGCACATAAACATCGGCCATTGTTGTTTCTGCCCATAAGCACATAGGAAGATCTTGATCATGGATCATAGTCTTCACAACTTCCAGTATGGTTTTATTCTTTTGTTCAGCTACACCGTTTTTTTGGGGATCTTGATCCCAACATCTTTGTAGAAGTTCATGAACTTTTTTGAGGTATACTCTCCTCCATTATCTGACCTGAGTATCTTAATCTTCCTTATAGAAGGGTTCTCTATCAAGGCTTTTGAATTCCTTGATCTTGTTGGACACTTCAAATATATCCAGGTCTTTTACGAGAATAATCATTAATGAATGATACATAGTATACATACCCATTAATGGAGGATGATGGAATTGGGCCACATACATATGAATGAATGAGTTCTAGGACCCCTTCTGCCTTGTTCTCCTTCTTCAGAAACGGGTTCTTGATGTTCTTCCCTTGTGCACATCCATTGCATATGCCTTCATGGTCACCTTTGAGTTCTGGTAAACCTATGACTGCTTTGCATATGTAGGGTAGCACCTTGTAGTTGAAGTGAGATAATGTTCAATGGCATGGGTCATGGCAGCTTCTGAGTGACCCTATAGCTCATGCAAGTCACCTTCTTCTCTTCCAATGATGATTGCTTCATTTATGGTCTCTCCTTTAGCACGTTGCCTTCTGCAACCTTCGCTATAGCTTCCTCATGTGACCTAGATCAAGGTCAACAAAACAACAAGAAAGAATAATATCCTTCTTGATAATATAAATCAATAACACGAACAATCATCATAGTATCTCCTTTAGAGATATCACTTATAATTTATCTGAAACAAAGATTAAAGGTAAGGAATACAATACGAAATGAGGTCAACACTCTCATAGTGTTGTGACCAAGCATTGTTTCATGGAAACCTAGAACTAACACACGAGGTTTCTCCTAGAGGAGGTGTTAGTTGTATCAGCGAAAGTATATACCTCTATATGCTCACATGCTATTAGGTATAATACTTTGCAAAGACTGCTATCTCAACTATAGTCATCAACTTGTCATGTGTACCTTTGAATCTTATCAACTTGATTTAATTAAACCTGGAGCCTTGTCCTCAAGAATGAGTGCTTTCTTTTCTTCCAGGTCTCCTTCACTCAAGTGACGAGTGCTTTCTTCAACCTGTCTCTTGTACTAAGACAATACACTATCTTGACAAAAGGTTAGGTTAGAGGATAAGCTCTATGATCAACTTTTAATCCTTCTAATAATTTGATCATAGATTCAACATGCAACACTGATTAAGATAATGTCATGAAAAATAGATGTATATCAGAATAATCACACCTGGGTTGCATCATTCCTCTGAATGTGTTGGATCTTGAGATCCTTCTGGATCTATGGCAAGAGATCCCTTCTCCTGCAAATACTCTTTAGGGTTTAACCATTAAACATATGTAAGTACATACCTCTGATAGCATTTGCAGGTGGTGGCTCCTTTTAATATTATGGTAGTTGTGGGAGGTATTTACCTCCACGTGTGAACCTGACAAGAATAGAAGACTCCAGTAAGCAAGAGAAACCCTAATGAATTGGCTAATAACCCTAGAATCCTTTTCGACTCAAGAAGATAATTTATATTAGGCTATTAGCCTCCAAGAGAAGAAGTCAGCCATAAATTATAACAATATACTGAACAGACACTTATCCAAAATGAGAAGTCAGCCCCAGTAAAATTGGCAGAACCACTATAAATACAGGGCGCCAGTTCTCATTTGTCATATCTCAGAATTGCAATTCTGCAGTTTGGTGCGCACTGCAGTTGCAGTCTTGTGTGCAGGTTTGGAGGAAGAGCTGGTGCAGTTGCAGCAGCAGCAGGATCTCAGTTTTGACTTGAATATCTCTTGGCTAGGGTTTGGAACATCTGATCAGCTTTTTGTGATGCGCTATCCTTGGGGATTGATGCGCTACTCTTTGTTTGGCTATCTAGCCTAGGGTTTTCTTCTGGAGGAATTCTCATTCAAGGTTAAGGTGCTTGGAGGGAGGCTTTGACCTATGGTTGGGTGATGCAGGTATCGTCAATGGTAAAACGAGCACACCATCTCCTATACTCTAATAGGTTATGGGCCCACACCCCTTTAGTCAGCCTAAAATGTTGGAAGGAAACATAACCGCTAATATTGAGCTCGTTGAGGTACTGCCGCCAGGGTTACTAGCAGGAGCAATTTCCAAAAGTACTGCAGCTAGGGTTACCAGTAGAAGTAGTTGCAAAAACCCTAAACCTCTTTTTGAGGCACCTTAAGTGACGAGATTAACCTAATCTCCGAATAGATCAATGTGCCCTAGCCCAACACATCTCCTGGTACTCTCAGAAGGCCAGGACGCGAAGTTTGGATTTCTGGTCAAATCTAGGGTTTGACCAAGTCAAGCAAGCCATGATGAACTCTATGAAGTCTGAGAACAAGCTAGATGGAGCCTCTAACTTAAAGCATGGAAGACAAGGATTGACCTCATCCTTGCTAAGAATAAAGTGCTGGATATTGTGAAAGGAAAGATCGTGAAGCCAGAGTTTAAAGAAGGAGAAGAGAAGGAACCACATAACGTTGCAGCTATGGAGAAGTTCAAAGATG
>ML779662.1:35476-57151 GCA_009831015.1 Picea engelmannii
ATCTCACAGACGTGAGTGAAAGATTGGCCCAGATGATTATTGTTGATATTATATACTGAGGGAAGACACTCTTTCAGATCTCACAGACGTGAGTGAAAGATTGGCCCAGTTGATTCAGTTTTTATCATAACATTGTTTCTATGAAGATGAAGACTACTATGGTGGAAAACATTCTTTCAGATCTCACAAGACATGAGTGAAAGATTGGCCCAGATGATACATTTTTTATCATAACATTGTTTCTATGCAGGATGCTCTCAGATGTTTGTTATGAAGACTATACGACAGTAGATGAGGACTACTGTGGTGAATATGTTTCACCGTTCGCAACCATACGTTGATGATCAAGTACTTATGTATTACTTGATGTGGTAGTGAACCACTGGATTGTAGTTATGTACTACTATGAATAGACACAGGTGTGTTCTATCCTCGTTCTAATTGCCTTGAAGACTATCAACAGTTTATTGGAGATAATGATCATTCAGATGAATGATGAACATAGATTTTCCAGATGGAAAATAGTTCAGAGCTTTTACTCCTCTTGTATCACTCTATGGTGAGAGTGACTTATCCAACATCATATCTAACTACTCATATGAAGTATGGTTTCGATAGATGATGCAACTGATGATGATGGTGATGCTCATGATCTGGTCATGAAATAGTCTAGATGACTATATTGATGCTATTGGGTAAATGGTATATTTTGTGCTCAAGTCCATTACCTGTAAATACCTCTTTAGCTAGGAGGGAGTGTTAATATTATGGTAGCTGTGGGAGGTATTTACCTCCACGTGTGAACCTGATGAGAATAGAAGACTCCAGGAAGCAAGAGAAACCCTAATGAATTGGCTAATAACCCTAGAAGCCTTGTCGGCTCAAGAAGATAATTTAGATTAGGCTATTAGCCTCCAAGAGAAGAAGTCGGCCATAAATTATAATAATATACTGAACAGACACTTATCCAGAAGGAGAAGTCGGCCCCAACAAAACTGGCAGAACCACTATAAATACACGACACCAATTCTCATTTGTCATATCTCAGAATTGCAGTCCTGTAGTTTGGTGCACACTACAGTTGCAATCTTGTGCGCAAGTTTGGAGGAAGAGCTGGTGCAGCTGCAGCAGTAGAAAGATCTTAGTTTTGGCTTGAATATCTCTTGGCTAGGGTTTGGAACATCTGATCAACTTTTTGTGATGCACTATCCTTGGGGATTGATGCACTACTCTTTGTTTGGATATCTAGCCCAGGGTTTGCTTCCAGAGGAATTCACAGTCAAGGTTAAGGTGCTCGGAGGGAGGCTTCGGCCTATGGTTGGGTGACGAAGGTATCATCAATGGTAAAATGAGCACACCATCTCCTATATTCTAACAAATCCATTTGGTAGCAGCGGTAACCATTACCAACTCTTGAGAAAACTTCAAGGGTGATTGCAACTGGTCTTACGAATACAACTGCAACTGATGCTGCAATTGCAACTAGTTCTGAAACTACAACTGCAACTGCAACTGCAGCTAGTTCTGAGATGACAACTGCAACTTATGGTTTTATGAGGAAACCCTAATTTTTCAAACTTCGAGTTTTGAAAATCTAATCAAGGGGATAGATGCGCTGAGCTGAGACGAGTTGGCTGGTGTAGTCAAGTTTATGAAAATCCAACTTTTACTCCTTCAAATCTGATCCGTGGATTTCTGGACTGGTGCTTCCGTTACTTCTAGTACTTCTGGTACTGATTTTCTGGTACTTCTGGTACTAGGGTTTCACTTTCCCGGAGATCCAACCACTGAAAAGGTGCTCTCTAAGTGCCAAAATGATCCTTGGGGGAGGGCACAACTTTCTAGATAGTTTCAGGGTTGAAAAGATTCACTTTTGAAAAAGCCTAATTTGCAGGTACTGCAACAGTGACGTTTTTCTCTTGCGAAATATGCTTCCTTCAGGTTGGCTCTGATACCATGTTAATGTTTATGCCATTATTATAGTTCTTTGCATTTCAATAGATAAGAGCAACATAAGAACAAGATCACTGAGAAATACACATTCACAAGAGACACAACATTTATCCTAGGAAACCCTCTAGGGGAAGAAAACCTAGCAAAAACTTCCTTATCATAAATTGCCAATACAATGTCAAGAGATAACTCAAACCAATACAGATAGTCCTCTCCAAAAGATGTGCCACTCTTCTCCCTTTCTCCAACTAGTAAGTTGCAACTTGCCTCTTAGAAAATGAGCAAGTGTGTTGTGTGATAAAGTGAGGCGCTAGCCTCTCTATATATACAAGACTGGCACGTGTGAAGGGTCTTCACTGGAAGGGCCGACCTCTCACTCTGGGTGGGTAAAACCACCTTTAATTTATTTCTGGGTCTCAATAATAACTGTTGGGGCCGACTTCTTATTCTACCTATTACAATTGTCCATTGACCAATCCACAAAAGGGGATTTGGTCCTAATACAATTAACGACATGATTAATCCACAATAGGGATTAATCTTATAAATAATGTATCAATAATAATGAGAATACTCTTTGTAGTTACATTATTTCAACAAGGTTAATCATAACAATCGTTATGATCCTTTATTCAACGAACCAAAATGTTACATCTACCACAATTATGGACATAAAGCTGCAGACTATCGCTTAAAAAACTATAAGCCAGATTTAAATCCTTTTGCTCAAAATGTCAAGGTTTGGAAGAAAAAAGAAGATGACAAGTGTGGATTAGCATTGTCAACTCAAAGACAAAATAACCCCTAGTATATTGACAATGGACGTTCTAAACATATGACTGGAGACAAAAGTAAGTTTTTGTCTCTATGTAATGTCCCTTTCCAAATAGGAGCTCCATAGAGGAGGCTTAATGGTCTAAAATGCCCCGTTAGACTATAGCCAGGGTCAAAGAGGGGTAAACAGGGTTACTAGAGGTCACTCCAGTCACAGGTGTTATATTCGGAAAGTGACATTGAGCTAAAAAGGTTTAAAAGCGCTTTTAAGTCATTATGAGCTAAAAATAGAAGTCAACAGTGAATTAGGGTTTCAACAGTGATTTAGGGTTTTGGAAGTCAACAATGAATTAGGGTTTTGGAAATCTATAAAGGAAGGGTCAATGACCTAATTCATCATTATGCAGATTATGACTTGTCATTGAGGAGAAGAGGCGCATCTCAGAAGAGATAGTTCAGTGTATTCCAGGAGGAAGACACCAGTTGGATGATTTTGATGTTGAAAGACACACCCTAGTCACCGGGAAGATCATCCAGGTCTTCCATCATTCTTCATTGATTCCGCAGTGCTTATTTGTATTTCGGCTAAGATCCTTTTGTCTTTTGATCTAGCCGAGTGTTGTTATTTTATTCAGTCGTAGTTTCTTATTTGTATTCCGGCTAAGATCCTTTGTCTATTGATCTAGTCGAGTATTGTCAGTTTATTCATCCGCATTCAACCATTTTGTAATCCACAGAGATATCATAATACAAAATTTGCAGTCCTTTGTTGTGTTTATTATTTGTATGATCATTTATATGTTGTAAACAATTAATCCTACACACACATTAGGAGTGTTTCCTAAACTAGCCGAGTCATGAACATTACAGTGGTATCATAGCTTTAGTCCTTCCAGCCTGTGACTAAAGACAATGAGTGCAGCAAAAGGCCCAGAGGGCCATGAACATGTAGGTGACGAATATGTCACTTACAAAAGGCATCAGGAAAGAAGGCATAGGCCTGATTTTTCCTTTTTTCCTCCTAGCTCAGAGGAAGAGGAAGAGGCACACAGAGAAGCAGAGAGAAGGGTAGAGCGTGAGGCTGAGCGCGAGGCAGAGAGGATGCTAGGAGATAGATATGAGTGACCAGAGGGCAGTGGAAAGGCCCCCGTAGATCTAGAGGTAGATTTCATGCAGGTTATCAACGATATGTTAGCTAGTCAACAAACCATGTCTCAGTCCTTAGCACAGGTGGTTGATAGATTGGCTAGAGTGGGTACCCCAGATACACAAGTCCCACATGAAGCAAAGGGGAATTCGTGAGCAGGCAGTAGACCCCAGTCACCCTCTCACACATACACCTCTGTGAGTAGGATTCCCAGACCCTTGTTTCCCAGTTTCCAGAGGGCACCCCCAGTAGCAGCATCGCCATCGATAGCATAGAGGCCGCCCACTCATGTCGACGACATTGCAGAGTATAGGAAGGAGTATGCAGCATTGGGTTGTGACTTCCATTAGGACATGACCTTAGTTGAGTACTATGGAATCAGACTCGGGAACCTCCCCAGAGAGCCACAGAGGGGAGGACCACAAGAGCAATAGGGGCATAACCTCGATTTCATCCGAAAAGTTGGGAAACTCACCATCCCTTCTTTCGACGGATCATCCAAATACACCGCCAAAGCTTGGGTATAGAAGCTAGACAAGTATTACAAGCTCAACCATATGACCGAGACAGAGGCCATCAGTTTTGAGACCTTACACTTGGAGGGTGAGGCACACGAGTGGTGGTTCATGGACTGGTGACATTGGGTCACAGTCGCATCACCTCCTATAGGGAGTTTACAGATAGGCTCATGGAAAGGTTTGATAGGAAGGATCCTGAGATACACTTCATGGATCTAGCCCAGTTGAGACAAACTGGCACAACAGAGGCATTCATCATAGAGTTTCAGTGGGTAGTCTTGGCAGTGATAGATACATTAGAGCTCAGGTTGATCATGCTATTCACAGAAGGACTCACAGAGCCTTTGAGAGGATGTGTGAAGGCATACAAGCCTCCCACTTTGCAGGATGCCATCCTTTGCACTCGAGATTTGGCAAACTCAGTGCTAAATACTAAAACTTTCTCCAAACCATTTTTGCCCTAGAGGGATCGAGATAGGAAGCCATTCCAGAGAGAATGGAATGGAAAGGAGAAGTTGGATGATGAGACTAGGCAAGAGCTTATGAGGAAGAAGATTTTCTTTAGTTGTAGAGATCCTTGGGTCCCAGGCCACTGGTGCATGGGCAAGGGAGAGATTCATTATATTGAGGTAGAAACAAACAACATGGACAGTGAGGAGGAGGAGCAGGATAGTGGATACACTAGTTCAGAGGAAGAGTTAGCACCAGTAGAGGAGCAACCTCCCCATAGATCACCGACATTAGAAGGAGCCCATCCTCTTGTAGTCCCACAATCGCCAGAACAGGCTAACAGGAGGAAACCGACAAAGGGAGGTGTCATAGTGACCCTTTATGGTGTTCCCAGGTATGATACCCTCCATATCAGAGGGATTATTCAGGGGCAACGAGAAATCACCCTGATAGATGGTGGGGCCACCCACATTTCATTGATGCTTCACTAGTATCGAGACAGGCACTTCAGACAGAGGAGTTTGAGGGGTTTGATGTTGTGGTAGCAGATGGCCACACAATGGAGTGTCTAGACAGAGTTCCAAACTTAGATATGAATTTAGGAAACTACACAGTGAGAGACACATTTTATGTGGTTGACCTATCGGACATAGATGTGGTGTTAGGATTTCAATGGACGATTACCTTGGGAAAAATCACTACCAACTACCAAACCTTGGAAATGGGATTCAAAGATCAGGATGGGAAGAAGGTTGTTCTAAGAGGTATGTCGACAGGAGCACCCAAGACAATTTCAACCAAGAGGATGGAGAGGATATTTAGACGCGGGGAGGTAGCATATGTCGCAGAATGCTTGATCACTACTCAAAAGGATTGGGAAGGTAAAAAACAATACCATACAGAGATCAAGAATTTATTGGAACGACATCAGCAGGTCTTTGAGGCAATTCCACCAAGGAGACCACCTGACAGGGGGTTTGATCACACCATTGAGTTGGAGGAGGGGGCCAAACCTATGATCACCCCCCCTATTGTCATCCTAGGAGGTTTAAGGATGAGATAGAGAAGGCAATCAAGGAATTGCTGGCGATGGGACACATCAGACCGAGCAACAACCCATTTGCTTCTTCAGTTGTCTTAGTTCTGAAGAAGGATGGCACCATGAGGATGTGCATTGATTATCGAGCCTTGAACAATAAAACCATCAAGAACTGGTACCCTATCCCATGCATTAATGATTTGATGGATGAACTGCATGGGGCATTTTTATTATAAAAAATTGATCTACACTCTGGATATCATTAGATAAGCATCCAAGAGCAGGACATAGAGAAGACGACATTTCGATGTCATTTTGGACACTTCGAGTTCCTAGTTATTCCATTTGGGCTAACCAATGCACCCACTACATTCCAGTCTTGCATGAACCATATATTCAGGGATCGATTAAGGAAATGAGTCTTGGTTTTCTTCGATGAAATATTTATCTATAGCTAATCATGGCAAGAGCATATGAGGCATTTGGATGAGGTATTGAGCATCATGGAGGCATAATCATTATATGCCAAAGAGTCCAAGTGCGATTTCGGTATGAAAAAGTTTCTTTACTTAGGCCACATCATCAGTGCACAGGGGGTACAAGTGCACCAAGAGAAGATCAGGGCCATTATGGATTGGTTGATGCCCAAGAACGTGACAGAATTGAGGAGCTTCTTCAGGTTGTGCAACTATTACAGACAGTTCATCCGAGGTTTTTCTTAGCTTGGAGCACCACTGATAGATCTTACCAAGCATGGGGTCTTCATATGGACCGAGAAATCACATGAAGCCTTTGATCACATGAAGGAAGTCATGGGCACTTGTCCAGTGTTGGCACTACCAGACTTCACCTTGCCATTTGTACTAGAGTGTGACACATCTGGCGAAGGGATCGGTCCAGTTTTGATGCAGGGAGGAAACCCCATTGTATTCTAGAGTCGAAAGCTTAGTCAACCTGAGAGGTTTTACTCCATTTATGAAAAGGAAATGTTGGCAATCATGCATGCCTTGACCAATTTCAAACAATATTTGGTGGGCAGGAAATTCGTGGTCAAGACCGATCACAACAGTTTGAAGTATTTCCTTGAGCAGAAGGACCTCAGTGAGCGCCAACAGAAATGGGTGACAAAGGTATAGGCATTCGACTTTGACATAGAGTATGTCAAGGGGAAGAAGAACATTGTAGTCGATGCACTATCAAGGAGACCTGCGACATGTTCTTTGATGGAGATTTCAGCAGATTGGAAATCCCACTTGTTAGTGGAATATTCCAAGAACAAGTTTGCTTGTGAGGTGATGGATGGGAAGATACAGGATGACTAGTATAGGGTCATTGATGATATCATATTTTACAAGGATAGAGTCTACTTGGTGCCATATTTAGGGCTTAAGAAGAAGATCCTCATCGCATTTCATGATTCACCTCTAGCAGGCCATCAGGGGTTTTTCAAAACCTACAGAAATATCAGAGAGAGGTTCTTATGGAAGGGCCTCAAACAAGACGTTATGAGACACATCAGTGAGTGTGTGACTTTCCAGCAGAACAAGTCAGAGCATGCTCTTCTAGCAGGGCTACTTCAACCACTCCCCATTCCAAAGAAGAAATGGGAGAGTATATCTATGGAATTCATCACAGGTCTACCCAAGGTCCAGGGTAAGGACTGTATCTATGTAGAGGTCGACAGATTGACCATTTTTTCCCACTTCTACACCATACCGACAGAGTACAATGCAGTTCAGGTAGCCGAGCTTTTCTTCAGGGAGGTCTTCAGACTTCATGGGTTGCTGAAGAACATCGTTAGTGATAGGGACAGTCGGTTCATAGGGACATTTTGGAGAGAGTTGTTTTAGTTGGTGGGGACAGAGTTGACACCTAGCACCAGATATCACCCTCAGACAGATGGGCAGACCACGATTGTCAACAAGTGGGTTGAAGGGTATTTGAGGAACTATGTAGGAGGACAATAGAGAACGTGGGTAAAGTGGTTACAACCACATTTAGGGGAACATTGCTACAACACCACCTTCCACATGTCCATTGGTATGAAACCCTTCTGAGCATTGTACGGATATGATGCTCCCACTTTGGTAGACTTGGTCTTCAGGAAGAGCAGATCTCCCAAGGCCAAGGATTGGATCACAGAGAGTCAAGAGATTCTAAAATTGTTGAAAGAGAACCTGCAGAAGATAAGTGCGGACATGCACATGATAGAGCACAACTTTGAGGTTGGAGATTTGGTTTTCTTGAGACTCCAACCCTACAGGTAGTCATTTCTGAAGAAGAGTGGGGCCGAGAAGCTCAAGCCCAGATTTTATGGTCCTTACAGAATCATGCACCGAGTAGGAGAGGTTTCTTATGAGCTAGAGCTTCTAGAGGGGAGAAAGATTCATAACGTGCTCCACATGTCTTGCCTAAAAAAGGAAGTGAGACAATTCATTAGCACATCAGAGTAGCTTCCCCCGTTGGATGAGGAGGGATAGTTTGAGTTAGTTCCGGAGGAGGTTTTGGAGTTCTAGGAGTGGAGACTGAGGAGAAGGGTCATCAGAGAGTGTTTGATCAGATGGAGAGGGATTCCAGTAGAGGACGCTAATTGGGAGAGTGAGCAGCTATTGCAACACCCTGGAATGGTATTGCTTGAGGACAAGCAATTTTGAGAAGGGAGGATTGGAATGTCCCTTTCCAAATAGGAGCTCCAAAGAGGAGGCTTAATGGTCTAAACTACCCCGTTAGACTATAACCAGGGCCAAAGAGGGGTAAACAGGGTTACTAGAGGTCAATCCAGTCACAGGTGTTATATTCGGAAAGTGACATTGAGCTAAAAAGGGTTAAAAGCGCTTTTAAGTCATTATGAGCTAAAAATAGAAGTCAACAATGAATTAGGGTTTCAATAGTGATTTAGGGTTTTGGAAGTCAACAGTGAATTAGGGTTTCAGCATGATTTAGGGTTTTGGAAATCTATAAAGGAAGGGTCAGCAACCTAATTCATCATTATGCAGAATATGACTTGTCATTGAGGAGAAGAGGCACATCTCAGGAGAGATAGTTCATTGTATTCCAGGAGGAAGACACCAGTTGGCTGATTTCGGTGTTGAAAGACACACCCTAGTCACCGGGAAGATCATCCAAGTCTTCCATCATTCTTCATTGATTCCGTAGTGCTCCCATATTCCGGGTATTATCTCTTAGTTTCTTATTTGTATTCCGGCTAAGATCCTTTTGTCTTTTGATCTAGCCGAGTGTTGTTATTTTATTCAGTCGTAGTTGCTTATTTGTATTCTGGCTAAGATCATTTGTCTATTGATCTAGTCAAGTATTGTCAGTTTATTCAGCTGCATTCGGCCATTTTGTAATCCACAGAGATATCATAATACAAACTTTGTAGTCCTTTGTCGTGTTTATTATTTGTATGATCATTTATATGATGTAAACGATTAATCCTACACACACATTAGGAGCATTTCCTAGACTAGCCAAGTCAGGAACATTACACTCTAAGTGAAAGAAAATTAGGGAATGTAACTTTTGGAAATGATGCACCAGGAAAAATCAAAGGTAAAGGAATGGTAAGTCTAAGTAATGGAAAAGGGCAATGTGTTGTTTGTAGATGGTCTAAAACATAATCTTCTTAGTGTCAGTCAAGTTTGTGACAGAGGTTGTAAAGTTGTTTTCACTTCTAAAGATTGTAGAATACAATTTGTGAATTCATGATAGTTGATTGCAAAAGGAATAAGAACATAAAACAATGTCTATGTTTTGAAAGAAGAAAAAGAAGAATGTCACTTAAGAAAGTATGATGAAAGTTGGCTACGACATAGGAGACTTGGACACCTAAATTTTGATCATCTAATCAAACTTAGAAACAGTGGGGCAGTAAAAGATCTTCCAAAGATATCAAAGCCTTATGATTGTGTATGTAAACCTTTCCAAATAGGAAATCTTACTCGGACACAGTTTAAATATAAGAACTTTGCATCAACAAAGAAACCTCTTCAGTTAGTACATATGGATTTATGTGGACCATCAAGGAAGGAAGGTATAGGAAAATAAAATTATTTCATGTTTATTATTGATGATTATTCTAGACTCACGTGGGTTGCCTTTCTGAAGGAAAAATATGAAACTTTTGAAAAATTCAAAGTGTTTAAGGCTCTGAATGAGAATCAAACAGGAAAAATATTGAAGGTAGTAAGGTCTGATAGAGGAGGAGAGTTTAGTTCATGGGACTTCAAAGAGTTTTGTGATAAACATGGGATCAAAAGAGAGTATACTATTCCAAGGACTCCACAACAAAATGGAGTAGTTGAGAGGTAGAATAGATCAGTTTAGCAGATGGCAGGCAAGATCAATGATGAATGAAAGGAATATTGCTCAGACATATTGGGTATAAGAAATTCATACAGTTGTACATATTCTTAACAAATCTCATCTCAGTCCACAAAGTGACAAGACTCCTTATGAACTGTGGTTTGGAAGACCGACTTCAATCAAGCATTTTAAAGTCTTTGGGAGTAAGTATTATATCAAGAATAATGATAAAAATCTTGGAAAATATGATGACAGGGTTGATGAAGGTATCTTCTTAGGGTATTCTACAAATAGTAAATGATACAGATGCTATAATAAGAGGATGCATAAATTGGTTGATTGTATTGACATAAAATTTGATGAAGAAATCTTGGTACGAGAGGTAAGAAGTGTTGAATCAACAACAAAGGATATAGTTGAAGTTGAAGATGAATAGGTCGAAGAATCAGAAAGAGAAGACTCTGAGTCAGGCAGACTCAAATTAGCAGACATAAACAAAACCACCTCTCATAATCATTAGAACGAAACATCCTAAAAACTAGATAATTGGTGATATGAATAAAGGAGTTCAGACAAGAAGGCAATTGATTAAAGACTCAGAACAATCTCAGATTACTTTCCTATCTATGATTGAACCTAAATTTTTTTATGAAGCCAACAAACATGACAATTGGATTAGAGCTATGAATGAAGAGCTTGATCAGATTGAGAAGAACAATACTTGGGAGTTTGTTCCTAGACCTACAAATAAGAATGTATTAGGCTCCAAATGGGTGTTTAAGAATAAAATAAATGAACAAGGACAAATTGTTTGGAATAAAGCCAGATTGGTCTGTAAGGGGTATGCACAAGTTGAAGGACAATATTTTGATGAAACCTTTGCACCGATGGCTAGATTGGAAGCCATCATAATGTTTCTTGCCTATGCATGTCATAAGAACTTTAAAGTATATCAGATGGATGTAAAATCAACATTTCTTTATGGAGATCTAGAGGAAGAAGTATATATGGAGTAACCTGAAGGATTTTCACTGACAGATAATCCTGACTATGTTTGCAAGCTGAAAAAGGATTTATATGGACTGAAACAAGCACCACAAGCCAGGTATTGTAGACTGGACAAATTTTTACAAGACAAAGGGTTCAAGAAAGGTACTGTTGACAATAATATATACATTAAGTCTGAAGGTGATGATTTATTAGTTGTTTTGGTTTATGTAGATGACTTTATTTTTGGATGTACTAATGACCCTTCTATTCAGGGGTTTTATAATGCTATGCAAACTGAGTTTGAGATGCCCATGATAGGAGAACTGTCATATTTTCTTGGTTTACAAATCAATCAGAGTTCTGCAAGGTTATTTATCTCTCAAGAAAAGTATTTGAAAGAGATGTTGAAGAAGTTTCAGATGGAATATTCCTCTCCTATTAGTACACCTATGGTGGTTGGTTGCAAGCTCAGTAAAGATGATATTTCACCTGATGTTGATCAAATAACATATCGATCAATGATAGGCAGTCTTATGTACATCACAACATCACGTCCTGATATAATGAAAGGTGTTGGAATGGTAGGTCATTTTCAGTCTACTCCTGAACAAATTCATTTAGCATCTGTCAAGAGGATATTCAAATATTTGAAGGTTACAATGACTTATGGTCTTTGGTATCCTAGAAATAAGATTTTTCAATTAACTGCTTATTCAGATGCTAATTGGGCAAATTGTTTGGATGAGAGAAAGAGCACCAGTGGAAGTGCATTCTTCTTAGGTGATTCATTAGTAGCATGGCTTAGTAAGAAACAAGGATCTATTTCTTTATCAACTACAGAGGAAGAGTACATTGTTGTTTCTACTTTGTTCACTCAGTTATTATGGATGATACAAACTCTTATAGATTTGAAGGTAACTTATATTGATCCCATTCCAATTCATTGTGATAACACAAGTGCCATTAGTGTCTCCAAGAATCATGTTCTCCATTCAAAGACTAAGAATATACCAATAAAATATCATTTTCTCAAAGAGAAGGTTACAAACAGAGTTGTTCAGCTGAATTATATTCCTTCCACAGAACATATAGCTGATATCTTCACTAAACCGCTTGCAAAAGCTCAGTTTGAGTATCTACGCCAGAAGTTGGGCATGACCTTGTTATCAAGTTAGAATAGTCTATCTGATCAGGGGGAGAGTGCTCATAGTATATCTAATCAGGGGGAGAGTGCTTATTGTATCTTTGATCAAGGGGAGAACATATTCACTCTCATTTTTCTTTGACATTGATGTCAAAGGGGAAGAAAAAGGTGTGGTCTGGATACTACAGTTGGAGGTCTAAGCAGAATAGTGCAGCCTTTCAGGGTTTCCATCAATGCCAAAGGGGGAGATTGTTGGCATGTTTATAGGAAGAGTGTACTTGTCATTGATGGCAAAAACAACAGCGACAATGGAAAATAGGAAAGCAACGATGCTATCATTGGGAGTGGCTAGACTGTGACAATGTGGGGATTTGGAGAAGGCTGCTTGTGATGCTAGTACTTCATGGTGGTGCCCATTAAAATTGGATAACATGAATACTAGAAGATAAAGGCAGAGACAAAGTTCAAATAGAGAAAAGCATATATATATATATATATGCAAATAGAGGAAATATGGTGCTTATTATATATTTGAGCATATATGAAGACTAATAATAGTATGTGGTCTATATATCTATAATTTCCATGCACTTGGACCAACATAGTTTTCAAATGTTTCTCAATACATTGAGGATGGTGGTCGATATGGAATTTGGTGGTGGTGATGATTAAATATTAGAGAATGGTCAAAATATAACTGCTAGAGAAGCCAAAGAGACTCAACATAACCACCAGAGAAGAGGAAGGGTCGTGATTCTATTTCTGGAAGAGGATCTTGAAGGGTCACGTTTTTGGATCAGGAACATGACTAGGGGTAGATGTAATATTTTTCAGAGGTGTGAGGATGAAGATGGGCACATTTTTTGAGGTGGCACACATTTTTGGAGTTGCAACAATTATATTTTAACTGAGAGAGCACATAGATGGTGTGCTATTTGGAGATGGAGAGTGGAATTAGAAGGAACGATTTCATAGTTTCTCAAATGGGTATTCATCGTCTCTCAGAAGGGTAGCATCCTTTTGAAGTGGGGTCGCATTTTTCCACTCTTATACAAAAGCGTCGTGCCATTATACATAAGGGTCGCGCCTCCTTTTTGGGAAAACACAGAAGGGTCGTGCCATACAAAGAAGTGTCACACCATTCTTTTTTCTTATACAGAAGGGTTTCGCCATACACAGAAGAGTCGCGCCGTTTTTTCTGCTTATACTGAAGGGTTGCGCCAACACACAAAAGCGTCACACCCTTGCATAGAAGGGTCACACCAATTTTCAGAAGGGTTGCATTTTTTACAGAAGGATCGTGCCAACACACAGAAGGGTCGTGCCATACATAGAAGTGTCGTGCCATTTTTTCTTCTTATACAAAAGGGTCGCACCAACACACAGAAGTGTCGCACCCTCGCACAGAAGGATCGCAATAGTTTTCAGAAGGGTCACATTTTTCACAGAAGGGTCACACCAGTTTTCATAAGGGTCACATTTTAGATAGAAGGGTCGCACCAACACACAAAAGGGTCACAACAACACACATAAGTGTCGCACCAGTTTTCAGAAGTGTTGCATTTTTTACAGAAGGGTCACCTTTGGACACAGATGGATAGATATTTTGAAAGAAAGCAGAGGAGAGACACGAGATTTTTGTCTATATAGTCATTCATGCACTTAGTAGGGGTGGTAGGAGATGAAGAGCACAGAAGAGGCACAACATATAGAGTGAAGATGAATCATAGAGCACTAAATGTAGAAGAGAAGTTGAACAGAAGAGCGCAGTGGAGTCGCAAAGCATAGAAGCTGAAGAAAGCAGAGGAGAAATTGAGCCGTGACAGATCAGATCAGAGATAGATCAAGTAAGTAAGTTTTGTAAGATTCAATTAGGGTGGTAGGGTGGTGCTAGGGAGGATTGTAGTCCTCTAAAAATAGTTGTTGCTAGAAGATACTTTGAGAATTGGTGCTTCCATCTAGTAGGTTCTAGAGAACTCTGAGAGTTGGTGCTCTCTGCAAGTTTTATCTTGCTATCAGAGGTTGTAGCATCATATTTGAGTTGGTGCTAAAAGACCATGATGTACATAAATTAAAATACTGCCAATCATTCTAATAAGAAGAGGTTTTCTCCCTTTATGGGTTTCCTCATGAATATATGTCTCTGTGTATATAATGTGTGTGATTTATGTTTACTATTTTTGTTGTTAATGACTTGCACAATCCTGATTATCAGTTACAAAAGAGTAACAATATATTTACAAACTTAATTTTTTTTAAGCTCGGTAACAATTGATTCACCCCCCCTCTCAGTTGTCTTAGTAATTTCAACACTGCCATATATTCTCTTCGTTTAACAAGATTTGATCCTGTGACCTATGAGTTCACTATACATAGTAGAGAGTGTTTTGTACTGGCATTGGAGGTGATCATAAAATGATAGAGATGTATATGAGGTTCAATGGGCCTGTAGAGATCATCACGGTAAATTGAAGATTAAAAATTGAGATGTAGATGAGATTCAATGGTCTGTTGAGATTGTCTTGGTAAATAAATATTTCATCACGGTTGAATAATTTCACTACAAGTAAACTTATTTACCATGTAGGACACATAGGATCATAAGAGTATATAATCAATACTTACATAATGATTACACATTAAAAAAATTATCATGGTCAGATGGGCTCTCTGTTGTCAAATCATCATCCAATTTTTACTACGGTTTTGAACTGGAAAATGCATCAACTCGTATGGTTAATGATGGACACTAGCAATTCCTAAGTACAAGAATGGAAAAATTCAAAATTCTATCTGTCACTGGTTCGTGGTCTTAGAATTCCTTTTCAATAATAGGAATAGGGAACATCTAGAATAGTCACGCATTGTAGTGATATATGGAATAGTCTTGCATTGGAATGATATATGGAATAGGGAAATGTCCATTTTAAATGAGGATATAACACATGTGTTTGAAGAGGGCCTTCCAATAGATTCTCAAATGATTTGCAGAGGTTTGAATAGTCTATGATCTTAAAAAAAGTTAACATAGGAAATGGAGGTCAAATTCTTCGACCATGAGGTCAAGGGAGTTGAAATTCTAGTTACATTGATCAAGGTTGAAAAGACATATGAAAGAGGAGAGGTAACTAAAGTGTTTTTCAAAATCCATTGGTTCTGTTATCGTGTAATCCATACTTGCCCAAAGCTTGAAGGCAAGTAGGCTTAGATTGACGTAACACATAGGTAACCCTATCACTATCACCCCAATTGGGTACCTCTTTCTCTTTAGAATGAGGAAAACCTCACTCCAAGTAAGATGTCCTAGGACCTAGTTGGTTGAGGAAAGGGAAAAGGTACAACTAACCACCACCCTCTCTAGGTCACTCAAAACAGACTTAAGTATTTTTGGATTAAGCAACGGAGAATAAAGTGTACCTGTCCCTTACTAATACAACAACAAAAGTTATGGTAGAAACAAGTGATGATGAATGCTTCAACAAGAATTCTAGTTTATAAAGATGACTGCTACCAATCAATGTATGAAGCAAGTGATAAATATATAGCAACATTAATTAATTAATGACGGTTGTAATAACATCCATAAAATGCACTTGAATAGACAATATAACAAGATATTGTGAAGTCCTAAAATGATAACACTTGTCTCATACAATTTCTAGATATATGTCAATCAGAAAATAAACTCTAACGGGCTGCCAATGATAACTGTAGCAACAATAAAATAAAGTAATGATAATGGTAGTAAAATAGTCAGAAAAGTATTTAGAAAGGAAATTTGATGCACACTTTAGTCTTGGTTGATTGTACCTTGCCTTATACAATTTCTTGATTGATTTAATTGGTCAAACAAGTTTGGATAGGCTAGCAAGTTAGTTTAGGTTAGTAGGGTATCAGGTAGAGAGATTGAGTTTGAAGTTTGATGATTCTTGTCAAGAAACAAGGGTTGAAGACTAGTGCCTCTTAGGGGTAAATGGAGTCAACGTGGGAGGCTCCTTCTAAGGTTGCAAATTAATGATGATACATAAAATTCTAAGAGGGAAAAAGTCTAGGAGGAGTAACAACTTAAGTCCTCCTAGATTTTGACCTTAAGAAACAAAGTGATAGGGTGTAGGAACTTATAGGCCCTAGCGCCTTTATCTCCTTATCCTTTCTATGGAGTAGAACTTATGAAACAATAACCAAATGCAAACCTATAGAGTGCTAGCAATTTAGGGCTCTAGGGTTTCACTAATTACTAGATCAGTTTAGTGAGATCTTGGCAAATAAAAAGTAAGAAAGTAGCAACTTAAGTTTCTTACTTCAAGCATTAAATACACCATGCGATTTCAAAATATTGTATGAGAAAATAAAACCATACCTTAAACCATTCAATAGATGAAAAAATACAGATTCTACTTACTTGCACCAAGAATAATCATGAGTATAGAATGCAAGATCACCATAAAACTCCCCAAAACAATCCAAGTTGCAAATAGAATCCTTAAACAAGAGTGGAACCTCACAATTTAAGCCAATAAACCTAATAGGGCTCAAATTTAATACCTCTTGTCTCCAAGGAACAATTATGATGAAAATGAATGTCATTTTCTACTTATTTATACAAAAATTAACCTAAAATTAATTTTAGTTCATAATTACTAGGTCGACTTGGCCAATTTTTTACACAAATTAAAGATGGACAAAATATAATTAATTTGCATCTAAGAATCACTCCATGGGTGATTCCATGCCCCTCTAGGGTGATGTTGAGCCCCAAGTATGGAACACTAGGCAGGGAAGGTGAAACGATAGGCCTCCAAATGCCTGAAAGTCTTCCCACATGTGTCAATGCCTCATAAATGCAGTCCAAGATAACAAAACCAGTTTTGGATGATGTATAGGGTATCCATGATGACGTCCAAGGCCCTCAAGTGCTAACATACATGTGGGAGGAGAAAGATCCCCTGGGTCTAGGTCTGCCAAGCTGCCTCCAAAGGAAACATCCTTCTTTCTCCTAGTGCAAGTTTTCAATCCCTGTCATGCCCCTTGGTTGGGGTATCAACATCCATAGATGAGCTTTGAGCCCTATGAAGGTACGATCTAATAATTTCCTCATGTGGACCTGTCCACTAGGAAAGGTCCTGCAACAACAAAAAGTACGCCCTCCAAGGGTTCATAAGTCATAGGGATCATGGCATGTAAATCACATCCAATAATTAAATTACCCAAACATGTGCATCAAAACCCCCTTAACCCAAACAAATTCTCAAAGAAGTTATGCAATTTGACAAGTTATGTTTGGAGAAGGTCTCACAGTGTCCCATTGGGCTAACCTCTCTTAAGTTTGGGGTGTTTCCCAGGTGGGATCTAGTCTGAGTCATGTAAGTGTGTGAGATCACATGGGGTAAATGTTGGGTATGTGTTATATTCTTTGCACGAGTAGTAGTGTCTGAGCATTTGCGTCGGGCGCGCAGGGGGTTTGGGGGCAGCGCCCCCGAATTTTTTTTTTCGGGAAGACATTTTTCTGGGACCACATGATATTAGGTGGTTTTTCGGCACATGGTTTTTTGCCGATGGTTTTCTATTTTCGGTTAAGGAATTAGGGTTTTGGACTAATCTAGGTCATTGGGTTAGGGTTTTGGATGNCGTTGGCTCCTATATGTATATTGTATTGTAAACAATGTAACACAATGTATGAATATAATATATGTTGGTTTTTCCCAGTTTGGGTTTCTAGGTGAAAAATCTCTATGTAATGTTTGTATTTGCCATTGTATCTTTTTTGTTCTTTTCTGAATATCAGTTTGCAATAGATATTGTACAAGGTTAGAATTTACAGTAAATATTTGGGCATGGGGTGCATGTGATAACAGGGAAATGTAAAGTTCTACCTGTGGGTGCCTTTGTAGAGGGCGAGTTTCACCTTGTCATGAACGCAATTGTTTCCTAGCCCATTCATTGCCTTTTATTCTTAGCTTTATTTCTTTTGATATTTTTCTCTTGTGCTTCAAGGAAATAGTTGAGGGCCACTGTCCTAGATTGATGACCATAGGTGGGGAATTATCCAAAGACATTTCACATAAATGAAAAGGTTGGCTCGTGATGAGACTCCCTTTTGCTTGGCTATGGCACCAAGAGCCACTACCCTGGCTTAGTGACCAGATAGGTGGTAGTGTCATATTGCTACATGCCCATGGTCATAATAGGTCAGCTCGTGATGACACCTCTTATCTATCAACTAGTACCTCGAGTGTTTATGTTATCTTATGGGTCCCCTTTTTCTACTAAGAATATTTTCACTGCTTTCTTGGGGATCCCTGGGCGAAGCATCTCGAAGGTTTCAACATTGGATTTTAACTCTTGCCAACTAATTTTACCATCTAGGCCTTTAACCCCTTCATCCCATGATGTAAGGTACAACCGTTGCTAGTGTAGCCAATCCCAATGCTCGAAAAAGGATAGGGGAGATGAAAGGAATAAAGATGGAAAGTGGTAAGTATGGAGGGAACATACGATGAATTTTCACAGATCCACCTAGTAGAAACCCATCCTAAAGGGAAATCAACTTACTAGGGCACCATGTCACCCTTCCAGGTATGAATGAGGCAAAGAGCATAATGTCCAAGCAAACATCATGAAATTGAAGAAGGATTCAATACAACATATTCAAGAGCAGCCTGTGGAAAACAATTTCTTAAAACTTCCAAGGGAATTAATATATGTTTTAAGAGTCTAATTTGTTGATTAGAACTCTTAGACTAAGCTTTAGTACCGACCTAATCTCTGTAGAAAATCCCACAGTGAATGATTGTTTAAGAAAAATTCTAGAAAGCAAATTTTATATTATTTTTCTGTATAGACAGAGCTGATCATGAACTTTCTTAGGGAAACTAGTGTTTGGATAACGACTGCAATTTAAGAAACTAGTGGTCGCATACTGTAGTAGCCTATATGCTACTTCCTTTGGGTTTCTAAGGGATTTTTTTTGGGGTTTTCACCTAATAGGAATTACAATAATTATGTGTGTATGGAATATGTTGAACATATTTTAATATATCCTTGAATTTCATTTGCATTTGATCCAAACCTATCTAGCACTTGAAGAGTCTTTTGATTTCATTGGAAACATTCATTAAGTTATATTCTTTGTTGAGTTTTTATTAGACTGCTATATATTACCTGTTGTTGAATGCATCTTTGTGAAGGACCATCAAGATGGTTGGAGTCTTATATATTACCTGTTGTTGAATGCATCTTTGTGAAGGACCATCAAGATAGTTGGAGTCTTATTGAGATGAAGAAGTATTACTTTCAACTACTACAATTTATATATTTGAGGAAGTTTTAGATATTTGAAAGAGGTTTGTTATCTTAGTTAAGGGATTGATAGTGCCCTGTAGACAAGATTTGCAATAATGCCATAGATAGAAGCAAAGAACCACTGAATGACTAGTAGAGGCCCAATCATTGTGGTCTAAAGACTTGTCTTGATTAAATTGGTAATTGAGTGTGATTGAAGTGTTCAACTGAAATTGATTTATCCATAAGCAGAGTGCTAGTATTGTGAATTTGAGAATATATAATTATACACACCATCCTATAAGAAAATAAGTGATTATTGAAATCAACCTTATCCTTGAATTATTATTATTACTAACACTTATGGAGTTTATGAGTGGATTATATGACCAAGGGGGAAAATTGATGAGTTATCATTAGAGTGAAGCTCAATTTCATATGTTGTATTTTATATTGTTACTCTGATTATTGTATTGATTTTAAAAAAATATTCCCTGTTTTGCACACTATGTGCTTTGTTTTAGGATAACGTTTTAGAAGGGTGTTACATATAGTATTAGAGCTAGGTTATATATTCTAGGGACTATGGATCCACATTCTTAGTAAAACATATGTGTAATTATTAATTTTTCTTAATTATGTTTTTTTAAGGCTGATTGAAGATTGAAATTTTATGTCCATGCCTAGTAGAGTAGCAATGGACAGGAGAAGAGAAAGAGGTGGAATAAGGGATGCATGAGGACGTGGTGGATGACCTCCACTTTAGCCTACACCTCTGCCATGTCCTCCTAGAGCAAAGGTTTAAGGAAATGTACATACGAGTCAAATTATGTCAATGATACAATCATTTCAAAGAAAGTTTGATGCTTTGACTAACAGGATGAACCAAGAAGCAAGTGGTGCTTCCATTCTTGGTGAGGGACAAATAAACCATCATAATGTTAGCGGTCAAAGAAAACTAGAAAATTCAAGTTTCCAAAGTTTTGGGGCTCCACCGATGGAGAGACAATTGAAACATGTCTTAAGAATATGGCCATGTGCTTTTCATTGGGAGATTATACTTCTAATATCAAGGTGCATATGGGCATATTCTAGCTGAAAGGAAGTGCTTTACTATTTTGAAAGTCTTTATTACCACAATTGGGTATGGATATTTTTGAGATATCATGGGAGTTGTCTGGGGATCTTTTAGAGAACACTGCCTCTTTGAGGAATTCACTGAAAGGTATTTGAACAAGTTTAACACCCTAAGAAAGGATAACATGTCATTGTTTAAATATAAGACCAAATTTATGGAGATTTTGAGGTATGCATTGTATCTGAACATAGAGAAGTTGCAGGTTAATATGTTCATTTACTGGCTAAACTATAATATCAAAGCAAAAGTCTGAATGTTGACGCCCTGTACTTTGCATGAGCAGTTCAAAGGGCTATCATAGCTGAGGAGGAACTCATGGGAGGTGGTTAGTGGAGACGATGTAGACTTTAAGGATTAGAAGGACATATATAGAATTCTTAGCAAATTAACAAATATAAACCAATGACAGGGTGCAAGGATGTGCCAAGGAACCATGTGATGTGTAATATGTCAATTTTGATTCTTAGATCAATATTGTGTATGAACACAATTACCAAACTAATGAGAACCATGACTTCAAAATGAGAACTCTATCCCAAAAAAATCCATATTTTTTGGTCAAAAGGACCAAAATCAATTCCTAAATCAAAAAGTGGTGCTACCAATAACACCCTTTTTTTAGGGTGGTTAAAATTTTAACTTGTTTGAAATTGTGACCTTGACAACTGGACAAAAACTTTAAAATGAACTCTCGAATTGAAAAGTGATGCTACCAATAACACCGTTTTTTTTTTGGAATTAAATTTATGACTTAATTGAAACCATAGCCTTGAGAATTTAAAATCGACTCCTAAATCACCACTTGAAAATTTATTTGTTAATTTAAAAAAAAATTACATCAAAAAATAAATAAATAGAAAAGAAAAAAACACTAAAACAAGTTGAAAAAAAATAAAACAAAAAACACACCTTTAAAAAAAAAAAGAAGCATACCCC
>ML779662.1:65007-79285 GCA_009831015.1 Picea engelmannii
CTTTTATGAGGGAAATGTATTGTGGCTATGGTTGATGGCGAATATTGTATTCTGAGATAGGAGACTATGAGAGAAAGAAGAGGAAGTTACAACGGGTTTGTTGTAGGTTGTATCCCTTCATATGTTGGATAATAATAAAGGAAGGACTTGGCAATTTCTCTGGTGGACGTAGCCCACACTGGGTGAACCACGTAAATTTGTGTCTCTATTGTATTGTGTATCTTATGTGTTTTGTTTCCACATTTGTTTTATTTTATTGCTCCACGGTCCTGTTTTTCTAACAGTTGAGGTGCAAAGGTGGAGATGTCGCCTCTTCTTTCATGATGTTGTGGCTGTTATGCAGAAGTGGAGGTGGCAATGGTGGAGAGTGTGTTGTGGAGTACATTGTCTCCATTTTATGCTTGCGTTCCCTAGGGGGATTGAGGGAGGTTGTCTGAGTGCTCAAGGTGGAGTGGTGGGGATGGACGAAGTGAGCAATGAGAGCTCATTGGGAGGTAGTGATTCTAGTAGCCCGAGAGAAGGCATTTGTTTTCCTAGTGCCCCTCTTGGGATTCCCACGCTCTCAGGTCATGGTAGGAGGGACATGGGGATGGAAGGAGTGAAAGGATGTAGTGGAAAGGAATGGATGTGCCTGAGTGAAACGAAGCGAGAAGGATACTCTTGGTTCACTAGGGGTGAATTGAGGCCAGGAGGACACAAAGGGTGAGAGCGACAATGCCAGAAAATCCGTGAGGGCCGAAGTGCTCTGTGGGAGGATCACACCAGGTGAAAAATGAATTGAAATGCATTTTGGGGTTGTTCTTAATGCCATGAAGGTCTGAAAATACCCCTCCCATCACCATTGAAGGCCGACGGGACCTCTGCAATTGCTTGGTACTGTATGCCTGACTAGTACGCTCTTCTAAGAGCTCATCCATGCACACTAACTCAACTATATGCATGGTGTGAGCCATGGGAAGTTAATGCACATGGGGTGACGGCTTGGGATAATAACTCCCCCAACCGATCTGGTCCAACTGTCCTCCTCATCGCGCCAAGTGGCACCCCATCGAGGTGATTATGTATTAAATGTTAACCTAAAGTATCGAGTATAAATTGTATATAAAAATTCATCAATCGCACTCTAGGACACTAAGATTTAAGATATTTTTTTTTTCTAAAAATCAAACTTCTCTAGTCTCTCATTTGTAAATTTCAACTAAAAAAAACAAAATTGCACCAACACAATAGATTATTTTAAAAAATGGAAAAATAAAGAAAAATGTTCATTGAATGAGAAATTCTCACCTTCGCGGGCAATTTGTTTTGTTTTAATTTCATTGACAACACTACGAATGGAAACAAGTTGACACAAACAACTATAGAGAGGAAATTTTCAAAATTGCACGATTTTTCAAAATCTATATTTTGGTCTATATTTTCGAAAGATATAGTTTTTTTTTCAAAATCCATTGGTTTTGTTATTGTGGAATCTATAATTTCCCAATAGGGTACCTATTTCTTTAAAAGGAGGAAAACCTCACTCCAAGGAAGACGTCCCATGACCTAGTTGGTTGAGGAAAGGGAAAAGGTACGACTAACCACCCCCCTCTCTAGGTCACTCAAAATAGAGTTAAGTCTTGTTGGCTGAAGCAAAGGAGAATAAAGTGTACCCGTCCCTTACCAATACAACAACAAAAGTTATGGCAACAACAAGTGATGATGAATGCTTCAACAAGACTTCTAGTTTAAGAGACGACTGCTACCAACAATGTATGAAGCAAGTGATAAATATATATCAACAATAATTAATTAATGACGACTGTAATAACATTCATAAAATGCACTTGAATAGACAATATAACAAGATATTGTGAAGTCCTGAAATGATAACACTTGTCTCATACAATTTCTAGATATATGTCAATCAGAAAATAAACTCTAACAGGCTGCCAATGATAACTGTAGAAACAACACAATAAAGTAATGACAACAGTAGTAAAATATTCAGAAACGTATTTAGAAAGGAAATTTGATGCACACTTTAGTCTTGGTTGATTGTACCTTGCCTTATACAATTTCTGGATTGATTTAAGTGGTCAAACAAGTTTGGATAGGCTGCAAATTGATGGATGTAGGAGTGATTATAATGAAAACAACTTATTGGTTAGTATTTGTAGACTAGTTTAGCAAGTTAGTTTAGGTGAGTAGGGTATCAGGTAGAGAGATTGAGTTTGAAGTTTTATGATTCTTGTGAAGAAACAAGGTTTGAAGACTAGTGCCTCTTAGGGGTAAATGGATTCAATGTGGGTGACTCCTTCTAAGGCTGCAAATTAATGATGATACACAAAATTCTAAGAGGGAAAATTTTTAGGAGGAGTAACAACTTAAGTCCTCCTAGATTTTGAGCTTAAGAGACAAAGTGCTAGGGTGTAGGTGTTGATGATTGCAGCTATGTGAGACATCCTCCAGGTTACAAACATGAGAGATGTTGATCATTGCAACTATGTGAGATATTCTCCAACTTACAAACCTGAGAGAAATCCCCTGAGAGGAGTGTGTGGTTCCTATCTGAGACAGAGCAGGAACACATAGATGACATTCTCCTTACAGGGAGTTGAGAAGAACTCTAGATGATTCTCCTATGTAACGGAGTGAGAAAAGATATCTGCAGAGTTGGACGTGCCCATGGCTAAGCACAAGGTGAACATGTGAAATCCAAAAGTGTTGGGTGCATCGTCATGAGAACAAAAATGAAGATGATGTATTATCCTCCTTTGAGAAGAAGAGTTGACAAGAAACTCCAGATGACTCTCATGTGTAATGCAATGGGAAAGAATATTTGTTGAGTGGACGTGTTTGTGGATGAGCACAGGTGAACGTGATCCTAGTGGCTGATCACTAGTGAAGAAGTGGTTCTTATGTGTAATGCAGTGATCCAAAGATATGGAAATCCCTATGGATGTGCCCCTAGTGGATGAGCACTAGTGGGTGTATAATATCCTTTGCTATATTGTTCAAGAGTCAGACCTTCCTGTAACCCTAATTGTAATGTAAAGTGTACAAGTCGGCCCCACCTTAATGTAATTGTTAATTAATGTAAAAGATAATTAATATGGTCAGTATTAATTATATTATGAGATATAGAGGTCTGCCCTGTTGTGCCAATAGACACTTATGTTGGAAGGTTCAGTTTAGTATAAGTAAAGGTAAATTCCCCATTTAGGAATCATATCTTTTGTGTGAGTTTGGAAATTTCAACAAGTACACCTTCTTGGGAAAAGTGCGCACCTCTCTTGGGCGCTAGTCTTCTAGGGTTTGAGCACCCTCTTGTGTGCTAGGTCTTATTGGTGGTGAAGGTATTTATATTGAAGAATATAGCAAAGGATTTTTTCTGGGTTTTGCTCCCTTGTTGATAAGGTTTTCCCAAGATACTTCTTGTGTTCTTGTGCATGGTGTTTCTTCTTGTGATCTTGGTTGCTACAACATTATTGGTTATGGCTAAGTGAAATGCTAAAAATGGAATGAACTTCATGCTTAACCTTTCTTATTGAAAAATCAACATGGTATCACAGAATAGGTCTTGAAGAACCCCTTGCACAAACAACTTTCATCCATCCTCCCTCTCTTTTGCAGAAATCGTACAACCCTCCTAGGGTTCCCAGAAAATACGTATGACCTGCTCTTTTGGAGGTTTTCAGCACTTGGCACTTGGACGTTGGGGACAAAAAAGGCATAGGAGTGTACTACCTCCTTCAGTGCACCTCCAACAAGCTTCAGATAAAAATTCTAAGCATTTTGAAATTTTGGCCCTAGGGTTTCTAGGGTTTCGCTAATTTCTGCAGAAATTTTAGTATTAGGGTTTCTACAACTCATTGAAGGAGCTCTTCAACTCACCAATGTTATCCTATATTTCAAAGGCTTATTTTTGGTAGTCATAAGTCCAACAAAACCTAAAGTGATAGCATAGCCTAGCCGTTAGGTTTTCTAGCCCAGTTGACAAAGGGTTGTGAAGAATATAAAATTATGATGAACAAAAACTACGATGGAAGATAAGCTTGATGGATCAAGAAAATTCAAGTTCCTAGAAGACAATACTTCAAAGGAAGACTTATTGTGGGTGATACAAAAAGGTGTCATTGTGACATACCTCCTTCATGAAGATGTCAGAGGACAGAGATCAACCATGTGCCATTGGAGAAATCATATCAGCACCCTTAGGTATGCACTTGTATATATATTATTTGTATCATTGTCATGAGGGTAATTGCAGGAAGAATGAACCTTTTTTTGAAGTCTTGGATCCAGAGGGATATCAATGCATTTAGAGAAACAACACACTGGAAGTGAAGGATCTAGGTTTGATTATTTTAATTGTCATTCCTCTAACCTATATTTCTAAAGGTTGCTACATTACAAGTAGGTTTTGTAGCTGTGACAACAATACTTAAATTGTTTTGATTCTATAGATGTACTCATTATTATCCTTTAGGAGATATTATGTTTTGATTCCTCTTGTTTTCTTGTTCCAGATAGGTTAAGAATAAAGAAATATGCTTATCCTTCAGAGGGAGTCACTTGACTCAGAGGGAGTCAAAACTATCTGAGAAAGAGGAAGAATAGAACCATCCTTGAGAAAATCAATGCAATAATGCATGATTAGAATCTTTCTATGATTCCATGGGCAGAATCATGCATGACACAATATATGTTCAGAACAAGTGGCTTCACCAGACTTCGAAAAACATAAATCCCAAAATCATCACCGGAGTGAAGCCTGAGATTGAACACTTCAGGATATTTGGCTACCCAGTGTATTTGCATGTACCCAAAGAGAAGAATTCCAAGATAGACCCTTTAGGGATAAAGAATACATATATGGGATAAATAGTGAATCATCGAAGACATTCCAAATATACATCCCTATTCAGAGAAATATTGAGACAAGCAGAGATGTTTTCCTTGAAGAAGAGATAGCCTTTCAAAGATCCAAAGAATCTCAAATGGAGATTGATAGTGAGACAATACCTTCTCCCCCTTCAACATTTCAAAGGGAGACATACATTATTCCAATTGATCCAATTTCTCTAGTTGATATGTTCATAGATATTGCAGTAGTGCATAAAAGGCCTACCTAGACTCTCTCTGCAAGAGGTAGAGAAACCCACAAGCCTCTCAAGGCACATCCCAAGAAAGAAAAAGAGATTTTTGAGCTACCTTTCAGTCATGAGTCACTTCATTGATACTAAGCCTCTTTGTCTTAGAGAAGCAACAACAGAACAAGTATGGAAAGATGCCATAACAAAAGAATATCAGTATATCTTAAAGAATGATGTATAAGATATTATTCAGGGACCAAAAGGGAATTTTGTGGTAACTTCCAAGTGGATCTATAAGATTAAGCATGTAGCTGATGGAAGTGTCAAGAAATACAAAACAAGACCTATAGCCAGAGGTTTCTCACAAACAGAGGGAGTTGTCTATGATGAGACACTTGATCTAGTAAACATGATACACTTCCATCCGTACTACCATCCATGAGTTGGAAACTATGTCAGATAGATAAATTCTTGATGAGTTTGGATTTCAGTAAGAGTGTTTATGATCCAAACCTATATTATTATAGTGTTGGTAACGAGAGCCTGATTTTGATGACTTATTCAAAAATCCTTGTTGTTGGATACAAGTAACACTTGACTTCTGAATTCAAGATGAAGAATCTGAGTATGATGCACTACTTCTTGGGACAATAATTACGATAGAGGACCGATGGTATTTTCCTGAGTCAAGGAAAATATACAGTGAAAATATTAAAGAAGTTCAGTATGACAAAATGCAAAATCCACCCTGATGGATCTAAAGAAAAATATTGATGATGATTCAGACGAGACTGATCCACAACTGATTGGATCACTGATGTATATGGTTAACACCAAACTTTATTCATGCCATGCAGTGGATGTGCTTAGTCATTTCATGAGTCAACCAAGACAGACTCACTAGACAACAACAAAACATGTATTGAGATATATACGAGGCAAAGTTGGATATGTCCTGAGATATGCCTCTAGTGTGAACTTGAGTTTGTAGGATATGCCGATTCAGATTGAGTAGAAAGTGCAGTGGACCGGAAGAGCACATCTGGTTGTTGTTCTACCATAAAGTTTTCCATGGTATCCCGATGCAACATGAAACAAAACAGTATGGCCTTGAGGTAGAGTATATAACATCAAGTGTGCGAAGCAATGTGGCTTCACAAGCTTTTGGCAGATTCACTTGACCATGAGATGGATCCAATGATGATAACCAAGAGCCGTGTGTAAATATCCTTGAGAACCGAGTGTTTAATGATGGATCAAAACATTATGAGATGAAATATCCTTATATCAGAGATACAATGCAGAGGAAAATCGTACACATGCAGTACCTTTCTACACATGAGCATATTGCAGACATCTCCGCCAAACTAACTTGGTGAATAATGCCTCCCTAGTTGAGAGGGAGTGTTGATGACTCCATCCAAGGCAAAGTTCAAAGTACATTCGTGTGAGACTTGGCATGATGAAGAATTCCTCCCTAAATGAGAGGGAATGTTGATGATTGTAGCTATGTGAGACATTCTCTAGCTTACAAACCTGAGCGATGTTGATCATTGCAACTATGTGACATATTCTCTAGCTTACAAACCTGAGAGAAATCTCATTAGAGGGATGTGTGGTTCCTATCTGAGACAGAGCAGGAATGCAGAGATGGCCTCCTCCTTACAGGGATTTGAGAAGAACTCCAGATGATTCTCTTGTGTAAAGTAGTGAGAAAGAAGATCTACAGATTTGGACATGCATGTGGTTGAGTACAAGGTGAACGTGTTAAATCCCAAAGTGTTGAGTGCATCGTCATGAAAACATAAATGAAGATGATTTATTATCCTCCTCTGAGAAGAAGAGTTGACGAGAAACTCTATATGACTCTTATGTGTAATGCAACGAGAAAGAACATATGTTGAGTGGATGTGCCTGTGGATGAGCACAAGTGAACGTGATCCTAGTGGTTGAGCACTAGTGAAGAAGTGGTTCTTCTGTGTAATGCAGTGAGCCAGAGATATGGACATCCCTATGGTTGTGCCCCTAGTGGATGAACACTAGTGGGTGTATAAGATCCCTTGCTATATTTCTCAAGAGTCAGACCTACCTGTAACCCTAATTGTAATGTAAAGGGTATAGGTCGACCCCACCTTAATGTAATTGTTAATTAATGTAAAAGATAATTAATCTGGTCAATATTAATTATATTATGAGATAGAGAGGCCGACCCTGTTGTGCCAATAGACACTTATGTTGAAAGGTTCAATTTAGTATAAGTAAAGGTAAATTCCCCATTGAGGAGTCATATCTTTTGTGTGAGTTTGGAAATTTCAGCAAGTACACCTTCTTGTGAAAAGTGCACACCTCTCTTGGGCACTAGTCTTATAGGGTTTGAGCACCGTTTTGTGTGCTAGGTCTTATTAGTGGTGAAGGTCTTTCTATTGAAGAATATAGCAAAGGATTTTGGTTGGGTTTTCTTCCCTTGTTGATAAGGGTTTCCTAGGATACTTATTTTGTTCTTGTGCATGGTGTTTCTTCTTGTGATATTCGTTGCTGCAACGTTATTGGTTATGGTTAAGTGAAATGATGAAAATGGAATGAACTTCATGCTTAACCTTGCTTATTGAAAAATCAACAGTATGAACTTATAGGCCCTAGCACCTTTCTCTCTTTATCCTTTCTATCGAGTAGAACTTATGAAACAATAAACAAATGAAAACCTCTAGAGTGATAGCAATTTAGGGCTCTAGGGTTTCACTAGTTACTAGATCAGTGTAGTGAAAGCTTGGAAAATAAAAAGTAAGAAAGTAGAAACTTAAGTTTCTTACTTCAGGAATTAAATACACCATGCAATTTCATATTCTTGTATGAGAAAATAAAACCATACCTTAAACCATTCAATAGATGAAATATGTAGATTCTACTTACTTGCACCAAGAATAATCATGAGTATAGCATGCAATATCACCATAAAACTCCAAAAAATGATCCAAGTTGCAATTAGAATCCTTAAACAAGAGTGGGGCCTCACAATTTCAACCAATAACCCTAATAGGGCGAAAATTTCAGACCTCTTGTCTCCAAGGACAAGTTATGATGAAAATGAATGTCACTTTCTGCTTATTTATACAAAAATGAACCTAAAATCAATTTCAATTCATAATTATTGGGCCAACCTAGCAAGTTTTTTACACAAATTAAATATGGAAAAAATACAATTAATTCGCATCTAAGAATCACTGTAGGGGTGACGTCATGCCCCCATAGGGTGATTTTGAGCTCCAAGTATGGAACACTGAGCAGGGAAGGTGAAACGATGGGCCTTCAAAGGCCTGAAACCTTGTCCACATGTGTTAATGCCTCATAAATGCAATCCAAGATAACAAAAGCATTTTTGGATGATGTCTAGGGTATCCATGATGATGTCTAGGTCCCTCAAGGGATAACGTCCATGTGGGAGGAGAAACATTCCCTAGGTCTAGGTCTGCCAAGGTGCCTCCAAAGGCAACGTCCTTCTTTCTCCTGGTGCAAGTTTTCAATCCCTGTCATGCCCCTTGGCTGGGGTGTCAGCATCCATCAGTGAGATTTTATCCCTATAAAGTTCCAATCTAATCATTCCCTCATGTGCACCTATCCACTGGGCAAGGTCCTGCAGCAAAAATAAGTACACCCTCCAGGGGTTCATAAGTCACATGGATCATAGCATGTAAATCACATCCAATAATTAAATTACCCAAACATGTGCATCAAACCCCCCTTAACCCAAACAAATGCTCAAAGATGTTATGCAATTTGACAAGTTAGGTTTGGAGAAGGTCTCAGGGTGTCCCATTGGGATAACCTCTCTTAAGTTTGGGGTGTTTCCCAAGTGGGATCTAGTCTGAGTCATGTAAGTGTATGAGATGGCATGGGGCGCATGCGATAATAGGGAAATGTAAAGTCTTACCTATGGGTACCTTTGTAGAGGGCAAGTTGCACCTTGTCATGAATGTAATTGTTTTCTATCCCATTCATTGCCTTCTACTCTTAGATTTATTTCTTTTGATATTTTTATCTTGTTCTTCAAGGAAATAGTTAAGGACCAATGTCCTAGATTGATGACTAGAGGTGACAACATTATCCAAAAAAATTTCACAGAAATGAGAAGTTTGGCTCATGATGAGACCCCCTTTCGCTTGGATATGCCACCAAGACCAACTACCCTAGATTGGTGATGAGATAGGTGGTAGTGTCATACCGCTACATGCCCATGGTCATAATAGGTCGGCTCATGATGAGACCTCTGATCCATCAACTAGTACCTTGTGTGTTTATGTTATCTTACGGGTCCCCTTTTCTTACTAAGAATATTTTCACTACTTTCTTGGGGATCCCTGGATGAATCATCTCAAAGTTTTCAACATTGGATTTTAACTCTTTCCAACTACTTTTACCCTCTTGGACTTTAACCCATTCTTCCCACGAGGTAAGGTACAACCCTTCTTAGTGTAGCCAATCCCAATGCCCAAACAAGGATAGGGAAGATTAAAGGAATAAATATGGAAAGTGGTAAGTATGGAGGGAACAGACAATGAATTTTCACATACCCACCTAGTAGAAACCCATCCTAAAAGGAAATCAACTTACTAGGGCACCATGTCACCCTTCCAGGTATGAACAAGGAAAAGAGCATAATGTCCAAGAAAACATCATGAAATTGAAGAAGGATTCAATACAACATATTCAAGTGCTTCAAAAATCAGAGTGATACATACCATGAGACCCAGACTCATTACCTCATGGCGAAATACTCACCGCTACTTTAGGACCAGGCTCGTGTGATGGATACTGATGCTGGTGATAAGTGGAATGCCCTAAATAAAAGAGGGGCCCTCTGAGGCCATGATCAAGTCATCTAGCTCTCGGTACTCCATGTATAGGACCTGTGGGCCTCAAGACATGATCTCCTTAGTTATCCCTAGGTTAGGGGATAACATATGGCTCCAACTCGAGGACATGTGCTCACCTTAGAGCACATGAGTATGTCAACATGTATGGTATGACCTGTTCCTACTAAACCTCAACAAAAAATATTAGTAATCCCTAGGGTGGTGATATCACCCCTCATCCATATATGATAAAAAAAATCTCTAGTCTAACATATGATTATGGGCATACATATATACATAATGAATCAAGACAATATGAAAATCTAACTACTACTATGATACCATGATATGCAAATGGTATATAAAATGGATGAAAATGCCTACGTACCTCTACTTACCTGTTGGTTGAATGCTAGGTGTAGTCATATAACCAGTGAAACCATCCTAGCTATACCTCATAATACCTTCCTCTTTGCTTCATCATAAACCAAAACAATGACAAGTTAAGCAAATAAATAACATGAGTTAGAGCATGTATCATATCATCGGAAATCGTAAAGAGACATGTTTCCCAACTACACCCTTGGTTAGTCAAAACAGACTTAAGTCTTGCTGGATGAAGAAAAAGATAATAAAGTGTACCTTCCCCTTACCAATACAACAACAAAAGTTATGGAAGCAACAAGTGATGATGAATGCTTCAACAAGACTTCTAGTTTATAGAGATGACTGTTACCAATCAATGTATAAAGAAAATGATAAATAATAGAAACAATAATTAATTAATGACAACTGTAATAACATCCAGAAAATGCACTTGAATAGACAATATAACAAGATATTGTGTAGTCTTGAAATGATAACACTTGCCTCATAAAATTTCTAGATATATGTCAATCGGAAAATAAACTCTAATAGGATGCCAATGATAACTATAGAAACAACAAAATAAAGTAATGACAACAATATTAAAATCTTCAGAAAAGTATTTAGAAAAGAAATTTGATGCACACTTTAGTCTTGGTTGATTGTACATTGACTTATACAATGTTGGGATTGATTTAAGTGGTCAAACAAGTTTGGGATAGGCTGCAAAATGATGGTTGTAGCAATGATTATAACAACAACAACTTAGTGGTTAGTATTCCTAAACTAGGTTAGCAAGTTAGTTTAGTTTAGTAGGGTATCAGGTAGAGAGGTTGAGTTTGAAGTTTGATGATTCTTTTCAAGAAACAAGGGTTGAAGACTAGTGCCTCTTAGGGGTAAATGGAGTTAATGTGGGTGACTCCTTCTAAGGCTGCAAAGTAATGATGATACATAAAAGTCTAAGAGAGAAAAAATGTAGGAGGAGTAGCAACTTAAGTCCTCCTAGATTTTGACCTTAAGAGACAAAGTGATAGGGTGTAGGCACTTCTAGGCCCTAGCGCCTTGCTCTCCTTAGCCTTTTTATGGAGTATAACTTATGAAACAAAAACCAAATGCAAACCTCTAGAGTGATAGCAATTTAGGGCTCTAAGGTTTCACTAGATACTAGATCAATTTAGTGAAAGCTTGGCAAATAAAAGGTAAGAAAGTAGCAACTTAAGTTTCTTACTTCAAGTATTAAATACGCCATGCAATTTCATAATCTTGTATGAGAAAATAAAGCCATACCTTAAACCATTCAATAGATGACAAAATGCAGATTCTACTTACTTGCACCAATAATAATCATGAGTATACCATGCAAGATCACCATAAAACTCCAAAAATTGATCCAAGTTGTAAATACAAGCCTTAAACAAGAATGGTGCCTCACAATTTCAGCTAATAACCCTAATAGGGCATAAATTTCAGACCTCTTGTCTCCAAGGAAAAGTTATGATTAAAATGAATGTCACTTTCTGCTTGTTTATACAAAATTTAACCTAAAATTAATTTCAGTTCATAATTACTAGTTCGACCTGGCTAGTTTTTTACACAAATTAAATATGGACAAAATAAAATTAATTTTCATCTAAGAATCACTCTAGGGGTGACGTCATGCCCCCTCTAGGGTGACATTGAGCCCCAAGTATGGAACACTGGGTAGGGAAGGTGAAACGATGGGCCTCCAAAGGCCTAAAACCTTGGCCACATGTGCCAATGCCTCTTAAATGTATTCCAAGATAACAAAACTAGTTATGGATGACGTCTAGGGTATCCATGATGATGTCCAAGGCCCTTAAGGGTTAACGTCCATCTGGGAGGAGCAAGATCCCCTGGGTCTAGGTCTATCAAGGTGCCTCTAAAGGAAATGTCCTTCTTTTTCCTAGTGCAAGTTTTCAATCCCTATCATACCCATTGGTTGGGGTCTTAGCATCCATCGGTGAGCTTTGAGCCCTATGAAGGTCCAATCTAATCATTCCCTCATGTGCACCTGTCCACTGGGAAAGGTCCTGCAGAAACATTAAGTACACCCTCCAACGGTTCATAAGTCATTGGGATCATAGCATGTAAATCACATCCAATAATTAAATTACCCAAACATGTGCATCAAACCCCCCTTAACCCAAACAAATGCTCAAAGAATTTATGCAATTTGAAAAGTTAGGTTTGGAGAAGGTCTCAGGGTGCCCCATTGGGATAACCTCTCTTAAGTTTGGGGTGTTTCCCATGTGTGATCTAGTTCGAGTCATGTAAGTGTGTGAGATCACATGGGGTAAATATTTGGGCATGGGGTGCATGCAATAACATGGAAATGTAGAGTCTTACCTGTGGGTGCCTTTGCAGAGGGAGAGTTGCATCTTGTCATGAATGCAATTGTTTCCTATCCCATTCATTGCCTTTTATTCTTAGCTTTATTTCTTTTGATATTTTTCTCTTGTTCTTCAAGGAAATAGTTGAGGGCCACTGTCCTATCTTGATGGCCAGAGGTGACAACGTTATCCACAAACATTTCATGGAAATGAGAAGGTTGACTCATTATGAGACCCCCTTTCTCTTGGCTATGTCATCAAGAGCCACTACCCTGGCTTGGTGATCAGGGGATCAAATTTTGCTCAATTTTAAAAGTGCTCAGAATGCGACGAAAATAGTTTCATTGCATCCGTCTCATCTTCCTGATTCCGGTGGTATATTTACTTTCTCAAACGGAGTCCGTATGGAGAAGATATTGCGATCTGTTCGCCAAGGCAAACAGGCAAAATTTTTGGATGCTGACTGTACCTGTCCGTACAGTCCGTACGGTGATGTGGCAGGGCCGTACCATCCGTACGGTGACATGGTAGGTGGATGACATGGCACGTTTTCATTGTTTGATGATTACCGAATCAGGGAATGACACGTGTCATTGGTGGTCAATGATGTGAGGACACGCGGCCCAATCAATTGGCGCCACATGTCACTCGTTGATTGGTTGATATGTTTATTTAAAACTAATGGAGGCCGCGGGGTTCGACTCCCAGACCTCCCATAGCACAAACCTTTACAAGTCTCTGCTAACCATTATTCCACCCATTGTTCCTTGTCATATTGTTCAACGCAATTCTATTTGAATTTGAATATTGTGTTAAATGGAAAGGGGGGCGGGGCGGGGCATAGCCCCGACCCGTGGTTTCATTCCACACCATATAACTGTGTTATAACATATATGCGCGCGGATATATATAACATAGTTTGTAACCATATGTTTAAATGTGGCGCGGTTATAACCTATGCGCACGGGTTTTGATATAGCCCACGGTTCTTTTATATATATTACATGTGACCCCGAGTTGGAGCGCGGGAGTCGGTTGACACGGTTTTCAAACGGTTTAACCACCATTTGCCAACGTGCGAGGGCACATGGCCATATGCCCAGGTGCGGTTGTGCCCGGTGCTGGGTTTTTACGCTTAAAAGAGCGTGTGAGCCAGGTTTGTTGAAGGAGGGTGCAAATTGTAGAACCAGAGACAACAAGCTTGGAGAAGGAGACTTCCAGGAAGCCTATCTTTCTCATTTTTCCACCGATTGAGGTGCCGAAAGAGCCCAAACAGGGGTTTTGGGATGCTGGGAAGCCATTGGAGCAGTCAGTTTGTCAATTTGAGCATTGTAAGACATGTTTTTGGGCACTTTTTGAGAAATTAATAATAATGATCCATTGGAAGCTGGACCAGGAGATGTAGCCCATAAAAGAGGTGAACTCCTCTATCAATTGTTGTGCATATGTGTTTATGTTCAATGTTTATGCTACTGTCTATGTGTATTTTTCATAAGTAATCCTTAATTTATGTGTTGCAAACTGATCCTGTTGCTTTAAACACATAACATTTCACTTGCAATAATTATTCAAGTTTTTCAAGTCTTCTTCAATTTTAGATCAAGTTGGTATCAGAGCACTGGTTTTGAAGACT
>ML779662.1:82694-94340 GCA_009831015.1 Picea engelmannii
CGTTGTGTGCTACAAGTAAACCAAGTAATCGAAAGTTGGGTTTGTACACTCCACTTCCAGTTCCTTCTCGACCTTGGGAAAGTATTTCCATGGATTTTGTTGGTGGTTTACCTATGTCGAGAAGAGGTCATGATTATCTTTATTTTGTAGTTGATCGTTTTAGTAAGATGTGTATTTTGATGACATGTACTAAGCAGGTAACAACAGAACAAACAACACAGTTGTTCTTTCAAAATGTTTGGGTGCATTTTGGTTTGCCCAAGTCCATTATTTCTGATCGGGATTCTCGATTTGTTGGAAATTTTTGGTCGAGTTTGTGGGCACTCATGGACACCAAGCTTAAGAAGAGCACGGCTTTTCATCCACAGACAGATGGTCATACATAGGTGGTGAATCGTACAGTGGTACATCTTCTTCGTGCTTATTGCAGCAAGCATCCTAAGCTTTGGAATGAACATTTACACTACGTTCAGCATGCATACAATCGAGCTAAGCACTCTTCGACTCAAACGTCGCCATTTGAGGCATGTTTTGGCTATTTTCCCAAGTCACCTTTAGATTTCATCTTTGGGAAAGATATTTATATTGATGGGCAATATGATATTGATCAGGCAGAGAAGTTCATTGAACAAATTCAGTCAATACATCAGGTGGTGCAAGAGAAGTTGGAAAAGAGTCAGGCCAAGTACAAAGCGAGACATGACAAACATCGTGTTGATCACAGTTTCGAAGTTAGTGATGAAGTGTGGCTTTACATTAGCAAGGAGAGGCTTAAAGGAGAAGGCAACAAGTTGAAACCGATTTGATATGGTCCCTTCAAGATTGTTGACAAGATTGGTAACAATGCTTTTCGTTTAGATTTGCCTCCTTATATCCAGATGTATGCAGTTGTTAATGTTGAGAATTTGAAGTTGTATGAGCCTCCATTGATTGATGATCAAGGAGAGCATGTTCAGATTCCTTCTATAGATGATTTTTCTCCAGAGTATCAAACAGAACTGTAGGAAGACACCATACTTGATAGGAGGATGCGAACTTCGAACCGAGGAAATGTGGAGAATTTGTGAGTTGGTCTTAAAGGGACGAATCCAAGCAAGGCCAAGTGGATTGATGTTGGAAGGGTGAGGGAACTATACCCTCATATTCAAATAGACTGATATAGTCTTTTGGTGGTCCAAAAGCTTTCCAATGGGGAGGTGTGATCAGGGGATCAAATTTTGCTCAATTTTCAAAGTGCTCAGAATGTGACAAAAATAGTGTCATTGCGTCCATCTCGTCTTCCTGATTCCGTCGGTATATTTACTTTCTTAAATGGAGTCTGTATGGAGAAGATATCGTGATCTGTTCGCCAAGGCAAACAGGCAAAATTTTTGGATGTTGACTGTACCTGTCCGTACAGTTCGTACGGTGATGTGGCAGGGCCGTACCATCCGTATGGTGACGTGGTAGGTGGATGACATGGCACATTTTCATTGGTTGATGATTACCGAATCAGGGAATGACACGTGTCAATGGTGGTCAATGATGTGAGGGCACGTGGCCCAATCAATTGGCGCCACGTGTCACTTGTTGATTGGTTGATATGTTTATGTAAAACTAATGGAGGCCGTAGGGTTCGACCCCTGGAACTCCCATAGCACAAAACTTTACAAGTCTCCGCTAACCATTATGCCGCCCATTGTTCCTTGTCATATTGTTCAACACAATTCTATTTGAATTTGAATATTGTGTTAAATAGAAAGGGGGGTGGGCCGGGGCATAGCCCTGACCTGTGGTTTCATTCCACACCATATAACCATGTTATAACATATATGCGTGTGGATATATATAACATAGTTTGTAACCGTATGTTTAAATGTGGCGCAGTTATAACCTATGCGCACAGGTTTTGATATAGCCCACGGTTCTTTTATATATATAACATGTGACCGCGAGTTGGAGCGCGGGAGTCGGTTGACACGGTTTTCAAATGGTTTAACCACCATTTGCCAACGCGTGAGGTCACATGTCCATATGCCCAGGTGCCGAGGCGGTTAGGGGCTGGCGTGCCCTTAACCATCCTACGGTTTGCACCGTTGGCGCGGTTGCGCCCGGTGCTGGGTTTTTACGCTTAAAAGAGCATGTGAGCCAGGTTTGTTGAAGGAGGGTGCGAATTGTAGAACCAGAGACAACAAGCTTGGAGAAGGAGACTTCCAGGAAGCCTATCTTTCTCATTTTTCGACCGATTGAGGTGCCGAAATTGCCCAGACAGGGGTTTTGGGATGTTGGGAAGCCATTGGAGAAGTCGGTTTGTCAATTTGAGCATTGTAAGACATGTTTTTGAGCATGTTTTGAGAAATTAATAATAATGATCCATTGGAAGCTGGACCAGGAGATGTAGCCCATAAGAGGGGTGAACTCCTTTATCAATTGCTGTGCATATGTGTTTATGTTCAATGTTTATGCTACTGTCTATGTGTATTTTGCATAAGTAATCCTTAATTTATGTGTTGCAAACTGATCCTGTTGCTTTAAACACATAACATTTCACTTGCAATAATTATTCAAGTTTTTCAAGTCTTCTTCAATTTTAGATCACTTGGTGACCAGATAGGTGGTAGTGTCATACCACTACATGCCCATGGTCATAACAGGTCGGCTCGTGATGAGACCTCCTATCCATCAACTAGTACCTCAAGTGTTTATGTTATCTTATGGGTCCCCTTTTCTTACTAAGAATATTTTCACTGTTTTCTTGGGGATCCCTGGGCAAAACATATATCGAAGGTTTCAACATTGACTTTTAACTCTTTCAATCTACTTTTACTCTCTGTGCCTTTAACTCCTTCTTCCCACGATGTAAGGTACAACCCTTCCTAGTGTATCCAATCCCAATGCCCAAACAAAGATAGGTTAGATGAAAGGAATAAATATGGAAAGTGGTAAGTATGGAGGGAACGAACGATGACTTTTCACAAATCCACCCAATAACAACCCAACCTAAAGGGAAATCAACTTACTAGGGCACCATGTCACCCTTCTAGGTATGAACGAGGCAAATAACATAATGTCCAAGAAAACATCATGAAATTGAAGAAGGATTCAATACAACATATTCAAGTGCTTCAAAAATCAGAGTGATACATACCATGATACCTAGACTCATTACCTCATGGAGAAAGACTCATTGCTACTTCAGGACTAGGTTGGTGTGATGGATGTTGTTGCTGATTATAAGCGGAATGCACTGAAGAAAAGAGGATCCTTTGGGGACATGCTCAAGTCGTCTGACTCTCGGTACTCCATGTCTAGGACCTGTGGGCTTTGAGATGTGATCTCCTTAGTTTTCCGTAGGTTAGGGGATAACATGTTCAAATCAACAAGTTTTACACTTGGAAACCGTTCTAGAAGTGCCATCCTTTAGGAATACTATTCAATGTAATAAAATATTTTAAAAGTTGGGAACATACAAGTCTTTTTTATAATTGAAATTTATTCTTTAGAGATTGAAAATGAACTTTACGATCCCTATGTCAATACTCTTTTTTCATAGATGACACCCCTTAAAAACACCACTCAACATAATTAAATATCTTAAAAGTTGGGAACATATAAGTGTTGGGTATGTGTTATATTCTTTGCTACGAAAGAAGACTAGGATTGAACAGAGTGGTGGATATACATGGCTTTGTGGATGCAGACTGGGTTGAAGATTTGGATCGTAGGAGATCTACAAGCGGGTATGTGTTTAACCTATTTTGAGGAGCAATAAGTTGGATGAGCAAAAGACAGGCTGTAGTGGCACTTTCAACTACAGAAGCTGAATACATGGCAGCCACTCATGCAAGTAAGGAAGCAGTATGGTTACAAAGATTGTGTTCAGGTATTGGGTTGGTACAACAAGCTGTAAGGATAGAGTGTGACAGTCAGAGTGCAATTTTTCTGGCGAAGAAAAATTGATGTTCAATATCACTTTGTGAGAGACATGATTGAAGAAAAGAAAGTATCACTGATGAAGGTGGACGCTTTGAAGAATGTTGCAGAATCATTAACAAAATCTGTGAGCACTGAGAAGTTCTCTTGGTGTAGAGCATCCATGGGCATTGTTGCCCTGGATTGTTGACTATGTAACCCTGTAACCCCCTGTATGCAAAGAAAACAACAAGTGGGAGAATTTTGGGTATGTGTTATATTCTTTGCACGAGTAGTAGTGTCTGAGCGTATGCATCGAGCGCGCAGGGGGGTCAGAGGTGGGTGCAAGGGTTCGGGGGCAGCGCCCCCAATTTTTTTTTCTGCATCAGGACCGCATTATATTTATGTGGTTTTTCGGCACATGGTTTCTTTGTCGATGGTTTTCTATTTCCGGTTAAGGAATTAGGGTTTTGGACTAATCCAGTTCATTGGGTTAGGGTTTTGGATGCCGTTGGCTCCTATATGTATTTTGTATTGTAAACATTGTAACACAATGAATGAATATAGAATACGCTGAATTTCTCGGTTTGGGTTTCCAGGGGAAAAATCCTTTGTGTAATGTTTGTATTTGCCATTGTATATTTTCTGTTCTTTTTATGAATATCTTTGTAATAGATATTGTACAAGGTTAGAATTTACAATAAGTCCTTTTTTATTTGAAATTTAATGTTTAAAGATTGGAAAGGAATTTTAATATTCTTTTGTAAATATTTTTATAAAATTAACTCAATTACAATTTGTTAATTTTTAATCCAGGGGGCTTACATGATTAGCAGAACATCTGAGTGAGGGTATAGGCACAAGGTAACCTTTACTTTCCTCCTTGACTTATTTAATCCTGAGGGACTGTTGATGCCCTGGTATTAATAGTCATAATCGAAAGCTGAGCTTATCTGAGATCATGAATCTTAATGCCATATAAAATATGTATACAGATAGAAAGCATCACCTTTGATATATATAAAAATAACAGAGCACAATATACCAAGATCATACCCATATATGCCCTGTTACGCCAGAGCATCATTTTTACCACATAAAGCAGCATCTGAATGTACTCAATCATTTTCATATTGTTATCAGGGAGTCTATTACAGGTTTATACCAATTCAATAATTTTATTTTGTGGATACATTTTAATCTGTATCTTGCCGTACAAATAGAACAATATCTAATATAAACCAAGTTGAAACAGTATTATCACAGATATACCAAGTTGAAACACTATCATCACAGTTAACAAAACTATTATTGACGGGGTACCAAATTGAGCATACGACCATATCTGAACACAACATAAGCTGGTTTAGAGCCATACCTGGCTGACAGTATAGAGTCCTCCCTGGCTGATTGATCAAAATCAATGTCATTTAAAATGTTCGTGTTTTTGGGTTGCCCAAACACGAGGGGTTAGGTTTCCTAAAACCAGGCTAAAATAGGGCCCCTCGAAGTGTGAGGGTACACTTGTGTGTATCCCTCGGTGTGTGGGGTACAAACCCCCCTGGGTGGTGATCCCAGCGAGTTACTGAGGCTGATCACTAGACCGAGGGATCAGAGCTGAGGTCAGGTGAAGGGTGTAATCAACCGCTGAGGGGCATATGAGCGCCTCCTGAGGACGTACCAAACAGTTATTAGCACCTCTTAATGAAACATCATTATGGAGGGCTCTGGGATGTCAGCCAGACGTCCAATTGCTTGCCACCTCGAAACAAATGAGTCGAGAGCATTGGGAGTGTCCGTGGAGGTGTGGCTCGAGCCAGACGGGTGCATGTAGTATGATAGCTTGAGGGGTCTGAATGGCCATAATTGATAGAGGATAGCTTGATGGGGGCCCGCTTGACTGGATGGGGCTTGCTGGGACCTATACAGGTAATTAAACCCTAAAGGGGAATTTCATTATACCCTAAAGGGGTACCCAAAATTAGTGTGATTATTTGATTCTTTCCATATTTGCTTGTTTTCGAGACGCAACTTCCCATTCACTTCCCCTGATTGATAGGTAATCGATCACCAACCATAGGGAATCTCGTAGAACTTCGAGCCACTCTCTTTTCCTCGTGTAGCTAGAATGTTTTTTATGGGCACAGGGTGAGTGGTGACTTTTCATCCGACGGCAAGCCGCCATCTTATTTTTTCGCTGTCCCTGCCCCGGAATATCGGGGCGGAACTGTGCCCCTACTATACCAAGCAATTTCATTAGATGAACCTTTCGTATCCCTTAGTCATTATTGAGATATTTCATATTATTATATACGTAATTACACAATTAAAGAATTGAGAAAAGAAGAAATCAATCCGATACAAGTTGACAAGGTCAATTCAGTCATGAATTATATATGTAATTATGCGTTCATGAATTATATATTACATTACGTTCTCGATTTATGAAGAAAATATGTCATTCTGATTTCCATGATTCAAGCAATGAGAGAGATCATTTCGAGATGAATTATATATGTAATTATGCAATTTTGAGAGATAGATTTTGTTCATTTCGACCAACTCCGATAGGAGGGAAAGCGTCGTCAATTCATTAACTTTTCCGATACGAATTGACAAGGTCAATCCTACAATAATGCTGCTATTATATATGTGATTACACTGTAATTACGTTTTTCCTTTGTCTCTATTTCATTCTCATTCTCATTCTTAACCTCGGGCGTACACTTCTTTTTCTGGAACTCCTACTTATTATGGTCGGGCCAATTATTTCATTTATTACCTTAATAAAGGCTTTAAATAAGCGATTTTTATTTTAGCCAATCACTTAAAGAGAATGTTAGTTCGATACCCTAGTGGATGGATTATGCCTCTCAACTCCCGCAAACAGGGGTTTTATATATTTTTAATTGCAGTTCAGAAGGATTTTGGGATCGAACAGAACAATCTGACCTGGGTGCTTATTTTAGACAAGTATCTTTGAACGAAGTCAAGCCGCTTTAGCTAGATATTGCCTTTATATCTTTTATTTTCACATAACATATTTTTTATTTAGATATGGCATACTGGGTTGGCTTGAAAGACCTCTTCTTATTCTCCATACTACCTTTAGCCTATTTCCCTTTATTTCAATGTGCATGCTTGCACATCTTTCTTTTTACCCTCCTCTGGATAGGATACTCCCTTGCCCTACTTAGTTTAATGTTGCCTCCCCCTTAACAACCAATTACATTCAGTAAGGAATGGCTTAGGAAGTACGACACTATTCTATTTACTGCCTACCTCCCTCTTGACCTTTACTGTTCCAACTACCCACCTGCTTTACCCACCTTTCATTCACCGCTTATCGCTATGCCCCTCACTCATCCAACTTAGTGATTGGACAGACAAACGGGCTTGCCTTAAGTGCTTTGACCATTGGGATTACCTTTTTTATCTTACTTGGTTAATGTTTTTTGTTTGACCTAGTGTGGCAACTGCCCTATTAAGGAACTGTTGCCAGAACTTCTGATATTGGGTGGGCGAGCACTTCATTTCTATTAACTTTACCCTATTGAACCTTTACTTGTGTGTTTCCACTAACCCCCCCATCTTTTGTTTTATATGGGGACAAGTCTTTCTAAACTTTTGATTTAGATTTTCTCCCCTTTTTACAACATCGAATTCAAGTGCCCAAAGGTTGAGGTATCTTACATACTAGTAGACTTATAGTTTGATACCAGCCCATCCATCTTGGATAAAGAAAGATAGACAGACCCATACCTGGACAGTTCTAAACCTTTGACCCCACTATTACTAACAAACTTATTTGGCTCTAGCTTCCCTCCCACCTGGTTCCTATTTACTATGGATGGGGATCTTCTTTATACCCCTTTAGTATTGCTATGATTTAGAATTACTGATCTTTGGACATTTAATTGAAGCTTGAGATCATCACAACGGGACAAGCTTCAGGCTATCCATATCCGCACAGGAGGATCAGGTTTTATGCGTGCCCTATCACCTCACTCAAGGAACGACATTGAGGCACGGAGTCAAGTTGCATACGATAGTTTGGGAACCCAAATGGAGAAGAAAGAATATGCCTACGACCACCCTTCCCGTCAAAACAACTCTTTTCTTATTTAAATGCAAAGTTGGAGACGTTTTTAGATCGAACCGGCTATTTGGGCATCCATCTATCTCCTAGCAGTTTGAAGCATGTCCTCACTCAATCCAACAAGGTTCTCTAATGTACCAAAATCCCAAGCAAGCCATCCATTAGTTAAATATCTAAGCTAAAGAGAAACTAAACCTCCCTCTCTCTTGGCTAATGGACCCCATCCATGCAGTGTTGCTTGTAAGATCAAGTCATGGGTTGGGCATAGCTTCCTCTCCTAGTATTCCGGCATAAGGTTAAGGAAAAGCCCTTATAATAGAAGGCATATGGCAAATAAAATAAATGTTGGGTCTAGGTCTAAGCTGTTAGAAATTTTCAGATCCCACCCAGTTTCAGTCTCACTGATTTTTCAGCCAAAGTTAAATGCCGAAACTCTAGTTTCAGCACTGTTTCATCATATGTCTCAGCACTGTTTCAACATATGTCACAGCGGTGTTTCAACATATGTTACAACACTGTTTCAGCATATGTTACAGCGGTGTTTCAGCATATACTCAACACTGTTTCAGCATATATCTCAGCATTGTTTCAACATATACTTAGCACTGTTTCAGCATATACTCAGTGGTGTTTCAGCATATACTCAGCACTGTTTCAACATATATCTCAGCATTGTTTCAGCATATACTCAGCACTGTTTCAACATATACTCAGTGGTGTTTCAGCATATACTCAGCACTGTTTCAGCATATATCTCAGCACTGTTTCAGCATATACTTAGCACTATTTCAGCATATACTCAGTGGTGTTTCAACATATGAAACAACGGTGTTTCAACATATAAAAACTTAACAAAAAATAAACTTCAGAACTGAAACATGAGGATTTTGAACATTGTTTTCAATGCAGAAATAAAATATCAGCAATATGCAAAACTCAGAAAATATGGACACAAAGATTTTCGGTCTAACTTCAACCCTGGAAAAACCCACAAGGGGAAAACCAGTGAGAGAGGGATTTGTATTATTTATGAGCTTCTGAGAAATTCTTTTACAGCATATTCATCTTCATAAATTTACACAAACTTATTTGGACATTCTTGTAGCTTTGCTCCTCGATTTTTGAACCAGAAATCCATACAACTGTACGGCTGCCCCAGCGATTAATGTTGTACGGACTGTCTGGAAATTTGTGCCAAAACTCTACTAAGACTGTACAAAAAACCCAGCATGAACATCTCCTTGTAAACCGTGTTTTACGGTCCCAAGATTCGTGCCAAACAATATGGACTGTACGAAAATACACTCAGAAATATATTACAACAGTTACCTCAATTTCTGTGCCAACAAATGTTGTATGGCAGCCTTGGAATGCAAGCCAATACTCTCAGAAATTGCAGCTGTTGTCCTCCTCAATTTTTGTGCACATTAAATGTTGTATGACCTCCAAAAATCCATACGGTACGACCTGTTCTTCCTTGCTGTCTGTTGCCTGAAATCTGCACTTCTCTTTGCCTTGGGATGCGTGCTCCCCTTCAGAAAATGTTGTCTCTTTTCTCAGCTCGACCTCTCTCTATTTCTCTTGACATCTCACCAAAGCTCTGACCTTGGCATCTCACCAAAGGTCCCTTCTCTTGGCATCTCACCAAGAGTCTCTTCTCCTGACATCTCACCAAGAGTCTCTTGATCTTGGCATCTCACCAAAGATCCGACCTTGGTATCTCACCAAAGGTCCCTTCTCTTGCTCTCTCTTGTTCTCTCAACAAGAATGCTACAACTTCCTTGTTCTTGGCATCTCACCAAGAACCTCTTGGCATCTCACCAAGAGTCTCTTGCTCTCTCAACAAGACTGTTGTTGCTTACCCAAGAATGGGTGCGCCCTCTTGCCTTAGTCGACCTCATGAGGGAAGGTGAGGAGTTTTCTAATCTAACGGCAGGGATTAGATTATATGGGTGGCTGATATTTGGTGTCTCTTCACTCACCCTCACTTTAATCATAAAGTCACCTTTTAATTTGCATCTCACAAATTAAATGACTAGGACCCATATTCAACACTTTCTCCCCCTTAGGCGCCTAGGGAAGAGAAACACTTGCCTTGGTACTTTATTTTCATTAAAAATTTAACACTCCCTCATACCGAGGTAAGTGTTACTCAACACTCCAAGCTTGTCCCTGAAAAATACAAACTTTCCCCTGTTCAATGACTTCTTTAGTATACACACATGAGACTCTCTCCCATGCACCTCAAAGCATGCCTCAACCCATAGAAATAGTGGCAACCCCTAATCATGTAACAAGGCTCTCACAGCCCCAACAATGTCCCTGTTCTTCCTCTGAACAACCCCATTCTGTTGCGGGTTGTAAGGAACAGTCAACTCCCTCTTGATGCCCTCTCCTGCACAGAAATCCATAAACTCCTTGGAGGTATACTCACCCCCATTGTCCCATCTCAGGACTATGATTTTCTTCCCTGTCTGGTTCTCCACAAGAGCTTTGAACTCTTGAAATCGACAGAAGAAAATCCAGGACTTCTGAGAGAAGTCATTAATGAATACAACATAGTATAGGGATCTAGTCAACGATGTCGAAGACATCGGGCCACATACATCTGAATGTATAAGATCAAGTATCCCTGCTGCCCTACTATCACTTCTCGGAAAAGCAGTCTTGGTGTACTTTCCCAAGATACACCCCTTGCACAACTCATGGTGCTCTGATCTGAAATCTGTAACTCTCGTCACCAACTCCCTCAGAACTCGCAAAGCCCCATGGTGCAAGTGTTCCATCCTCCTGTTCCATATCTCACATAGCTCACTGTTGCTGCTGGTAGAATGAATCAATGCTCTCACTAGCTGGAACAAGAAATTATACAGCCTCACATGTCTTGTACCAATCACTTTGGCCGAAGTGATGCTAGACCCTATGGGGAAAAGAAGCACTTTCCCATCACGGAACAAGACCTCATAGCCCTTCTCCTCAATAGCAGAAACTGACACTAAGTTCTTCTTCAAGCCCGGAACATAAAGAACCTCCGTCAAAATCATGGGAGGCAGAGACTCCCTCCGAAATGATATGGTCCCACAACCAGCCACCTTGACCTCCTGGTCATCTCCAAGCACTACCTCTGCATCTCCACACCGAGTAAGATCCGTCAAGTGCTCACGAACTGTTGTCATATGGTGAGAGGCACCACTGTCAATATACCAAGTATCGAGAGTAGTGGTCCTCGAGGAAAGACACGCAATCAAGGAAAATTCCTTATCAAACTTAGTGGAAATCTCTTCCACCTCTGTTGAAGTTGTTGTTTGTCTCGACCTTGGCATCTCACCAAAGGTCCCTCCTCTTGGCATCTCACCAAGAGTCTCTTGATCTTGGCATCTCACCAAAGATCCTCTGCTGAAATTTCTGCCTCTCTTCAACTTAGTTGTGATAACATGTTAGAAATTTTCAGATCCCACCCAGTTTCAGTCTCACTGATTTTTCAGCCAAAGTTAAATGCCGAAACTCCAGTTTCAACACTGTTTCAGCATATGTCACAGCGGTGTTTCAACATATGTTACATCACTGTTTCAGCATATGTTACAGCGGTGTTTCAGCATATACTCAACACTGTTTCAGCATATATCTCAGCACTGTTTCAACATATACTCAACACT
>ML779662.1:95763-127555 GCA_009831015.1 Picea engelmannii
ATGAGGGACGAAGTGATCCCGTCTTGATACCAACAAATTCTAATAGAAGGAGTTTATAACCGTCCATCCTAACTACACTAAGTGCATTCCTTCCTAAAGAGGTCTAGGTCGAACCAGTCTAGTTCTAGTAGGTGGGTGGGTATAAGGGTTGTTAGGAGGTAATAAACAAGTCAAGGCTACTATTAGGGCTCTTACTAGGAATGTGGTTGTTAATAGTATCTAAATCGTATCCTGGGCTCGATCGGGACAAGATGAATGGCGGTACCCAACCTAGGAGATAAATGTAAGTAAGTGTTATGTAAGCTGTTAAATCTGGTGAAAGTTGTTTGAAGCCCGTCCAAAAAAAGGTTTTCTGATTGCCTATCCATAATCTACCCGCCATGTATGTCTCTTAAGTTCAGGCTGTTGATAATTAATATGGCAGTTGCACATGATATCTCTCTGCTAAAGGTCCCCCTCTCGGCTAATTTACCCATCATTCATCCAGCAATCGATCATGGGGAGCATAGGAAGCTACGACAAGTCCTCGGCTAGGCTAATGGATAATCCATCCACCATCCCATCATCCAACCATGTTATCCAACAATTGGTAAAGCACGGGGAGTAAGGGGAGCTAGCTACTCTGTTCCTCATTGAATCAATCATCAAGTCGTTTCTCTGAAGTTATGGCTATAGATAGAGAGAATCAAGCAGTTCCAAGGATGCCACCCACCAACTTAGCGGTCTAAAAAAAGTATGGAGGGGCGTATTGGGTAAATAGAAATGTTTTTCGTGCCAACCCAAGCACACACGTAAAATCTCATCTAATAAGGCTTTATGAAATTCAATCCAAGAGGGTTGTTTCCTCCACGCACGATTCATTCCATCCACTACTGGGGTTGTTTTCCTGTGCCACAGACAAAAAGCCTTCTGTCTAAAGGTAAAAGCCCATCCGAAGTCTATAAATCTCAAATAGTAAATATAAATAATGTATATAAAGGCCCACCCAATATATATAAAAGTTGAGGATCGAAGAGATTCTTAATTCCCATCTTCAATAGGGACTAGATGAGGGGCAGGTACCTAGGTTGGGTTGGTTTGTGAATGACTTCTCAAAACGTTCTGAAATGCGATTATATATATATATATATATATATATATATATATATATATATATATATATATATATATATATATATATATATATATATATATATATATATATATATATATATATATATATAACCTATGTTTGGAAGGGGTAAGAGGCATAATCCTCAATCCTCCACCTGTTCGAGAAATTTCATTTTGAATTAGGCATTGTACCATCCTCAAGTAAAGGGGAAAAGTGTTCGAAACATTCCCAAACACGCGTTTTATGAAGAAAAATTGTGTTGGTACGGGGTCCAAAGCATTCCATCCATTAGGGTCTCGAAGTCACGGTTTGATTAAGCAAAATCACGTATTTCCAGCATGTTAGGTTCTTCCTTTCTTCCAATCAGGCCAGGTAGGAGGCAAACACCAAGGTTGTAATGTTTTGTTCGATTCGAGAAACGTTCCCAGATGCGCATTTATTTAATAAGAAAATATTGTTGTTAGGGGGGTTCATAGACATATCCATGGGTTGATGACTCTAATTTTTCTCTAGCCTAATAGCTTAGTCCCTGTCAGTTTGTTTTGGTGGAACCCAAGCGCTCGATTCAAAATTCCCTGTGCCTTCCCCCCGCCCGATCTCTAAAATTGACCCCAGTGCGATAAACCAATATACTCCCAGCCATGCGTCGATTGGGCCTCTTGTTAATTTCCATGTTTCACTCAAATTCCTGTTTTGAAATAGTCGAACCCATTATTTGGGTGGGTGCGAGTCATTATACTTCAGTAAGCAGCCCCGGTAGTTGACTTGGTGCTTCTAGCAGCAGAGGTCAAAGAAAAAGTAGCATCAATGGAAGCAACACTAAAGAAAGCATCTTAGTCAACAACAATGAATAACCAAGCATCTAATACACATATCCACCCTCCTCACACACAACAAAAATTCCCCAACCCACCAAGGGCGAGCGTAGCTCACTAACACCCACCAATAACCGCCACTGCTCACCCCGGCCTGGGACACACACTACCCACCAACGACATGCTCAACACCAAACAACCAACATCGGTTGAAAACACGTGGCCAATTATCGGGACTAGAACTAGCAGAGATGGTAGTAGGTAAGCTGCACTTTAAATGCTCAAAGCACACATTCCGTCATCTTTCGTCAATTTTCAAGTTATGGCCCTCGATGCATAAAACCTACTGAGAGATGAGCTCAAAAGCGTAGTGTCTGTGTTGTCAAGCCCCATATATCAGGTATCCTGGTCCTTATATAAAGTGGGCTCAGATTGAAGTCCTCAAATTCATGCTTAGAGTGGGTAGACTTAGTTGGATCGCCCCATAGTATCCCTTTTCCTAGGAAGTATATAAAGTATTTGGGTAGGGCCTTATGGGATGAGTACCAATCAATTTGACTTTAGTTTGTTAATGTACAGTGAGTAGTCCGAAGGTAGGTGATAGCCCGAGTAAAGAGATAAGCTATGGTATCCTGCCCTTTAGTCCTAGTATCCTAACAGGATAGAGCAATTTGAAGCGATCAATTCATGTCATACGTAGCTTCAATCGATACACTCATGTATGCATAATATCATCTAATTCATAAAGGGACTAGCCAGGTAGCTCCTCTGATAAAAGAAGATTCTATAAAGGCGCGAAGTGAACCTATTCATGATTCTAGCCTAATGGAGGACTAGGAAAATGAGTAATTAATAATGTCATATAAACAAGTCAAAATGACCTTAACCGAAATCTCAGGAATTGGACTTAAAGAAGTCGTCTTGCATATAAAAAAAAGATGAATCTCCGACGGGCGACAATTGCCTTGGAGATGGAATGAAGACGGGCTTTTGCGGCCGGCATACGTGTTCAAAAGTTTCTAGTTTGGTATGTTCCGAGACAAAGCACATTTCCTTCCCCCCCTCTCGACCGACCTGACCACATACCGAAGAAATAAACCAACCTTCACAAATAACAAATACAAAGATTATGTCCCTACGACACAAGTGTGCATATTCCAAAGTTCCCAGAAGCAGTAACCGTTATACACACACACACACACACACACACACACACACACACACACACACACACACACTCAACAAGATCTATTGTCCTTCTTAGCGACATATCATCTACAGATTTGGACAATTAGTGTGGCATATACTCCAACACATATTCCTCCTGACTTTGTGCTTCTACACTTATGCGACAACTCTAAGATCGACAGTCTCTACCACCATCTTTGATCCTACAGTCGAGGGTCCGTGTAACTAGATTCATAACTACTCTGCCACTCCTCTCTTCAAAAGTTTCCTGCAACTACCCTAACTCTATTCATCCTCTACATAAGCACACATTCTTGATCATCATCGAGGTTGGCAAAAGTTCCATTTCATGTTCTCTAATCCTATCCATCATTTCACACTCTATATGCACTCAAAATTATTGAGATATAATGTCCATATGCATTTTAAGGCTACACTCGCAAGGAAGGGCTACCAATGAAGTGTAGAGTATAAATCTATTTATATTTGGCCTACCTTATCAATTCTAGTACATATTTTATCTATAGCCTACTTCCCATTCAGAGACCTTCCTTCCAACCGTTTAGAGAAGGAAACCTAAAAACGTAATACTAATTTTGGGTACCTCTTTAGGGTATAATGAAATTCCCATATATATATATATATATATATATATATATATTTATATATATTGTTTTTGTTTGTTTAGTTTTTGGGTGTGTGTTTTCATTTTTATTTAAATTAAAAAATAGTTTATTTGTTTTTTTTAATTGATTTAATTTGCTTTTAATTTAGAAATAAAAAATTGGGTTATGAATTTTTTTAACTTGTTTGCAAATTTTTTAAATTTATTTTCTTTTTATTTATTTTTAATGTAAATTAAAAAAAAAATTAATAAATTAATTTTTAAGCAACAATGTAGGATTTATTTATTTTAATTTTTTAATTGTATATCTGAAATGGTACTAGTTGTTAAAGTCATAGTTTCAATTAAATCGTAATTTTAACTCAAAAAAAAAATCTGGTGCTACTTGTAGCATCACATTTTGATTCAAGAGTTGATTTTAAGGTTTTTGTCTCATTGTCAAGGCCACAATTTCAAACAAGTCGACATTTTAACCACACCCCAAAAAAGTGTGCTACAAGTAGCACCATTTTTTGATTTGGGGGTAAAAATAGCCACTAAATGCGACTTCTAAAAAATGAGGACTTTGGAGAGTTCTCGTTAAGTTGGTAACTTTGTTTATGTATATGATGAATGACTAAAAGTAGAACGATGCAATATGTAAAATTGTACATTGAATGATGATAAAAAATTACATAACATGATGTAGAAGGAAAATGACAAAAGAATGAGGGGGCTATGACTCCATAAGAGGGGAAATAAAGGGGACTCAAGGGGGGTAAAGAAAAATAATATTATTTCATTGATAAACCAAAATCCTTAACCTTGCTTGAATAATATTTCTTAATCCTTGGAATTATTTATAAGAGAGAATAAACATGTACTTTCCACGAAGACACATGTTTTTTCACTCACATGCAATTTTACCTATGCATTTTTTGGCCATCCTAGAGAGAGAGAGTGTGTGAATGTGTTTGGGTTGAGTTTGAGTTAACCAAGAGTTAGAACTATCAGGGGGTTTGTAATATCATGGGATCAAATGACCAATCTATTTGAACTAAAATTCATGTTTGAATCTTCATGCTATTTGAGTTACCATTCAGTGGAAAAATTCAAGTTATCAAATGTTAGGATATTTTGAGTTGCCATTATGTTAAGAAATTTGGGAGAGGTTGAATTGCCATTATGTTGAGGGAAATTTGAGAGATTTACTACCCAACCTAGAAAAACCATAAACCTACTATAAATGGGTTATGGAAAGCTACAACCATGAATTATGAGAGAAGTGTCATTGTATGGGATGATAATTGTTCTCATTGAGGAATTTTGCTACAACAAATCATCCTTGGAATCTTAGTAGTGAGATTTCCTAGTCAGTCTGCGTTGGAGCCTTGGAGGGAAGTGGGATAGATTGAGCGTGAATAGAGAAAGGGATCCCATTCGTTGTTTTGTGTGGGTCGATGGGGAAATATCATTGTGGATTGGGACTATTATAGAGGGGGAATTGATTATGAAACTAGGAATTAAGCTGTGAGAAGAGAATCAGAGCCAAGAATAGGAAAAAATGATCTTGTAGATTCATAGCCTCAACACAGGGGTGGCTCTGTTGCAGAGAGAATTGGTGTGGAAGGCAACCTATGGTTGGTGGAACATCCTACTTCTGACCAATTGGTGGACAATTTCCAGAAATATAAGTGTTCATGAATTGACTTGTGACTTGTGATAAATTAATGATGTTTATGTAAGGGAATTTATTATTTTTTGGTTTTTTTAATTATGTTTGCATGTGTAAACCTGCAATTATAATTTATAGTGCCATTGTGACTGGATGATTAATTATTCTTGAATAAGTATGCATTGTCATGTATGCATGCATTAATTAACTAATAGCACAACAATGAGGAAAGGTACCGAAGAAACAAATTTGGATTGAAATTGGTGGTTTCAATAAGTACCCCATATCCTCAAAGTGCATAGAGGGTATTGCATACATTACAATATGGTATCAGAGCTATTGGTTATAACACCAAGGTTATATGGACCATAAGTCAACTTGTATATGGAGAAAATGTAGTTTTCTTGTCAAGTGTTTGATGAAATACCTTAGGGAGAATAACTGGGGAAGTATTCTTAAATGTGGAAATTGTTGGAATGATGGCTCAAATTCCAAATTGGATCCCTGTTAGAGCATACAGAGGCATAATTTGTGTAATTCCTAGATTGTGGATTTGGATCCATGGAAAATTGAGCAAAAATGCAATTTGTAGGCTAATTGTTTGATAAAATGTCAGTATGAGGAGAAATGATTGTATAGAGCCATAACTTCCAACTTAAAAGCGTAAATTGGGTATGGGTGTAGTCATTGAAAGACTGATTCAAAGGGGAATAATTTTGATGGCTTATATCTTGGAGAAGTCCTTTCAAATTCTTCAAAACTTAAGAAGAAAGAGGGTAGTAGCCTTGATTTGATAAAATTGATGAAGTGCATAGTTACCAACATTTGAAAGAGAATGCTATTGACCTAGAATTGAGATGCATCTAATAGTTTTATTGGTACATACACTTCTTGCATAGTTAGAGATACAATAAATACAAGTAAAGAAAATAATTCAAGAATATATTGAGAAAGATACATGGACAATGGACATGGACTTTACATCCATGAAGAAGAAGTTATAGGCCAGAATTTCAACATAGAATAAATCGAGTCTAATGGACATTGAAAGAGAATGGAGTTATTAGAGTTGGTATAAACTATAAGGAGCTTGAAGATGGAAATAGAGAGATGTAGAGATGATAATGAGATGATGTTGAAATCTCATTAGAATAAAAATCAATTGAACACTTAGCCACTCTAGAACTCAAATCATTTGCAAAAGAAAATAAAAAATAGATCAGATTCAAGGTATAGGGAAAGAGGAAAAGTCCATTCAATAAGAGAAAACCATGGAAGATCTAGGCACTCAAGAAGTGCTACTAGAACTCAAAGGCATCATTACTCTCCAACACATCCAGTGAGTAAGCCATATGCATCTGAAGAATCACAAACTAGCCTAGAAGTGTTCTCACTTAGACATCAAAGGAGAAGGTATGAGAAAAAACAATTACAAGGATAGTTTAGGAAGATCAAGCCACCAACCTTTTATGGTGGAAACAATATGGGAGAGGACGTTGAAGCTTGGTTTCTTGTTTGAGGACCAATTGAAAAAAGTTAAGCACATTGATGAGTGGAATATCTCTTGGAAGTAGTTCAAGAAGTATTTCTAGCAACAATATATTTTTGAGCACTACTATGAAAAGAAGATTTAGGAATTATTTGAAATCAAGTTGGGAAATATGATCATGGAAGAATATAAGAAGAAGTTTTTGGAGTTGTTGAAGTATGTTAGCTATATTAAAGATGAGAAGGAAAATATATGGAGGTTGTTGAGTGGGTTTCTTGCATTTTACAAAGATAAAATTCAGCTTGATGAACCTAAGACTCTTGAAGAGACAATCAGGAAGGCCAAATACTTGTAAGACCAGAACAAAGGAAGAACATATTTTTAGAGGTATCAGAGAGATACGAAAAAAATAAAATAAATATTAGAGAAAGAAGGGATTTCCACCTCCTTTCTTCAAGAACAATGCTAATACATATCAGTAAAGCCAACTAGCTCATAGTGGATCTAAGAGAACATAATCCTTAGGGACAATGGAAAAGTATCTAATCAAATGTTGGGGATTCAAATGAGACCATTTGTACACATATTTCCCTAAAAAGGAAGGAAAAATGAGGGCCGTGAACCATATAAAGGAGAAAAATATAGTGGAATATGTGGATAGAAACATCCCAATAATATCATGAGGGCTTCACATTGTTGACCAATATATTATCATGTTCATTCATAAAGTGGGGTTTTCAAATTGTGAAAAATAGAGTTAACATATTGTTGGTATTGGGGTGGGGGGGTGTGGGGTAGGGGGGTTTATAGGTATTGGGGAATATAAAAGGGGGTATTTGGTAAAAATAACATATATCTAGTTAAAAAAGGGTTTGTTTTATTGGAAATATGTATTGGGAGGGGGGGTCAACAAAAGGATTTTGGGAGGTATTTAATAATATCTAGTGAAATTAGATGTAGTCTTTAATATCCCATGAACACAAGTGCTATATCACAGGTTCACTAAGTGGAGACCCTGTGAAGAATATATACCACCTTGGAAAGTCTATAGACATATCATCAATCAAACATGATTGACATTGAAGGTAAGATTGTCAATCAACCTGCTGCAATTTTGATTGACTCAAGAGAAAGTCATAGTTACATTGCCACTAATTTGGTAGAAATATTTCATTTAGAGAGAAGTAAGCCCAAGAAATCATGGTTGGTTCAATTGGCTACTGGGATTAAAAGGAAATTTAATGATATTTTCAAAGGTTTCCCATTAGATATGGATGGTGTCTACACTATTGTAGACTTGAACATAATACCACTTGATTCATATGGTGTTATTATTGGAATGGATTGGTTAGGTGTGCATCATGTTGTCCTACATGATATAATAAAACTTTCCCTTGTCTTGATGAAGAAGGAAAATAGAGAACAATGAAAGACACTCTTAAACCCATTTCTACAAGGGAGATTTCATCCTTACAATTTGAGAGATGCTTCACGAAAGGGTGCCAGTTGTATGCAACTCATGTGAAAGAGATAGGAACGTGATTAAGCCCAAATATCAAGGAATTTTAAGTTCTACAAGAGTATGCAAATGTGTTTGAGGAAATACCAAGTTTACCACCAAAAAGAAATATTGATTTCTCTATTAATTTGATGCATCTATATAGAATAAGTACACTCAAATTGAAGGAGTTGAAAATGAAATTAGAATAATTGTTAAAGAAGGGGTGTATATTCTCAAGTGTGCCTCCTTGGGAGCACTAGTACTCTTTGTAAAGAAGAAATATGGGACTTTGTGGTTGTGCATTGGTTTTAGATAGCTAAACAAGGTCATCATGATAACTAAATATCCTCTATCAATATTAGATGGTCTATTTGATTTTAGTTGAGAGGATACAATACATTTTCAAATATATATTTGAGGTTGAGATACCATTAGATAAGGATAAAGAATGAAGACATCAATTAAATATCGTTTAGAACCATGGATGGACACTGTGAATTTGTAGTGGTGACTGACAAATGCACCAAACATTTTTCATGTGCTTATTCCTACATGGAATTATTATTTATTCAAACTCAAAGGAGGAGTATGAAGATCACTTGAAGTTAGTGCTAAAATTGTTAAGAGTTCATTAGATGTATGCTAAATTAAAAAAGTGTTCCTTTTATCAAAGGCAAATTCATTACTTGGCACACATCATCTTAGAGGAAGGAATAATAATAGATCTAGAGAATATTGAAGCTATTAGGGGATGGCGTAGACATAAGAACATAACCAAGGTAAGGTCATTCATGGGGCTTGTTGGATACTACAAAATATTAATAGAATGATTCTCCAAGATTGCTCGTTCCATTACATCTTTACAGCATAAGCAAATTAAATTTGAATGGACACCAAAGTTTGAAGAAAGCCTCCAACTATTAAATGAATTGTTTATTAATTCACTTGTTCTTAAGATTGTTGATCCAAATGATGATTTTGTGGCATGTGCAAATGTTTGCAAAGAGGGAATTGGTAGAATTTTTAATCATAATGGACATGTGATTTGTTATGAATCCAAGAAGCTTAGGGAGCATGAAAAGAATTAAGTCACCCATGATTTAGAACTCCCTGCAATAGTTCATGCACTAAAGTTGTAGAGACATTATTTGATGGGGAGAAAGTTTGAGTTAATAATAGATTACAGTGGATTGTAATATTTATTTTAACAACATACTTTAAATGTTAGGCAAACAAGATGAATGCATTTTCTCATTAAATATGACTTTGATGTTAAATATATTAGAGGTAAGGGGAACAAGGTTTCTAATACACTCAGTGGAAGAGTACATGCATTAGACGCAACAATCGATTAGTATGTGCAAATCTGATTTGAGGAATAGAATTATTGAGGTTGTTACCTCGGATGAGCATTATCTATAGATAAAAGAAGGTTTACAAAAACATAATGTACAGGAAAAGTAAGAGGGTTATAAGTTGGAAGAGAATGACATTCTTATGCATAATAGAGTTTACGTCCCTAAATATTATAAATTAAAGAAGCTTGTATTAAAATAAATGCACAATATTCCATATGCCATACATATTGGTTATTAGAAGACAATTGTAGCAGTAAGAAGTCAATAATTTTGGCTAGGATTGAAGAAGGATGTGGCTGATTATAAAGCCAAGTGTATGGAATATCAAAGAGTAAAGTATAAGAAAATACATCCAACAACTTAGTTGCAACCATTACCAATTCCAAAGTGGACAAGATAAGTGGTAACTACTGATTTTATCACTAAGTTTCCCAAGATAATGAGACAACATGATTAAATAATGGAAGTGGTGAAAAAATTAACCAAAGTTGCTCTCTTTATTCTAGTTAAGTTGGCTCACAAGGTATCTAATATAGAAGAGATTTACTTGAAAGAGATTTCTAGGTTGCACAAGATACCTAAAACAATTATTTTAGATATAGATCCAAATTTTATCTCAAAATTTTGGAAATGATTATTCAAGGGTATTGGTACAAATATGAAATTTAGTACAACCTATTATTCACAAATATATGGGAAAATGGAGAGAGTCAATTAAGTGATTGAAGACATGTTAAGAATGTACATGATGGATAAGCCATCCAAGTGAGAGGATGGATTGCTTAGAGAAATGGGAGGGAAAATGGTCAAGATCAAACATAATTTAAAGGAAGCACATGACATACAAAAGAGTTATGTAGATAAATATCGAATACCAAATAAGTTTAAAGTTGGGGAGCATGTGTTTTTTAGAGTGAAACTAAAATAGCATTCATTGAATATGGGGAGATACAATAAATCAATAACTATATACTGTGGTTCATTTTAGATCTTGGATAGGATATGGCATTTTGCATACATGCTTCCATTTTTGGTTACCGTAAAAGTACATAATTTGTTTCATGTGTCATTGTTGAAAAAGTATGTACATGATCCTCACCATGTCATTAATTGGGCTTTGATTAAGATGGAATAAGAGGGATATGTACATGTACAATGAGTGTGTATATTGGACAAGAAAGTCACTATTCTTATGAACATAGTCATAAGGTAGATAAAGGTCCAATGGACCCACTATATCACTGGAAGCAACATGGGAGATAGAGGATCAATGCAAGAGGCATATCTACAATTGTTTTGTCATTTTGATATAAAACTTATTGTATATAGTGCTGATGTGCACCAAGGATGGTGAAAAATTTAGGGGGAGGAGAATGTAATATCAAAGTTCTAATTCCCAGATCAATATTGTGTATGTATATGATGAATGGCTAAAATTTGAATGATGTAATATGTAAAATTGTACATTGAATGATAATAAAAAAAATACATCACTGGATGTAGAAGGAGAAGGAAACAAATGGCGGGGTATGAATCCATAAGAGGGGAAAGAAAGGGGACTTAGAGGCCAAAGAAAATTTGTATCATTTTATTGATAAGCTTAAGTCCTTAACCTTCCTTAATTAATATTCCTTAATCCTTGGGATTAATTATAAGAGACGATAAATGTGTAATTTCCATGAAGACACATGGTTTCTCACTCACATGCAATTTTACCTATGCCTTTCTCGACCAAGAGAGAGAGAGAGAGAGAGAGAGAGAGAGAGAGAGAGAGAGAGAGGAAGTTCGAATTACTAGATAATCTAAATTACCAGGGGGTTTGAAGTATCATGGATCCGAATGAACTGTCTATTTGAATTACTGTTATAGTTCAAATCTTCATGTTGTTTGAGTTATTTGGTGGTGGAATTCGACTTATCAAATGTTGGGAGAGTTTGAGTTGCCATTCCATTGAGAAATTTGAGAGAGCTCAAATTGTCATTCTATTGGGGGGAACTTGAGAGAGTTACTCCCTAAGCTAGAACAACCATAAACCTAGTATAGATGAGTTATAGAAATATATAAACATGAATTATGAGAGAATTTTGATTGTATGGAATGATAATCACTATCATTGAGGAATTTTTCTACAACTGATAATCTTTGGAATCCCAATAGTGATATTTCTTGTCCATCATGTGTTGGAGCCTTATAGGGAAGTGAGATAGCCTGAGGCACTGTTGAGTAGAAAAGGTGATTCCATTCTTTGGGTTGTGTGGGTTGATGGGGGAAGAGGGTTGTAGATTGGGACTATTGTAGGTGGAAATTTTTGGTGAAACTAAGAATTAGACAGTGAGAAGAGAATTAGAGTGAGACATATGAAAAATTCACCTTGTCCATTCATAACCTTAGATTGGGGGTGGCATCCATTGCAAAGAGAATTGATGTAGCAGTGAGCCTCTGGTTGGGTGGTATGTCCTACTTTTGCATCCAATTGGTGGAAAACTTCTATAAATATAAGTGTTCATGATTTTACTTGTGAATTGTGCTAAAGTCATGTTGTTTATGTTGTGGAATTTATTACTTTTTAGTTTGTTCAGTTTTATTTGCATGTGTAAGCTTGGAATTATAATTTGTGGTGCCATTATGATCGAATGATTAATTATTCTTCCATAAGTCATCATTGTCGTTCTTTATTGTGTTAATCAATTATTAGTAAGACACTAAGGAAATGTATTAGAGAAACAAATTTGTAGTGAAATTGGTGGTTTCAATAAGTACCCATATCCTCAAAGTGCATAGAGGGTATTCTGTATGTTACATGATAGAGACATACAGATGTTAGTTAGGAGGTCAGAGGTCATCAATGTCATAGGGAAATGCCAGTATGTAACAAATTTAGTAGAGTAGTGGGTCTACATTTACACATCTTGGTAGTTTAAGGAAAACTCTTAAGAGGGGTTTCTTGACATGTGGAGAGATGCACTTTTAGAGAGAGTTCCCACATGTAGCAAGAGGATTTGGTTAGGAGTAGAACTAGACCATTGTTGGTGATTTGGTTAGGGCCCATAGGATCCATGCAACAATGACCAAATTCCAAGTTGAGAATCAATCGATAATGCTTGAGATGACATGTAAGATTAATGATATATTTTTTTTCATTATGGATAAATCCAAGAGAATTGTAAAGTTCTATTTCATATACTACATTATATAGATGTGAGATTATGACAAATGGTTATGAGGATTTTAATTAGGTCGAAATGGCCTTGGTGTTAAACAAGGGGTAGGGTAGTTAGTTAAAAATTGTGAATTTGATATTGGGATATCATGTGTTACCCAAGTGTCATTGTACACTACCACCTTGGAATACCATGAGGAAGTGCTAGATTGTAAGGGTAAAATGATTTATTTTATAAATGACTTGAGACAAAAAATAATCTTAGTAGGGAATAGTAGATGAATTTTTTGAGATTTATTTCTGAATTGAAGAAAATTATTAGGAAGGGATGTATGTTGTACGTTGTAATGATTATGAACAAGAAAGATAATATGATGAACATAGTTCAACATCCTATATTATCATAATTTTCTTACATGTTTCTAGAAGAGTTTCATGGACTATCGCCTAAGCAGAAGCTAGATTTCATGATTAAACTCAAAGTCATATTGAGCCTATCTTGATTGCTCCTTATTGTGTGACAACCTTGGACTTGCAAGAGTTGTATATGAAACTCCAATTATTGTTATATTTTGGATTTATTCATCCTAGTATATCATCATGGGGAGTGCCTATGATATTTGTAAAGAAGAAAGATGGATCATGGAGGCTTTGCATTGACTATCGACATTTGAACTAAGAAACCATAAGAAATCGATATTTGTTGCTCATGATTGATGATTTGTTTGGTCAAATGAAAGGGGCATCTGCATTTCCAAAGATTGAATTGAGATCAACATATCATCAGTTAAGAATTAGGGAAGAATACAACCCTAAGATGATTTTTAAGACACATTTTATTCATTATGACTTTGCAATGGTCCATTTGGGTTAACATATGCGCCAACTGTGTTCATGATTTTGATGAATGGGGTGTTTTTACAACACCTTGATAAATTTGTGCAAGTGGTTTTGGATGATATTTCGGTATATTCAAGGACACTAAAGGAACATGAATATAATTTAATTCTAACATTGTAGTGTCTTAGAGAGCATAAGTTGTATGCTAAACTCTCTAAGGGTTCATTTTTTGAATTAGAGATTCATGGGTCACATCATTTCAGGAGAAGGAATTGTTGCAAATCCAACAAAAATAGAAACTATTATGGAATGGCCAATTCCTACAAATACACATGAGGTACATTGTTTTATGGGCTTGTTTGGTTATTATATGAGATTTGTAGAAGGTTTTTCAAATTTTATGAATCTTATTATGAAGTTACAAAAGAAAAATAATAAATTTATATGGATGAAGCAGTGTGAACAAGCATTCAACGAGATTAAATAGACGTTGATGAAAACTCTATTATTTAAGGTTTCAAATATGGATTAAGAGTTTCTAGTTTGTACAAATGCTTCAAAAGAAGGATTTGGCACAATCCTAATGATAGAAGGTAGGGTGATTTCATGTGCTTCAAGAAAGCTTAGATCTCATGAAGAGAACTACATGAAACATGCCTTAGAACTTGTTGTAGTTGTGCATGTGCTAAGGATTTGGACACATTACTTGGTAGGAAGAAAGTTTCAATTGAAGATAGACCACACTCGACATTAACATATATTTACAAAAAATAATTTGAATGCTAGACAAAGAATATGGTCAAAATTATTAAGTGAGTATGATTTTGACATATCATATATTAACAAAATGTTAAAAAAGGTAGCAGATGCCTTGAGTAGAATACCTCAGATCTTCTCAATGTTACATTTATAGGAAAATATTAGAGAAAAGATACTGAAATTACAAGAAAGTGACACATGGTATATAGAAGTAAAGACACAATTAAAAATGAAGTAATGAGAATTCTCAAGTAAGAGGGATATACTTTGGATAATAATGGATTATTGAGATTTCACAGAAGGATTTATGTACCTCCAAATAAAGAAATTTGTAAGTTGATACTTAGGGAACAACACGTGACTACATATATGGCTCATCTTGGAGTGAAAAAGATGTACATGGATTTAAAATTGCTATTCTTTTGGAGTGGAACGAAGAAGGACATAGTAGATTACCTAGCTAGAGGTTTGAAATTTCAATGAGGAAAAGTTGAGCATTGACATCCAACATGATTATTGCAGCCACATGCAATATCAGAATCAAAATGGGAAGTGAGTTTGATGGAATTTATAGTGGGATTGCTATGAGATCAATAATATATTACTCAATCTTAGTATTAGTGGATACTCTGACAGAGAGTGCACATTTTATTACAATAAAGAGTACTTATTAGACACTACAAATAACAAGAATTTTATAAACAATATAGTGAGACTACATGAAATTTTATAAAAAAAGTCATTTTAAATAGAGGTTCAATATTTACGAGAAGGTTTTAGACTAGTTTCCAAGAAACCTTGGGAACACAACTTGATTTTAGTACGTCATATCACCCTCAAACATATGGACATAAATAAAGAGTACATAAAGTGTTATAGGATATGGTGTGTATTTATGTAATGGACCAATAGAATTGTTGGAAAGATCATTTATCTCTTGTGGAATTTGCATAAAGTAATAGTTACTAGAGTTCGATAAAGATGACACCTTTCGAGTTTTTGTATGGTGGGATCTATATAACTCCTCTTATGTGAGACATATTTGGAGATATATCTCTAGTTGGACCTAAAATGATTCAAGAAATGGAAGAGAAAGTGAAAATGATATGGGGAATATTGAAAGAAGCTCAAAATAGACAAAAAGTTTATGCATATGCACATAAAATAGATAAAATTTATAAAGGAGGAAAAGTGTATTTGCAAGTTAGACTAAAAAATGTTTGATTAAATTTGGCAAGAGATCCAAGTTGTCACCAATATATGTGGGGCCTTTTATCACACAATCTATACTTTCCCAAATCCCAAGGCAAGTGGGAGAATATTTGCGTAACACAGCGGGTAATCCTATCACTGTCACCTCAAATAGGATACCCCTTTTTGTTTAGGAGAAGGATAAATCCACTCCAAGGGAGACGTCCCAAGACCTGGTGGGTTGGTGAAGGGAAAAGTGTAAGGACAACCACCCCTATCTCTAGGTCATTCAATCAGTTTATGTCTTGAAGGGTGAAGAAAAGAAATAAAAGGAATGTACATGCCCTTAACCAAGACAACAACAAACATTAAGGCAAGCAACAAATGATAATGATGCTTCGACAAGACAATAGATTTGCAATGAAAATTGATAATAAACAAGTGTATGCAACAAACAAATATATAACAACATTTAATACAATAATAATAACTGCAATGTATTCTAGAAAATGCACTTGTTTGGACAAGATAACAAGATATCTAAAACTTCAAGATGATAATAATTTGTCACATGCAATTTCTAGAGATGGATCAACCAACAAATAAACCTTAACAGGCTGCCAAGGATGACTATAACAACAATAAAAAGGAAAAGTATGACAACTGATATATATCTCCAGAAATGCACTTCGTAGAGGAAATTAAATACATAATTTAACTTTGATTGATATTACTTTTCCTTATGCAAATTATGGAGATATCTTAGCTAGCAAGTGAACTTCAAATAAGCTGCTAGAGATGACAGTACACCAGTAAAAAGTTGTGACAATTGTAATTAAGCCTCAAAATTGCACTTTATGAAGGCAGTTAAACACACACTTTAGATCTAATTGATAGTACTTTGCCTTATACAAATTCTATACTGATTATTATGGTCAAATGAGGTTGAGAGTGCTACCAAATAATGGATGTTGTAATGATAGTAATAGGAAAAAAATAAGTTATAACTATTGTAGTGTACTTTCATAAATGCACCCTTAGATAGCAATTAGACATAAATCAAATCTTCAAGATGATAACACTTTGCTTTGTGCATTTTCTGGGTTAGTTTGTTTGGTTAGTAAGCTTATAAAAACTGCTAGTTAAGGCTGTAAAAGTGGTACTATCAACAATAAGTATTAGGTTAGTAATTCTAAACTAGGTTAGCAAATTTAAGCTAGGTTAATAGGGTAGAAAATAGAGATTTGAAGTTTAAGGTTGATGATTCTTGTCAAGAGGTAAGGAATGAAGATTGGTTCCTTCTAGGGAGAATGGAGCCAAAGTTGGTGACTCTTTCTAGCACTAATAACATATGATTATGAGAAAAAACTACGAGGGAAAAGAGGTTTACGGGGAGTAATATATTTAGTCCTCCTAGACTCTTGACCACAAGAAGGGATGTAGCTAGGGTGTAGGAACTTCTAGGCCCTAGCGCCTTCTTCTCCTTAGACTTTTATGGATGAAAGTATGATGAAAAATAACTTAACCACAACCTCTAAAGTGCTAGCACTTTAGGGCTCTAGAGGTTGTGCTAGTTACTAGACCACTTCAATGAAACTTGGCAAATGAAAAGAAAGAAAGTTAACACCTTAAGTTTCTTACTTCAAGCATTAATTAAAACATGCAATTTCATAATCTTGTATGAGCAAGGAAACTATTACCATAACCATTAACAATGACAAAGTAAAAAAGTCTACTTACTTGCACCAAGAATAATCGTGTAAAACAATGCTAGATTGCAAAAATACTCCAATAAATTGATCCAAATGCCAAGAAACAAACCTTAAAAGAGTATCACCTTCCTTATTTAAGCCAATAACCCTTATTAGTGAGAAAATTTCAGACCTCCACTCTCCCAAGTGAGATTTATCATCAAATGAATGTCACTTTATGTTTATTTATACCAAAATTTGACCTTTAATTATTTTAGGTCAAAATATTAGGGTCGACCTGGCTAGTTTCTTACAAAATTAAATTATGGACAAAATAAAATAAATTTGCATGTAAATACCCTCCTATGGGTGATGTCATACCCTTCTAGGGTGACGTTGTACCTCTGTCATGGAACTTTGGGCTCATGTAGTGAAACGTTGGGCCTCCAAAGGACAAAACCCTTCCCACACATGCCAATAACCTCAATATTACCCCCAAGGTGACAACCACTGCATGTAGAAACACCCAGGGATGTATGGGTGATTTCCAAGGCCTCCAAAAGGCCAACGTTCAGGTGGGAAAGGCACAACCACCTGGTTCTAGTTCCACCAAAGTGCCTCCAAAGGCAACACCCTTCTTCTTCTTGGCAGAACCCCTTCATCTTCATCATGCCCCCTGGCTGGGGTCTCAACATCCATCAAATGGGATTTGAGCCCTCATGAATATCTGAGCTAGTCATCTCTCCATGTACCTTTTCACTGAGAAAGGTCCTGCAAAGACAACAAGTACGCCCTCCAGGGGTCCATAACTAACATGCATCATAATACATAAATCACATCTAATAATTAAAGTGCCCAAACATGTGCATTAAACCCCCCTAAACCCAAATAAATGCTCAAAATGTTATGCAACTTGACAAGTCTAGGGTTTATAATGGTCTCAGGGTGTCCTATTGGGCCAATCTCCCTTAATTCAAGGTCATTTCCCTAGTGGAGCTTGATTCAAATCATGAAAACGTATGAGGTGGTGAGGGGAAAAAATTTGGGCATGGAGTGCAAGTGATAGCAGGGGAATGTAACACTAACCTATGGGTGCCTATGTTGAGGGTGAGATACACCTTGTCATGGATGTAAATGTTTCCAAGCCCAATGATTTCCATTTATTTGTATCTTTGTTTCTTATTTTAGATTTGTTTCTTCATGCTGCAAGGAAAGAGTTGATGGCCAACACTCTGGCTTGGTGACTAGTTAGTGGCAATATCACCCACAAACATTTCATGTAAATGAGAAGGATGGCTTGTGATGAGACCCCCTTTCTCTTGGCTATGCAACCAAGAGACACTACCCTGGCTTGGTCACCGGTTGGGTGGTAGTGTCATACCACTACATGTTCATGGTCATGATAGGCTGGCTCATGGTGAGACCTTGTATCCACCAACAAATTCATTGAGTGTTTTATTCATATGTGGGTCCCCTTTTCTTGCTGAGAAGCATTTCAGTGCTTTCTCAGGGATCCCTGGGCGAAGCATCTCGAAATTTTAAATTCGACTCTTAACTTTTTCCATCTACATTTACCCCTGGGCCTTTATCTCCTTCTTCTAATGAGGTAAGGTACAACCCTTTCCAAGTGGAGCCTTCCCCAATGCCCAAAAATGTGGATATATGGAGGGTATAAAGATGGGAAATGGTAAGTATGGATGAAACGAGAAATGACTCTTCAAAGATCCACTAGGTAACAACCTATCCTAAAAGGAAACCAAATTACTAGGGAACCATATGACCTTCCTAGGTTTGGACAAGGAAACAAGCATAAAGTCAATCAAAATGTTATGAAATCCAGAAATATTCAATGCAATATGTTTAAATGTTTTAAAAATCAGAGTGATACATACCATGATACCCAGACTTATTACCTCATGGAGAAAGGCTCATTTCCATTTCAAGACCAAGTCGGTGTGATGCATACTGTTTTTGGTGATATGTGGACTACACTGAATAAAAGAGGGGCCCTCCGGGGCCATGCTTAATTTGTTTGGCTCTCGACACTCCATGTCTAGGACCTATGGGCCTCGAGACATGATATCCTTAGTTATCCCTAGGCTAGGGGATAACAGGGCCATTTAAGATCACTAAAATATTAGGATCGATTGTTTATCATCTTGCATTACCATCTTCTGTAGATCATACACATGATGTTGTTCATGTGCTTTTTTTGCATCATTATATTTTACATCATTTTCACGTTATTTATTTGAGACATTTTCAAATGTTGGACAATAGGGTGTTGAAGACCAAATTGATACACATACTGGACCTGTGAACTCAATAGATTTAGTGTCATTTTTCCAACCAAGTAAAGGTCTAGTGGGATAATTATAGTCCAAGTTTGGCTACTTGGGAGGACACAACTGATATATATCAACAATTTACTTATTTATTTTAGAATTTCAAAACAAAGTTTTCTAAAGAGGGGGTGTATTTACTGCTCTCTTTTCTTTGACTTTATTTGACTGGTATGTTGATTATTATTTGAGGGCATTTTGGTTGCAAGAATGAACCAGTTGGTTGAAAGATACATTATGAATGACGCGATATATACTTTTGAGTAGTTATGGTTTGATTATAGCTTAATCTGTACATATATATTTTATGGCTTATGATTTGATATCCTTGTGATGTTGTGGAATATTGAAAATGAATACATTGTTACATGATGAAATTAATTATGTTATAAGGTGATACTGATGTTTTTTCAAGTGAAATGGGAGGAACCGCAAGTGCATATGGACTCTATATTGAGCCATATATGTGGACCCAAGATGGGGTCAGGTTATATATGATTGATATGTATATGAATTTTTTTATTGTTTATTCATGACTATCAGACAAAGTTGTTTGATATGTTTGTCTCTTATGTGTGTAGAGACTAGGAAACATTTTCCAAATAATATTACAAATGGGAAAAGGGTTGTATGATAAGATGTGACATGAGTACCATCACAAGAGGATGTCTAATTTTCCTATTCTTTCCTACTAGAACTCCCTTCAAATGTAACATGTTGAAAAACATATGTTCTATGTTTTTTCCCAGAGGTTGCACATTGTTGTGAGCATAGGACATAGATTTGGTCACTCATGACGATTAACTAAGGGGTGCACAATAAGGTGTCAATCCTTATTCTTTAGTTTCCATTAGCCTCACACTATTGGCGAATGAGTTAAGTCCCAACCATGACACCATTACCGCCATTGGAAAATGATACTTTAAGGGCATGTGTGAACATGACATCCTTGGTATAAACTGGTATTTAGTACTTGAAGGGAATGTAGGGGCATTCCATTTTTGGTATCAATTTATATGTATTTTTATATATGTATATTTTGGGAGAATGTTTTTTTGGTTTATGCATTTTATTTTAGCATGGAAAATTGAATGAACTTTCATTAGTGGTTTGATTGATCATATATACTTATCCATATTTTTGTAAAAGGGAAAACAAAATTGCTTTTATGATTGGAATGGAAAGACATTTATAAAATGACGAGTTAAATAAAAATAAATTAATTTTATTTAAATAGAAAATAACAATTTCATGTGCACCAACTCAATGAGGAACAAAAAAAGGATTTAGGGAACATCTAAGAGTAAAAATAGGATATGAGGTTGGGATGTGATGAATAATCTATATTTTTCATTTTGAATAAAATAATTACTTGTGCATGGAATGATCCATGGGTGGGTGAATAATATGAAATTATTAATTAAAATAATTACTATTAGAAAATATTGAATTGCAAAATCAATTTCAAGTCATCTTAGAATTTTCACGATAACTTTTATTTAGGATGTTTCAAACCCTAAAATTTGGAACAGATTGAGGAGAGATATTGTTGTACATTTGGTAAAAATATCAGATGTTGGTTCACTATACTTTTGGAGATATGCTTCGTGGAATTTAGTGTTCTTGAATTCTCCTAAAATCAGTTTGAAATAGGACATCTTGGCACTTTTGCTATAACTTATTTTATGGTATGTTTTAGACCCTGATATTTTGCAGAAATAGAGTAGATATATTAGTGTACGTGTGGTAAAAATATCATATGTTATTTCTCTATACTTTTGGAGATATGCCTCATGGAATTTAGGGTTATTGAATGATCTTGAATTCAATTTCAAATAAGTCAACATGACACTTTCACTATAACTTATTTTCTGTGATGTTTTAGACCCTGATATTTTGTAGAGACAGGGGAGAGATATTTATGTACAAGTGGTAAAAAATATTAGATGATGGTTCGTTATAATTTTTTAGATATTCCCTATTGAATTTAGGGATCCTAAACGCTCATAAAAGCAGTTTCAAACAAATTGTCTTGTCACTTTTGCTATAACTTATTTTCAGGGATGTTTCAGGCCTTGATATCTTACAACGACATAGGAGAGATCTTGGTGTACATGTGGAAAAATAACACATATGGTATTTCACTATAATTTTGGAGATATGCTCTGTGGAAGTTAGGGTTCCTGAATGCTCCTGAAATCAGTTTCAAACAAGTTATCTTGGCACTTTTGCTATAACTTAATTTCTGGGATGTTTTTGAACTTGAGATTTTACAAAGACAAAGCAGACATACATAAATACCCCAGGTAAATTTTTCGTAATAATATTTGCAAAATTGGAGACATATAATTTTGTACAAGTTCTTTATTGGGAATATTCCAAAAACAACAAGCTTTGGGAAAGTTTCCATTTGGAAATTCAAATTTTGGTTAGACCCGGTAAAGGCAGAAGTAGTGAGTAGACCTGGTGAAGGTAGAAACAATGAGTAGACCTATTAATGTTAGAAGAAACAAGAATACCTGGTGAAGGAAGGAATAGTAAGAAGAATCGATGAAGAGAGGTGCAACTCAATGATTGGTGCCTCTTGCTAAGTTGGTGGTTAGCGGTGGGGATTGGTGTCTTAAGTAGATTGGTTTCTACGAAGAGTTGTAAGAGATTGGTGTCTCTTGGTAAATTGGTGATTTGCAGTGGGTATTGGTGTCTCCAGTATATTATTGTCTATGAATATATTAAAGAGATTGGTGTCTCTTGCTAAGGTAATGCTTAGTGGTGAGGATCAATGTCTCCAATAGATTGGTGTCTATGAGGATCTATAAGAGTAGGTTGGTGCCTACTAGGGTTTATATAAGTGGAGATTGGTGTCTCCATTAGGTTGGTTCCTACAAATATTTGTAATTGTAGGTTGGTGACTACAAAGAATCATAAAAAAAAGTTTCATGGTTTTCTCTTGAAAGGGTTTCCATGTAAATCTTGTGTTCCATGTTCTGCAGTTAATATGCGATTGTTTTCTTATGATTGAAGAATGATTGAAAAAGTGAAAAATTGTCTTATATTGATTCATCAAACCCCACCCCCGCGCCTCTCAGTATAAGTGTGTGCTCATGAGGGTTTGAATGACCAATATGTTTGAACTATCATTCATGTTCAAATCTTCATGCTATTCAAGTTACCATTTGGTGGTAGAGTTGAAGTTATCAAATGTTAAGAGAGTTCGAGTTGCCATTCAATTGAGAAATTTGGGAGAGGTTGCATTAGAATTATGTTGGGGGGATTTGAAAGTGTTAATCCTTGAGATAAAATGACCATAGACCTACTGTAAATGGGTTATGAAAAGATACAACCACGAATTATGGGACAATTGTCGTTGTATATAATTATAATTGCTATCAGTGAGGAATTGTGCTACAACTGATAATCATTGGAATATTAGTAGTGATATTTCCTAGACACTCTATGTTGGAGCCCTAGAGGGAAGTGGGATGGACTAAGGGACTGCTTAGTAGAGAAAGGGATCCCATTCATTGATTTGTGTAGGTTGATGGGGAAAGAGCATTGTGGATTGGGATTTTTGTACAAAGAAATTGATTATGAACTTGAGAATTGGGCGATGAGAAGAGAACCAGAGCCAACCATAGGAAAAATTCACTCTTGTAGATTCACAACCTTATCTTGGGGGTTCCTTTGTTGCAAATATAAATGGTGCAAAAGGGATCCTATGGTTGGGTGAAATGCCTTACTTCTACAACCAATTGGTGGACAATTTCTAGAAAGATAAGTTTATCCAAGTGGAATATCAGTGGCCACCCACCTCTTCCACTAAACCAATGGTTCTCTATATTCTTGACATTTTTTCTACAGTTTTTTGGGTCCCAAACTTCCAGGGCCATTTTGAGGCCCTAAACGATGTTTTTTTTGGACATTAAGGGGAATATGAGTTTCCTAAGCCCCAACCAAAAGTTGTAATCCTCAGATAATTATTTCTATCAAGATATTGTGCACCCGAAACAAAGATCGTATGAAAACGTTATGCCCCTGAGAAGTTGACATATCAACTAACCACCTTGGGGCCCACAATACTTTTGGTGTTTCATCTTCTAGGGTTAGGGTTTTTTCCTCTTTTTTTTTAAGGATTCATGATAAAAGTACCTTTTCAACCTCTTTGTAATAATGTTTTTGTGAATAAGAGTAGTCGACATCTCTTTCTCTTCAGAAATAAACTACCACCATTCTAGCCATTTTATGTTCTACAATATTCTACTATTTTATTTATTAATATAAGTTGGATTTCACTGTATTATTGTACTCTATATATTTATCTGTGTGTTTTATTTCATTCTCAATATAATTTGGATCAATGGTATCAAATAAATCTGCTCCTTGTTATTTCTTGGTACATGTCCCCAACGAGGTCACGATATAGAGAGTTGGGTCTTGAGCTAGTTTCACTTTAGGACAACCGCTTTCGCCAGCCCAAGAAGCCTCCCATGGAGGAAGAAAAGTGAGATGGTAGAGTAGGATATCCTATCAATATGTTTCTCGAGGAATCCATTTCATGACAGAGGAACAAGATGATGGACAACTTTTCCCAAATACTTTTACAACTACCGACGGTGGGCAATGCATCTTCAACAAGCAACCATTTTGGAGGTGCGACACACTTCAAGGTACACGTTAAATTTTATATCCATTTATTTTAAGTTCAGATAAATTCATATTCTTTGTAGAAATGGTTAAATATATTAAGGGTTATTACTTTGTTCAAAAATTTTCCGACACCGAAAATATCACCTTCGTTCTCCTTAAATCATTTCCCCATGACAAATATTGGTGGGAAAGTAACTAGGAGAGACACAATGATGATGAGTCTATGAAATTCAGGAGAGGACCCACTTGGGTGGCCTTTGTTGATGCCCTCAAGGAGTAATTCTACCATGTTGGAAACTATGGTGACTAGTACACAAGATGGATGACTCTGTGTTAAGAGAGAGACCAAAAACTGATGGAGTACACCAACATATTTCATAACTTGCGTTCAAATATAAGTATAAGAGACTCTAAGAAAAAAATGGTTTTGAAGTAACATAATGGCCTACAAAGGTACATATTAACATATATATATTTCTTGGACATCTCCGCACTAGGATCCACTTACTGATATGTTGTCAAAATCAAGCATAATCTTAAGCAACAGAATAAGCAGGAGTTTGGGTTTGTAAATACACAACAACAAAAGTATGGTAAAGGAATCGCTAACTCACACAACAAGGGATAGAGAAAGGAAATACAACCTCAATAAAACTAGTACAAGTCATAGGAAGATAAGGGTAATGGAAGATGAATAAGGACACTGGAAAGTGGTGTGAGTTACATAAAATCCCTTGTCACAACACTAATTAATGCCACTTGAAACATTTTTTTTTTTGAGATTAAAGAAATTTAGTTAGACCCTGACTCATAATATAATTCAAAATAGGGAGAGAAAATCGTTGCTATAGAACCCAATGCTACCATCACAATTGCAAACACTCAAACATTTGACCAAATTTTCGATGGTTTTTCATTTCTATTACCACAAATATCTGTCGCACTTTCCACGAAAGCAAAGACTATTTTTCGTGGAACTTTTTTCGTCGCTATATCCACGAACCAGGTATTTGTGGAAACAAAAACGACATAAGCCCACCACATGTCATCATCCTCAATATAGGTTTACCTTAAAAATCATGGCAATAGAGATGAAACATCGTTGCAATAGGGACGAAAAACCTTGCCAAAGTAAAAAAACTCACCAACAGATTACGACACAGATGCCATATGTATGACGAAAAAGCGTGGAAAGTTGCGACGAAAAAGCGTGGCAATAGCGACGAAAACTGTTGGCAGAGAAAAAACTCACGAAGAGATTACGAGGTAGACGTTATATATGTGACGAAAAATCATGGAAAAGTGCAACGAACTTTCGTGGCAATAGCGATGAAAATCATTGTTAGAGTAAAACCTAATCATTAGCTTACGACGAACTTTAGTCAATATTACCACGCCTCCTATAGGTTTTATAAAAAAAAATCTACATGACAAGCTGGATGTTGGGATTCGTGAGATATTCTAAAAAACTAGGTATGATATCCACCATTTCTTATTGCCTATTGATATATCTTTAGGCATAATATGTCCATACCTTGATTTTTTCCTTGCAATTCAACAATTTTTGCATATTTCCAATGGAATTGGACTGAATATTTGTCTGACCAAATGCACTATAAACTTTTGACCATAAAAAAAAGATGGTGTCGAGGAATTCTCTAACTACTCCCTATTAGTTCATATATTCCTTGGTCAATTACCAACAACTATGTTTCATAAAACCCATTTGAGAAAGAGCAAGCCAAGAACCCTTATCCCCCAAATAAAGACAATCATTTTTAGAAAGCATAGAATTGCTTGATTATAGGGTGATTAACTTATTTGTTTTCTCTTCTTGTGGCACTCCATATTTTATGCCTTCTTCCTCCTAATGATATCCATTATACTCTGGGGCTGGAGGATTATGATCTTTATATGAACCCTTCTCTACCTCCATCTTCAATATTTTTGTTATGTCTTCCTTTTACATTTTCCCTTCTTCACCATGGCCTCTTGATCTGATTATCCCAATATTGTCTGGTAAGCCTTATCTAATATCCACTTCTAGCTAAAATAATGGAGACACATACCCTAGAGTATGTTGGATTATCTACTTGGTCTACCAACAACACAGATATTTTATTTCGACCTTCCTGAAAGAAATAATATACCTTTTAATAATTATTAGGAAACAACACACCTATAATGAAAATCGCTCTTCCCCACTTAATGATAATAATGGATATTCATTTTTGTAGTTTCATCTTCAATCCACTTTATCTATCTCCCTATGGATGTATTATCGTCATTCACTACAGTTTCAACCCAAATCGACTGATCATGGCTAGCCCTTAGTATTCTGTAATTTTCTCAAGGAACAAATATTCGTCGACCACCATCCTTACCACCTCCATTATATTATTCACACTTCAACTTGACCTCTTTTTTGGGATATGATGGGAACCCTATTCTCCTTGTCCTCTTGAAACCCTCTCCCACTTAGTGCTTCTAGGTCCATATTCCTTCCTATAAATCCTTCTCCACCATAATCCTTGTCTATAGATCTCTTATTAAAATTATTTAATTACTCTGACCAACCATTGCCATGGAGCAAGGGGACGAGCATGAGACTATGTGGGAATAAAAAAACATCACCTTTGTTGAAACCTCTAATCAAACCTCTCAAACTCAATTATATCTACACACTGGGAAGAGAACGTTGGTATTTCAAAGAACACAATGACATAACAACACCTTGCTTATGTTGAAAGAACCAATTGAACCTCTTGATCTCAACGATGTATGCACATTGGGAATATGAACGCTTTTGTATATTTCAAGGAACACAATGCAAGAAAATAAACATGTGGTGTGTATTCAATTCAAAGGAAACAACGAAGATTGTGGGACACGTCTATACATGGTAGCTACTGTGGGACATGCTTATGCCACATTATGACACATTAGAAAATCTGTCAATTATCCATACATGTCTCTTTCTCTACCTCCACCTAGCTTGTGAAACACACATTAGCCATTGTTTCTTATTAGAAATATTCTCTTTGACTGTCAAGCAATAAGGAATATTATGGGGGATTTAGTGTGATTATTAGTACAAATATTTAGATTGGATTTCTTCTATTTTAGGTAGCTCATTGGAATGCATTTGTTATTGAGACACCATGTTCAAATCCTGACAACCAAGAACATAAAATGTTAATCTAATCTCATATAGTGACATTGATGGCATAATCTATTACTAGTGAGTTTACAGAAAAAACCACCAAACCAACTATATATGGAGCAATATTGAATCGTATTACATATAAGGACAAAAAATGTCACATTGATCTCAATAGTGAGACTAATGGAAGCATTTACTAATAATGAGATCACAATAAAAACTGATATATCAACTATATGTAGGAGAGTTTTGAGTGATATTACATATCAATAATAGAAAATATTTCATTGTATATTAGTCAATATGAAGAGAAAATCTCTAGTACATACTTTAATTACAATCTTAGCATGTGTACCTTTTGAACTATACTTTGATTCATAGATGGCACAACTATAAAGATAAACTCAACACCATTAACACTTCAATCTAATCGGATTGTATCATGATGAGTACATATCCTATGGACTCTCTTTCTATGCTGAGTGTAGAATATTATTTAATGTGTTTCCAATGAGAACACAAGTGGAATATCACCTCAACTGCAACTTTTGTTGTGTCCATAAATAAACAAAATGACGCAACTAGATTAAAGATCATCTGAGCAATGTTAACATATGGAATATCACCACAATTGCATCTTTAAAGATATGGAAAGGCCTTCTCTTCCTAGTTTCAAATTTTTAATTCTACATCTGATGCATATGAAATAAAAGTAATGTTATTAACACACAACCTACTTGTCCTTCTGCTAAAAAAACATGTTCTTCAAACTTTTTTGGCAGGGACTTGTTGCTCTACAACTTTGCGTGTTTAATTGAGTGACAAGGACTTGTGAATGAAGTTGAGCTTAGATATTCATATCCATTATTTCCTATATATGACCCACAACGATCCAAAGGCATCCTCGCCCATTAAATATCCTCCTACACCTAAATCTCCACATATAACAAATGCAAGTGAAAGTGTCTAAAAAAAAATTATTTTTAAAAACAAAGGTAATGGTGCAGCCAAGGAATTTTCCTTGAAAACCCTGACTTTCAAGGCTCTACCCCGAATTCCACAACCATATTCGACTATGGTTAGATGTTGGATAAGGTAGAATGTAAATCACAATCCTCCACCCCACCAATCAGGTGAATGCCATTCGTGCTAAGTAGTCGAGCATTAACACTTTACAGAACAAACACTCAACCCAACTAACAAGGGAAGACAATGCTTCCATCCAACCATATTTCCACTCTCATTGATTTATGGACTCAAGCTCTTGGATTCAACACTCTAGCTCAAACATCATCCCTTCCTCCACATCAAGAGGACTACCAAGCCAAATAGTATAATTATCCAAAACAAAAGCCACAATATCCATAACACTCAACTCACCCCTCTTAAGGGTTTAGCTATCATCAATGAAACAATCACTAGTGCCAATATAAAAAATATAATCCTAAGTGACACCTCCACTTGAGCCTCTAACTCTATCATTTATGGGGAGGACTAAGACTTTACAAATTTAAAATCAATAATTACAATTAATCTCCATGAGACAATTGGCTGCCACATGCCCTAATATGAATAATATTTCATAAATCAAATACACATAAATCCATTTTGTGCCACATCACATGCCCTTACAATTTTCCCATTTTACTCAACAAATAATCATATTGTGTCACATGGGAGTTTTCCACTCCATTTCCAAACACAATAATTCCATAATTTTCATTTAAATATAAAAAATACTATGTAAATCTAATCCAATAGTCCCCATGGTGAGGATCCTAGGCCTTCAAAGATAAGCAAAGCACTAAGGGTCAAATAAGGTAGCCACATTTCTGGGGGTTTCACTATCCCATCCAGGGTCTATTCATGACTTGGGGTCCTTGATGGCATCCAATCCTATATGAAGACCAACATAATCAAACCCTACACATACTTAAGAAAAACATCAATAATAGTTTTGAGTGATATGAAGAGAAGACCTTGTCCACAATGGATTCAACCATGGGAGTGGATGGGGGACATAATTAGAATTAGGGTAATAGGGCTCTATGGAATTAAGTGGATCATCTCCCACCATGATTTTATAATTATTATGAAGTGGGGTATATTGAAAGGAATTACTTATATCCTCACCATCCTTGATGTGGGTACTACCAAAAGACAATACATAATACACATGATTGTGTACAATTGATTAATAAACGGGAGGAACAATACATGAGATAGAGTAGTGATAATATGGTGAATTGTGAGCTTTATATCCATGGTGAAAACATAGTAGGTTGTGCCTACATTGGGATCAATATCGTCACCTAGTTTGGAGCCAATTCTAGCACAAACATGAGAGATGCAAATCAAGGACCCATATATCAATATTTATAGTGAGCACCAAGGTTTGATGTACTATGAAAGAAAGGTTTATTTAAATATGTAATTAAGGTGATGCAGGAAGATATTCATGCTAGAAACATAGTTAGTATGAATGCAAGAAATAGAAAACCTTCCATAACTTGGCCTCTAAGCCAATGCATGATTCTACTAGTATATATAGTGGAAGATGAAGTCAAATAATTTTTGAAAAGTTTTCTATAGATAATAGACAATGATAAATCCAAAAAAATGTTAAGGGAGGTCCTTGGGACAATTTTAGAGTCACCAATAGAGGCACAAGATAGGCCCTTAAACCATGTCCAGTGAACAAGGTGTGGAAAATAATTTATCTTAAATGCATTGATTCAATGATATGAAGTGTGAGAAGTTATGATCAACTTCAGGTTGGATATTAACATCCTATTGAAGTAATCATGGGAACTCATGGGATGACCAAATTCGGTCCACTTGTTGATCTAGTGGTAGTTGGTGAACCAATCACACATTTTCCCCACTGTCAAATTGGTGAGATGGAATTTTATCTCGATTGTGTGAATATTTATGCTTACTTTGAGTTCATTGACATAGTAGATGACAAATATCTATACCTAGTATTGTAATGGATTGATTGGGAATTTGATAATGATGGCATTTGATAAGAAGGGTTTTTGTATGGTATATCCATTAGATATAGTGTAGGGAAATACATTTGTTAAATAGATAGGAGAAGTATTGGATGAAGGTGTTTTTCGATAATCTCACCATAGGATAGTGGGAAGACTACATTAATCCAACTTCTAGTGGAAAGTTGAGTTGGAGAATAATATTCTCCTATGTCATTTATTCCAAAGTTTCGATTACTTTTGGGCCACCTAGGGAGTATGAGAATTAATTGACATAAATATGCACACTACCAAATTCCATTAAGTGGATTCATGTAGAGATTAAATATCCACTAGTGTTTAATGGCACAACTAATGCCAAAAACTTTATGGAACACATAAATTAACACATCATGTTTTAATAGAGGGTATAAATATTGGATATCACTTTGTTATATATCCTTGAATGATTGTAGGAATTTCATTATGAACTTTGGACTCACGAGAAGATATAGTAGGACTAGGAACCTACTAGTATAAAGCCTACTTTAAAAAACACGTCAAAACCCTTACCTTATCATTGTCCTTTCGTCATATCCATTATCCCATACAACTTGATAAGAGTTGTCCACGAGATGAATTTCCATCACCAAGACCTGCATGAATCATAAAAGAAAAATTATTTATATGAGTAAATAATATATAAGCAAATAAACGTGCATTTAGTTATGTAAAATACTCTAGAAAAAACTTAAGTGGTCACATACCTTAATGAGCTTCTCCTTGTTTAGAGAATAGGTTATTCTCTACTGAACAGGGCCAACCACGTGAAGGTGGAAGCTCATATAGCCCCTCCACTCCCTCACATCGCTCTCAATTCCCCATACCCAAAAAATGATTTTGTTTATATAGAAAACATATAGAAATTCATGCATAACTATGATAGTCATCAAAACATATGAACACATAAAAATTGAAGCATATGAACATATAAACATCGATAAACATCCAAATACAAGTCATGAATTTATACATCTATTTTTTCTTTGATTTATGTTTTTTTACATTCATAAAATTGACAATTGGGGTATCATAATCATCCAAGGACATTGCATTTTGTGTGCCATGTCCTTCTATTGTTTGTGTTTCCATGCGCTCATTGTTAAGCCCTAATATTGGCCCATTACCCCTTAATTGGGGCATATTAGATTAGTAATGTTATTTTATTTATGTCGGCTTTAGGCCATTAGTTGTAATTATACCTCCTAGTCTCCTATATATACCAA
>ML779662.1:136203-185594 GCA_009831015.1 Picea engelmannii
TTTATACCTCAAGGGAAACTCAATGTCACCTATGCTCTCAGCATCATAATTACATGAGCCTCTGTTGGCAATAAAAAATTGCATGCGTATACAAAATCTTTTCCTTACCTTTTCAGATCTAGTTGATCTAGAACCGGTATATCTAGTACAACACATCTCACTTTCAATCTCTCTTAGTATATCTTGATCATTACTCGAGGAAGATAGATCCGAAAGATACTTATTTGGTGGTACCTACACTCATTAAAACAAGAAGATAAGTTATTGTGCGAATATATGTTTGTGGTACCAACACAGTTGCATATAGTTGCAATATAGTTGCATAAGTTGCATCGTTGCATAAAGTTGCATAAGTTGCATAAGTTGCATATTTGCATATAGTTGCTATAGTTGCAATATAGTTGCATATAGTTGCTATAGTTGCAATATAGTTGCATATAGTTGCATTGTTGCATATAGTTGCATATTTTCATATAGTTACATATAGTGATCTGGTGGTGTGTAGGAAGAGGCCTAGCACCTTCAAAATGATCATTCTCCTCCAACTATCCAACTTTAAGGTTGCGTAAATTGCATAAAGTTGCATAAGTTGCAAGTTGAGAAATCAAGGGATTCCACCAACACTCATTTAAATTTATTTTTAATCACTTACCAATACTTCTTTTAGTTTGTTGATATTGAGCTCGCACATGAGGTAGTTTATATCTATGAGGATTTAGGATCAATTTTTCAAGCCTGAATTTGATGTGTAAATATTTATGAAGGTATTGGATCCCTTAACGACTCCTTAGTATTGTTTACGAGTTGAAGAAGTTTTGAAATCACCAAGCAACCATGCTGGAAACTCAATGTTGCATAGAATAAGAGTTTATTTTTTTTATGAGTAATGGAGAACTCACATTGTAGAATCTCCAATATTTTTGTTGTTATCTCTATGAACCATTTTGTCAAGAAAACATCTAAGTCGTTGACTTGAAGGACTTGTTGATTTTCCAATCCATTATTTTTCCTCATGATAGATAAATCACTAGGTTAGGAGACCAAAATTCCTTTAAAAGTTAGTAATTGAACCTTCATCATTGAAGTAAGAAAAGAAAGGTGTCAATTTTTTTGTATATTTGGATAATTTAGCCAAGGAAAGGAAACTTTCTTGGTTGGGAGGCCAATGAGTCTCCAAACCTAGTGACTAAACCTTCTTGAGCCTTAAGGTATACGATTTACCCCCAAAAAGAAAAATCACTTATTCAGTGAGGTTACTCATTGTCCAAACCAACCGATTGAGGCTATTGACCCTTGCGCTCAACAAATTTCCTCCTTGGGGTAAATCACTCACTTGTCCTTATTTGTCCTTATGACCTCTCTTGGGCATTGTGCACTAGCTGGGGTCTTTTCTAGGTTGAGGAGCCTCCCTTGGGTCCCCAAACTTCCCTAATCCATTAGGGCACACTCTTCAATGCATAAAATAAAACCAATTGTTGCATAGTTTCATAAAGTTGCGTAAGTTGCATAAAGTTGCTTAGTTGTATGTTGATTTATAAAGTTGGATAGTGATCTAGTGGTGTGTAGGAAGAGGCCTAGCACCTTCAAAATGATCATTCTCCTCCAACTATCCAACTTTAAAGTTGCGTAAATTGCATAAAGTTGCGTAAGTTGCAAGTTGATAAATCAAGGGATTCCACCAACACTCATTTAAATTTATTTTTAATCACTTGCCAAGACTTATTTTAGTTTGTTGATATTGAGCTCACACATGAGGTAGTTTATATCTATGAGGATGTAGGATCAATTTTTCAAGCCTGAATTTGATGTGTAAATATTTATGAAGGTATTGGATCCCTTAATGACTCCTTAGTATTGTTGACGGGTTGAAGAAGTTTTGAAATCACCAAGAAACCATGCAGGAAACTCAATGTTGCATAGAATAAGAGTTTAATTTATTTTATGAGTAATGGAGAATTCACATTGTAAAATCTCCTTCAATATTTTTGTTGTTATCTCTATGAAATGTTTTGTCAAGAAAACATATAAGTCATTGACTTGAAGGACTTGTTGATTTCCCAATCCATCATCTTTCCTCATGATAGATAAATCACTAAGTCAGGAGACCAAAATTCCTTTAAAAGTTAGTAATTGAACCTTCATAATTGAAGTAAGAAAATAAAGGTGTCAATTTTTTTTGTATATTTGGATAATTTAGCCAAGAAAAGGAAACTTTCTAGGGTGGGAGGCCAGTGAGTCTCCAAACCTAGTGACTAAAACTTCTTGATCCTTAAGGTATACGATTTACCCCCAAAAAGAAAAATCACTTATTCAATGAGGTTACTCGTTGTCCAAACCAACCGATTGAGGTTATTGACCCTTGCACTCAACAAATTTCCTCCTTGGGGTAAATCACTCACTTGTCCTTATGACCTCTCTTGGGCCTTGTGCACTAGTTGGGGTCTTTTCTAGGTCGAGGATTCTCCCTTGGGTCCCCAAACTTCCCTAATCCATTAGGGTGCACTCTTCAATGCATAAAATAAAACCAATTGTTGCGTAGTTGCATAAAGTTGCGTAAGTTGCATAAAGTTGTGTAGTTGCATGTTGATTTATAAAGTTGGATAGTCCTTATTTCTCCTTTTATTCATTGTGGTGACTTTCTTCTTCTTCCTTTGTTTTTTTTTTCTTTACTCAATGTGTTTTTTCTAGTCTAATCATATCTGAAGTGATACCCACAAGTAGTTTATCATTTTACCCATTTCCAGAGTGATGCACACTACCTAAAGCCACAACTAGAGTATCACCACCTATATATAAAATAAATATTCCATTGAGATTTACAAGGTTGCATTTTCAAGTTTTAATGGTTTTCTATATTTGGTTATTGAAAACAAGATTGTGAAACCCTATGGAAATGTATTTTCATCTCTAGATTGAGGATGTCATTTTTCTTGGTTTTCAAAGCTATCCATCAACTAAAAAATTCGATTTTTCATGTCATGGTTACTAGAGATATGCAAAGTAGAAAAGAAATTGATCTGGTATAAAACTAACAGGATATGTTGTATACCTTACAAAGTAGAAATCCAAGCCCATCCAATAAACTAATCCTAGAAGTTAAAATATTGGTAAAATTACAATGAATAGAAGTACTCACCATTTTTGGTGCTCTCACAGTCTATCTTCGTGCCCTTGCAGTCTATATTTTTTCCCTTACAGTGTATTTCCCCTTCGTTCCCTCACATTCTATCTCATTGCCCTCGACTCGGTGCCCTCAACTCAGTGCCCTCGTGTGCCCTCCGTGTTCCCTCGACTCAGTGCCCTCGAATCAGTGCTCCTCGTGTGACCTTGGCTCAGTGCACTCTGTGTGCCTTTGTGTGCCCTTGACTCAGTGCCCTCCATTTTCCCTCGTAGTGTACCTCCTCCGTGTATCCCCTCCCTGGAAATGTATCTCCTCCCTGGCAGTGTATCTCCTGTGACTTTCTCCTCGCAAACTATCTCTCTCCCTCGCAGACTATCTCCTCCCTGGCAGTGTATCTCCTCCCTCGCATACTATCTCCTTGGTCACGTGATCCCCTTGGTCGCGTGCACAGTGATATGATCACTAATGGGTTTTGGTCACGTGTCTAGAGGACTCTTTCTTGATGGGCGCACAATGAACCTCCTTTGGTCGCATGCTCCCTTACACTCTCAAATGTTGACACAAATATATGTCAATTTTATGCCCACTAATGACTGAATCTATATCTAATGCATGCCCACTAATTTAATACTTGTAGTAGGTAGATCTAATGCATGAGAACAATGATATAATTTTTGGTGATTAAATATAATGGAAGCATGCACCATGTTGTATTTGTGTTCCAACTTGTTGTTTATATGGATGATGTGAATTTCATGCTTATTCAATTGCATTTTGTGCTAAATGAACTCTCATTGTAATAATGAATGTTGAATATTCTAGTTATTATTAGTATGAATGCATAGAAGTAGATAATGGGAATGAATACTTAGTAATAATGTTCCTCATCTTGATGTTCGCATTTCAAAAAAAATAATTTAGGAGATGCAACTTGGCTAAGACCTTCCGTGTTTAAGGGAATGATGTGATAGTATTAGACAATGATGCCCTTTGTTGGAAACCCTCATGATATACATTGGTTTATAATACAATCCAACATGTTGGTGTAGAAAATGGGGTGAAAGACTCATAAAATTGCATAACCATATCCATTAGGATGCTTCCACAATGACACTAAACTACCAGTCACAAAACAAGGCAAGTTCAAACTTGGAATATCATCTCATTTCATTGATGAAGTAGAGTGATGTATTATTAGATGTTTGTGATATAATCTTTAATGGTATCCTCCACAAGAATATTTTTTAAGTTCTTTTAGTTGTCTCTTAATAGAGAGAATACTTAATGCAATAGAACCTTTCAACTTTTGCTATAACTCGATACCTATGTAGCCTCATCTTCTAAGAATTCTTTGCGAGTATAAAATCCTAATTAGCAGTAACTTATAAATGGCTTGAAATTGTATTAAAATCTTACTACCACTTAATTAATGTAATAAATTATATTAGTGATCTAATCATTGTATTAGAGCAATTCATTATATACTATATCTCAAACAATCCAAAATTATAGTGTATCTATGTTGAATCTGCTTCAAAGTTGGATGAGAAGAGGAGGAACCTTGATTGTGTGGTCTAGTGGTTCTAGTTTGCGGTAGTACCTATGCAATTGGAGTTTTCTCAAGTACAAGCATAGTTCCTTTCTCTTTTGGTTGTTTCTTTGAAGAGGATGGAGGATTAACAAAGGGCTCCAATGAATTGGGAATGCACTCAATGGAGACTTAAGAGCATGGCCTTATGAATAGAAAATGCATATGAGAATACTTTATTTTTCCCATAATTATTCCAACATGAGGAAAAGCATGAATAGTATATGAGGAATTCAAAATCTAGTAGGGGCTAGAGTGCAGAGCTTCCAAGAAATATCATAGGTGGGGACAACACATTTCCAATATGTATTTAAGGGTCTAGAATTAGTCAACATTGCAAACATAGCGACAATTTGCTTGTTTTTTCCAAGGTTTATGGAAGGAATTCAAAATAAATAGTTAATGGACATTTGTGACAAAGGAGAATTTAAAGGACAATCTATACTCTTTTCGGTGAGAGAAAATACCTAGTCCTAATCGTTGGACTATACAGTTTTATATTATATGGGGCTATATGAGCTCATTGAAGAGGATGTGCTAGCCATTCCAAATTAATCTAGGAGCTCTAGAAAAGTATTAGGTGCATTTGAAATTCTACCTTTCTATGTTCGATCCCTAAAAAATATGATCCATAATTTTTTCAATATTTCAAGCCAATATCATTATGCAATTATATTTATAAAAACATATCAAAAGTAATTGGAAGGAGGATAAATCATAATCTATCCAAAGCCATTTCTTTTGAATAGTTTGGCTTCTTAAATGGGAGACAAAATCCTTATATTGTGGGGGTTGGCATAAGAAGCTTTCCATTCTACCAAGACAAAGAAAATGGAAGCCTTTGTTATAAAGTTATATCTATCAAAGGCATACGGTAGGGTTTCATGGTTATATTTAATATTATTGCTCATACATGTTGGTTTCAATCTTCCAGTGGTTAGTCGGGTCAAAGGTTGTTTAAATTCAATATCATTCTCTATTCTAATTAATGGGTCCCTTGCTTCTTTCTTTAATCCCTCCAAAAGAACAAGATTGAGAACTTCAATCCTTCTTTCTTCAATACCATCACCCACTTCTTAAGTCATTATGTAGATTGAGAACTTGAAGAACAAGATAATAACCCAAGAATTGGTGAGAAGTGATTCATGAAAATGCACCAAAATTGAATTTGGAGAATGATCCTTGTAAAATTTGAATAAAATATTTGGAGAATGATAATTTTGAAGGTGCTAGGCTTCTTCCTACACACCACGGCCAGATCACCTCTCATTGACAGTCTATGTATTGATTCCTTTTAGTTTTGGGTTGTTATTATTTTCAATTGCACACACCTTTCAATCTAGTCAAAGTTCAATTAATGTCTCTTGTTACTATAGGGTTATAAAGCCTCATCCCAATGCCCATATGCCTCCAACCTTGTGATCTAATGATTTTTTGGTGACAAGTGTTATGAAGGGTGATGACAAAGACTAGGGGTAACTTTAAATTCAAGGCTAGGAATGACCAGGCCCACATCAAGTGAAGGAATAAAATTAAGAAGGTACATGTGTTGTCCCATTCCATGTCAACAACAATGCATCCATTCACTGGGAACACTAAAACCCGACAAATCGATGACTCCACTAAATTAGGTTTTATGGTTTACATGATGAATTGATTATGGAATAAAGTGGGTGTGTGAGTCAAATTTGAGTCCAGAAACCCTCCCATATCGTTAAGGCATGCAAATAGTTTATCCATGCCAAATTTCAATGCATACAAAAACAGTTTGAAAAAATTTCAACGTTGGCTCCATTCATAGGTCACTGTTGCCCGTGTCTAGTCCTAGTACAATTTCCTTGTAAAATTTGAATAAAATATTTGGAGAATGATAATTTTGAAGGTGTTAGGCCTCTTGCTACATGCCATGGCCAGATCACCTCTCATTGATAATCTGTGTATTGATCCCTTTTAGTTTTCAGTTGTTAGTATTTTCAATTGCATGCACCTTTCAATCTAGTCAAAGTTCAATTAATGTCTCTTGTTACTGTAGGGTTATAAAGCCTCATCCCAATGCCCATATGCCTCCAACATTGTGATCTAATTATGATCGTTTGGTGACAAGTGTCATGAAGGGTGATGACTAAGACTAGGGGTAACTTTCAATTCAAGGCTAGGAATGACCAGGCCCACATCAAGTGAAGGAAGAAAATTAAGAAGGTACATGTGTTGTCCCATTCCATGTCAACAACAATGCATCGATTCATTGGGAACACTAAACCTGACAAATCGATGACTCCACTAAATTAGGGTTTATGGTTTACATGATGAATTGATGAGGGAAGAAAGTGGGTGTGTGAGTCAAATTTGAGTCCAGAAACCCTCCCATATCGTTAAGGCATGCAAATAGTCTATCCATGTCAAATTTCAATGCATATAGAAACAGTTTGAAATTTTTTCAACGTTGGCCCCATTCACAGGTCATTGTTGCCCGTGTCTAGTTCTAGTACAATTTCCTTATAAAAATTGAATAAAATATTTGGAGAATGGTAATTTTGAAGGTGTTAGGCCTCTTCCTACACACCACGGCCAGATCACCTCTCATTGACAGTTTGTGTATTGATCCCTTTTAGTTTTGGGTTGTTTTTATTTTCAATTGCACACACCTTTTAATCTAGTCAAAGTTCAATTGATGTCTCTTGTTACTGTAGGGTTATAAAGCCTCATCCCAATGCCCATATGCCTCCAACCTTGTGATCTAATTATGATCGTTTGGTGACAAGTGTCATGAATGGTGATGACTAAGACTAGGGGTAACTTTCAATCCAAGGCTAGGAACGACCAGGCCCACATCAAGTGAAGGAAGAAAATTAAGAAGGTACATGTGTTGTCCCATTCCATGTCAACAACAACGCATCCATTCATTGGGATGGCATACCTACATTGTTGGTATGATTAGGCGCAGTCGTGCAGAGCTCCTCTTGGTTTCGATAATAGTTCATTCTCTACTAAACAGGGGCAACCGCGTGAAGGTTGAAGGTCTAATTATGCCCACCCCCCCCCCTCACATCACTCTCAATTTCCCCATAGTACCCAATTTGAAATTATAAAGAACATGTATTATATACTATATTATACAAAATAAAAACATATAAAGATCATATAAAAGATATAAACACATACCTCTTCTTTTCAACAATTAAATATCAGTCATCTTCTTCTTCATCCATCTCAACATCTGTATCAGGATCTGGTTCATAATCGATATTGGTGAAAGGCTCATTCATATCAACATCATCATCAATGTCATTTTCTCTAATACAATTATCAATATCGTCAATGAGATCGTCATCTCCTACATTTGGATGATCAACTTCTTCAACTTCTTCCTCTGACACATCGACTACATGAGCCACCTGATCCTTATCTGCATAATCATGATATTCTTCCTCATTATTATCTTCATCCTTGGCTACATGATTGTACTTTACTGGTCTTCCTCTTGGATCATATCTAACAACGTATGACCAACCTGATTTACCAGTTACCTTTGAGTAAAATACTTTCTCACATTGACTTGGAAGAACATAAGGCTCTGTACCCGGTTCAAATTCCCTTGTATTAAACATGGTAAATCCATTATCATGCTCAATAACAGTTCTTTCATGATCATGTTCATGCATTCGCAGCTTGTACCATTTAACCTCAAACAAAACTATTTTAAAGGAATTAAAATGACACTCAATTATATCCTCCAAATGCCCATAGTACCTATTCTCAGTTTCTTCCAAATTTTTGTCACTTCTAGAGGAAATGTTGGTAACCTTAAACATTGCAGTTATCCCACAATCTGAGGTTTTCATCTTATCATTCAACATTTTGATACGAAATTTACGATCATTACACCACATAGCATTGTGATGTTTCAACTACAACATGGACAACAAGTAAAAAATACATTGCCAATTAATAAACCTCATATAGGACTTAGTGAATACATATTTCAAAAATTAAACAAACCAAATACATTGAAAAATTGGGAAATAACTAGGAAAATGTGGGTAAAAAATTTACTTTCCTGTTTATCTTTTAAACCAAAGGCTAAATCAACTTCCCTTGATGTAAGATCAGGAAATTGATTTCGATGACGCTGCGTTGTTTTAATTATCTTACTCACCCCTTCCCATGATAACCTATCAAAGTATTCTTCAGTATATTATATCCAATGCTCCATCCAATCAAGGTTGTTTGTAATGTATAAATGTAAAGCATCCCACTCTCGAGCAAATATATGATAAAATAATAATTTAACATCATTAATTAGTTATTGTTAATAAATGAATAATTTAATATAGTTCAATATGCAAGAACAAAAAATGTAAAATATCAGTATGATAAAATAAAATTGGAAAAATAAATGTGTAATATATTAGATCTATGTCAACATCTGATAATTACCTTTCACAATCCTCATTTTACCTTTCCCCAATAGGACTTCCCCTTCAAATTTGTTGATGGAGTCGAGATGCCAAACGTGAGGCACATTCATATTTTCTACTAATTTAGGTAGATATTGACTAATATACACCATGCATTGATATACCATATATCCCTCAACCATAGAAACCTCTGGACATTCTCTTTGTCTAACAAAAGCCTTCAGTGACTTCAAATGCCTCTCCACCATCCACATCGACCTTGTGTGTACTGGTCCACATAATTCAATCTCCTCAATTTGGTGTATGAGGTAGTGCTCTTGTGCATTGAAAAATGTTGGAGGTAGATATTGTTGCATTTGATACATTAGTCGAGGAATTTCTCTCTTCCAATACCTTATATCTTCTTTATGGATTTCTTTTGATGATAGACACCTACAAATGTTGATGCAATAAAATAATATCAAGGCATACATAAATTTGCAGATAAAACATAATATGTCAATAAGTTCTGCTACAAATCACATAAGAAGTGCATTTTCCTTATAAAAAAATACTTACCTCATGTATTTGTCAAGTACATAAATAATTTGTTTTATGTTGTTATCAAAGTCGTATGGGAGAGATAAAGGTAGAACATACTGTAACAAAAAAAAATATTATTATTTGTTTCCAAAAAATGCGTACCAATAAGAAAATATATTATAACCTACTAATTACCTTAATGAATGTATGCCAGCCATGTGTTTTAACCCCACCAAAATCACAATTTTTCATTAAGATATTTTGTATGTTCAACGAAAACCTCGTCGAAAACCTAATTTTTTGAATGACCTCTTTTACAATATTGCTCTGTTGCTCCGTCAATAACCAAGGAAGACTAGTATTTTGTTCACAACCATCGCCATTAGAATTAATAATAACACTTTGCAATGTGTGATTAGCTTCCTGGATGTCACAACAAATCTTTCCAATTCTCTCTTTGTCAGTCCTTCCATTTAATATTCTCCATAAAAATTATGTTATGTTTTTCCCGGTATGCATTGTATCAAATAGATGAACTATTTGTAGGTGCTCATAGTATGGAAATCTATCGAATTGCATCGAGTAACTTTTCATTCCTCGTGGAAGCCCATTCGTGCCTTAACGACACTCATGAAACATCAACAAATTGAAATTAACGCTAATTAATCAAACAAAATGAAATTAATACTAATGAAATTAACCAAAGATTTATATAATATGTCATACATAAATAATTTGTGTACCTTGATGATTTCTAATATATTCCAACTTCCATAGGCAAGGTGTCATTCTTCGTGGTTTTTTTCCATTCTCTTCTTTACCATTGATATTTTCTTTGTCTGTAGTTTGATAACTATGGTTCTTAGGCAGAAAGTGCCTATATTAATCAAACACTTCCTTTCCTAAACTCCTTGAATGACAAGATTTTATCTTGGGACCACAAACTGGGCATGCAAATTTACCCTTTGTTTGAAGACCTACAAGATATATGAATTAATGTAGCGTCAAATTAGAGTTACAATTTAAAATAATGCATGATATTTTCAATAAATATATATAATATTAAATCACAAAATAAAGTAACAATATACCACAAAAATGTGTTAACCCGGGAGCATCATGAATTGTCCATGATAGTATTCCATGGAATTGAAATCGTTTTTGCCCTATTGGTATAAAGATGTCATACATAGTGACGCCAACCCACAACTTCAACAACTCATCGATAAGAAGCTCAATATATATGTTCATATCTTTAACCTGGTACTTACCTAATTGGTTCAACATATCGCATGATTAATTATACTTATCTAGATGTCGTTATATATAAAAGAAATAATTACCATGCACGAAACAAAGAAATGAAATATTTTGTCATACTTTAAAGAAAATAAAAGATGATTAAATACTTGGAACAATCATTGCCAACATTGTGTGCTCTCTCTTGATCGACATACAAGGAGGAAGGTTATTGTTTATAACAAAAACATGCCACACTGAGTACGTAGAACGAAGCTCTCCAAATGGATTGACACCATCAGCTGCCAACGAAAGTCTAACATTATGAGGTTCTTCTTTAAAAATTGACCATTTTTCTTCGATGTACTTCAATGAAAAATCATCTGCAGGCATTCGAAGAACATCATCTCGACTTCTGTTCTTTGCATGGAAATCCATAAACGATGGTATACTTTGGCACCTGAACAACCGTTGGAAACGTGGAATTATCGGAATATAACGAAGAACTTTGCAAGGCACCTTATTTGATGCTTTATCAGTTCGATATCTACTTATTTGACATTATGGGCATTCATTTTCTAATGCATATTGTCCATAGTATATGATATGATCATTAGGACATGCATAAATAGCATGATAGTCCATTTCAATTTCTTTCATAATCACATATATTTCTCAATATGTGCGTGGAAAAATATTTGACGTCGGTAATATAAATTAACCTAAAAATCTACAAAATTCAAAACAATAAGTCAATGTAAACAATATTAATCATCAATATCACATCCATACTAATTTACAAATTAGAAAACAATAGCAATATAGAAAAAAATTGAACTTTTTAAGTATTTGTGAACATGCAGACATAAATAATTAACAAATTAAATACCTTAGTATTCGTGTGAGGCATGTGTTTGATAAACCATTCAAAACCTTTAAGTTCACCAACAACAATACAGAAGATAAAATATTTATTGTTGAGCCTTCATAAAGAGGTTGATGTGACTTCTCGAGTAGAGGATCGACATCACAACTATCATCCTCATTGTACTCATCCATTGGAGCAAATGTGTCTTGGATCAATCTATGTATCTCATCTTCATAATATGAATCACTAACGTTATCTCGATCCATATCATCATTAATAACTTTATCAACAGCTACAATATTCTGATCTCGAAGTTCATCACCCTGCAAAGGAGTATTTCTGCTAGTACTTGGTAAATAACTCTCTGGAGGTCGACATTTTGGGGGCATCATCTATATATTTAAAAACAACGTAGAAAAGTTAGTGTGTATATAAAATATAAAAATCCCGATAAGAAATATTACTAAAATTCATGACATGATGATTATTATAGAGAATACATTAAGTATTGAATCCTCTTACCAAGGGATGATATTCATAACCCCCTTCGACGTGCCCCTTCTCCCTACAATTTCTTTCAGTTGTTGTTATTAAAAGTATTTTTCTTTGCAAGCCCCTGCAATCATAGCAAGGGCAATAAAAAATTTCATCGCCTCTCGCCTCTAATGTCGCTCTTAACCGAGCAAGCTTCCTGTCATTTTCGTTCATAGTGACAAATCCTTGTACTGACAAGTAATTGTCTTACCTACACCATACCAAACAATAAGTTGTCAAATTTTTATATTTTAGCTACTCCTTCATGATATTTTAGCTACTCCTTTCGATTATGATATGTTTATTTACAGTGACCTACAATCCTCACAATTATTTCTTCAACTAAGAAAATTTGACATGTTTTTTTTTATTATTATTGATTAACTATTAAGATCCATATGCTTCAATTTGTACTTTAGAGTAGTGTGTACTGAATCACCATGGAAAATAATTACACACCATTTAACGAAAGTGGTCAAAATTTCTCAAACTTGAATCACTCGACACCATACACTAGCCTCTAAGTTGTTTTGTAGAGAAAATGCCAATATTTGAAATTCACCACTAAAAAAAGAATGCCAACCACTTGTCATCCATAGTTGGGTTGGGTTGGTTTAAATTATGACGTGTTGATTTGTAGCTACATACAATGGTCACAATTGTATGCTACTTACAGTGGTCACGGTTTTATTTTCTAAGACACTTTGGTATGTTCTCATTTTTCATTGTCTGACTAGTAGATTTCGTCATGAAATTTTTATATTTTAGCTACTCCTTATTAATAGTGTATAAACAAGTTACATCAACTACAAACTAGAGTTAATCACTACATCTAGAATTGCGTGTGATTATAAAAAAATGAGAGAAACAACATCACATAAGAATACAATGTTATATGACTAACCTAACCTAATACTAGACTAAAAATATGACAGTAATATATATAGGCACAACATCATAGAAACAAAAAAGTTAGAGAGATAACAAGGTCTCTAAGGGATAGAATTAGACTTAAGAGGATTTTTTTTTCACTTTCTATTTCAAACATTAATCCAACCGGTAAAGTTGTTATGAGTTGGTGGTTTTGTAATAAGGATTAAATTTACTTAAGGAATTGTAGGCTCAAATTAATCTAGATTGATAATGACATCCGTTTTTAATGTTTGAATTGACTTATTGATGGAGTGATTTCCCTCTTCTTAAAATACTTCTTCGGAAATATTTTTCTTGACATTTCACATGAATTTCCATAGAATATACTAACTAGATCCAAAAACCAATGACATGAAATATGGTACTACACATATAATATATTATGAAGGAAAAAACAAGGTACATGAAATTTCATTTGAACAAAAAATTACAAGTTAAATGAGTACATCAATAAAAAAACATACTAACCTTGCAAGTTCAAAATCCGAGCTATGTAGATCAAGAATTGGATTTGTTCAACCGGTGGGTGATGGAAAAAATAAACAGCTCAAACAAAAGCCACGAACAATGTCGCAACTATAGAAATTATGTCGCAAAGTCTCTTAAAGTCAGGTATATATAGATCAACTAGTCAACTAGCCGTTAGAAGATGTTTTTTGAGATAGGAAAATTTTTCATGGCAATAGAGACGAACTTTCGTGGCAATATCGACGAAAATCCCGCCCAATTTAAAAAACTTGTTCGTGGCAATAGCGACGAACTTTCGTGGCAATAGAGATGAAAATCCCACCCTATTTAAAAAAACATGAAAATAATGGAAACGTGGAAAAATTTTGTGGAATAATCCACCCATATGTAGTAGTGAAATATCCAAGCAGGCGATTCACAGGAACTTGAGGAGGGGGAGTGCCTCTTCCATTGAAAAAATTGGGTGAAGGGGATCCCACTACATTTCATTGTCGATAGTGGGAGCCATGAGAAATTGATCTTGGATAAGTTCATCAAGAGACTAAAGCTACCAACGATGCCACAACCTCAACCATATGCCATTAGTTGTTTGAGCCAGGGATGATACATTCGTCTCAACCAACAATGTCTCCTATCCTACAAAATCAAGCCCTTCAAAGATGAGGTATTGTGTGATGTTTCCCCACTCGAAGTTTATGATGTTATTTTAGGATAGACTTGTATGTAAAAGTTTCATGCTATTTACAAGTCATGGCCCCGTAGTGTCATTGTTACTTTGGGAGTTTATCCCTATAGGCTACCAGAGGTATTTCTAACTACTATAATTTCATTGATCTCAGAAAAATAGTGTTGTAAGGTAATCTCTCAGACTGCAAAGTTTGTCCTCTTCATGGTCCAATTAGAAGGTGAATGAAAGGTCATTGCGACAACCTCTGCACAAGATATTTATACTTAGTAGAAGCAAGTGGACAAGGTTGTAGTATAATATAGAGATATCTTCACTTCACCTATAGGGGTGCCTCTACACAGTTGGGTCAAAAATTTTGTTGAATTGATACATGGTGTGCCCTTACCCAATGGTCCAATATATAGGCACTCCCTTATGGAGAATAAGGAAATTAAGTGTCATATTCAAGAGCTCATCCACAAGGGCCACATTTGAACAAGTTCTTCACCTTGTGGGAGCCCAATTGTGTTGGTACATAAGAAGGATGAGACATGGCGAATCTATATTGATTATAGAGCCCTTGACAAGATCATTGTCAAGAACCAATACTCGATCCTTTAGATTGAATATATTCTTGATCATATTAAGGGTACCAATTTCTTTAGTAAGATTGATCTAAAGTCCGACTTCCACCAGGTTCCGATAGAACAAACTGATGTATGGAAAACAACCTTCAAGTCTAAATACCTAGGAAGAACATTTGCAACACATCTAACAGGTCTTGAGCACCCTACAAAAACACAATCTATACATTAATATGGATAAATTTTCATTCAACATGTAGTGAATTCAATACTTGGGATACATAGTGTATGAACATGGGGTGCATGTGGACCCAAAAAATATCCAAGCCATCCACAATTGGATAGCCCTAAAGACTATGAAAGATATCCACAACTTATTGGGCCTATTATCACATAATTTGTAGTTTGGTAAAATCCCAACCAAAGAAACAAATGTGTGACACAACTGGGAATACCTATCACTGTCACCTCAATAGATATCCCCCTCATTTTAGTGAAGGAAAATTCCAACACAAGGGAGGATTCCTGGGTGACCCTAAGGGGATTGCAAAGGGGAAAGAAAGGAGCTAGAAGAACACCCCTATAGGTTAAGGTCAATGTGATACTTGAGGCTTGAGGAAAGAGTCTTTGGAATTGGTAAGCGGTTTCAAAGGTCATGTACCCACACAACAGTGTTAAACAAACCAAAACAAGACAATGTATGACAATATAAACCTCAAAACCAATGGGGAATCAACAAGAAACCTTGCTGTCCAAAAATTGCAGCAGTAAGGAAATATATATAAACATTAAAGAAACTATGAAAACTACAAATTAAACCATCAAAATCAAGTATATGATGTTGGAAATTAAAGCTAGAAAATAGTAGACAATCTTTCAATGTTTGAATCAAGACTTTGATAGCAAGAGAGGGTTGTTAATGAGTGTTATCAAAATAGTTTTATAACAACCTTATGGCTGTAGAATTTTTTTTCTACAAAAGCAATTCCTAACCATTAAAATCAACAAGTAAGCAACCCAAACTATATCTCTTAAACACTAGATCAATTATCACAACATGAAAGTGAACTTTAGTGGTAGAAAAGTGAGTAAAGAGTAAGAGAAAGTGAGTTTGTTGCAACCCTATTAGTTGTATCTTAATGCTTTTTATCGAATCTTGATTACTTAGCAATTCAAGATGCCCTTAGGGAAAAATATAGCTTAAAGCATGTAAAATTTAGATCCAACCTCAAAAAATCAATCTCTTTAAATTCACATTTACCAATGTAACAATATTCAATCTACAATGCAAATTAATGCCTTATATATTGGGTTATGGAGTCACTTTCTTTAAGATAGGTTTTATTACTCTTATATGGGTGTAATCCATTTTAATCCTTATAGAAAAAAAACCAAGCAAGGTATTTCACAAGGGTGTAAGCCTTTTTATTCCTCAGGGTAATCCTTAAGCCTTTTCAATAACAATAGAAGAAAAATCCTTGATGGAGGGTGTATTCCCTTGTTGGAGATATTACACACACCTAGGATTTTCCTTTCATTTTATTTTCCTATGTTTATTTGGTTATTTTGAGGGTCCCTTATTCTGTTATATTCTCCCCTCATTAAGGATATTCTCTCTTAGACAAGGGTTCCACATACCCTCCAATCAAATCTCAGTTATCATTTAGTTAGACTAGTTGAGTGAAGTGTTGCATGAAAACTTTGTTTTTATCACCAAGTGTTGCATGATAACCTAGGGATCATCACCATTAAGGCATATTCCACATGTGTGAGTGATCTCCTCCTTATTTCACTCCAGTTTTTCTATTTAACTGGTGACTACATGGCTAGTTAACTAGGACTAAGTGGTAGTTGACTCCAGTGAATTCCAGTGTGTGTCATATCTATCTAGAACACTCCTAATGCACATTGGTTGACTACTAGGGTTATTTATTTGTGTGATACAAAGTAAATCACTTGTATTGTATCATTTATCTCATTCGATTAATAAAACTTCTTTCATTCTTTCCTCCATTTTTTGTCTCTCCTCTTCACACCATTGCAAGATGGGTATGCTTCATTATTAACTAGATGTTATATGTAGGTATCTCATAAACTCTACATGGTATAATATCCCACAGGCTTCTAGAAAGGATCACCACGAACACTCTTTTGCAAGTACCAAAGATGAAACAAAACAACAAGAAAGATGGAATTTCGTGCATCTGCAATTCTAACGCCATATAACTACTTTGACTGGAAGCCAAGAATTACCCACATGCTCATGGGTAAAGGCTTGTATCGAATATCCATGGCCACATAAATAGAACCCACCTCAACAGTGGAAAAAATACAAATACTTCAACCACATTGACAATGCTTACGGTCTCCTATGCATGTCTATTTCTTTCAACCTATGGTTTCACATCGATGTGTGCAAGGCACCAAATGAGATCTAGATCATCTTGGTTGGAATCTTTGGTGAGCAGAATTAAGTGAGGGGTCATTTTCTCAAAGTATAGTTGAACTCCTAGGATCCAAAGAAATTTGCAAATCTCCAAGATTTCTTCACCAAATTTAAATCTCTGCTCCATGAATTGAAAAAATGTGGTATCAAGCAAGGGAATAAGTGTGGTTACTGCAATTGTGGGAACCATAAAAATCTACAGGCATGAAGTAGTAGATTGATTATATGTCATAGATTATTTAGAAGAACAACCTTGGGGATCAAATTCTCATGTATTAGTAGCTATTCATTCTTCACTTGATGCATGGATTGTATATTCAAGAGATTCCCACCACATGAAAAATACAAAGGATATTCTATCTTCTGTAACTACATGCACGGGGCCTCCTATCCTCATGGGGGATGACTCTCCAACCGAGGTCACCAGAAAAGGGAGAGTGGAGATATATTGGCACAACGGCAGACCTAGGGTTCAACTCTAACAGCGCACCAAAAAACCCTAACTATTGGCCCTTCGGCAACACCTGCAAAGCAGATGAAGTCTCACCTGAAGTAGTAATAGGGGGTTGTAGGACATAGGTGTATACAACCAGAGGAAATGCAAAGTGATTCCAGAACAACAACGAAAGGTAACCTAGAGATTCTTAACCCTACTATGTTTATATTCGTGAATTTAGATATATCTCATTGTCTTCAATAGGAACAATAACAATGCTTAACAGTATAACAGATAGAAAATAACACAACATCAACCATAAGAACACCAAGATTTATGTGGTTCACCCTCTCCCTAGGGATACGTCCACAAAACTGTGTTTCTTGATATATTATATGAAAAAATGCAATTATATCTGCGAACTTAGCTGCAAATCCTTCTCTTTCTCTTCCTCTCTCTCTCCCCTCCCTGCGCACCCAGCTGCAGGGTCGATCTTCACACCCAGCTGAAGATCCAAAATACAAACACTTATATCTCTCAATATTTCTCTCACCAAAAATAATAGAAGAAACCCTCTCAACTCTTATAGACCTTTATTTATACATTTCATGACTCTTAGACAACCTTAGATCGAAGCCTAGGTGTCAAAATCCTAGGTACCCAAACACTAGGTCCACATAACCCACCTTTTCAGGACTTCGATGACTTGTTCTTCCTTCTTCTCTGCGAGGTGCTCCACGACACCCATTGATGTCTTCTTCCGCTTATTGACTTGTCCACGATCCATCTTTCTTGTTGCTTTGTATTCCTATATTTCCTCTTCCAATGAATTGCTTTCCTTTACTTCGCTCCTTCTTTTCTGCTTCTCTAACCACTTCAACCTTCCCCCTATTTGTGTTCCTTCCACACACTTTGTACTTTGTCTTTCTTCTTCCTTAATCTTCGTTGTCTTCCTTAATACATAACCAAGGACCAACATGCACCCAACGCTCACCTGTGACTCATACCGAGTCATTGCAGGGTTGAACCTTCTGTATTACTTCAGCTGCAGACTACGTGGAGCAACCTGTGCTTTCTTCTCTGTCCTCCCTATTATGTGCAGACTATCTTTTATTTTTGTGTGTGTGTGTGTCTGGTACCCAGTTTCAACTGCACCTGGTACCTAGACCCTTCTTCCTTGATTTTACTAAGATATGTGAGGCAGTTGGTTGTCACAATACAACTTCAATCGGATCCCATTAACTAACCCATCCTTCCATTCTCCATTAAGAGTCTTCAACTACACAACTCCTCCTTCTATAACATAGGCAACTTCTAACAATCCAAGCCAATGTGTCCTGAACTTTTATGGATGCTTCATGAACTTGTTTTCATATAACAATACCAAATCTCCTTGTTTGAACGCTTTCTTCTTGATATGTTTGTCATGGTAAGCCTTTTCTCGTTCTTTTTGTACCTGCTAATGAAATCTTGCAATGAACCTGTCTTCCTCTAATTCTACCAACTGCGTGAGCCTGTCTTGAACAACGCTAGTATCATCCATACCTGTAAATGCTACAATTATTTAACTAAGAACCAAATATTCCATAGGTACCACTGCTTCTAAGCCATAAACTAACTTAAAGGGAGTATGTGTTGTTAACTTTTTGCAAGTAGTTCTATAAGCCCATAACATTGCTGGAATTCTCAAATCCCAATCATCTCTGTTAACATCGCAAATTTTAGTCAACATTGTTTCCAAGATCTTGTTGAAAGATTCAACTATGCCATTCGCCTATGGGTGGTATGGAGTGCTCTTCAGATGGTGAAATTCAAACTACTGATTCAAGGCTTCAATAGTTTTGTTGATGAAGTGTGTGCCTTGATCCCTCATAAGGATATTTGGGCATCTGAATCTAGTTATAATATCCTCAAATATGAACTTCACAGCTATGGCTGCACTACAATCCTTAACTACTCTTGCTTCTGCCCATCTGGTCAAATATTTTGTAGCAGTGATAATGTATCGAGCTCCTGTGCACTTTCCTGGTGGGTTGATAGGTCCCACAAAGTCAATAGCCCATTTCTCAAATGCATGTAAAGTTAGCTGAGGTGCTAAAGGCATCTCATCCCTTCTAGAAGGCTTCCCTATCCTTTGGCATACATCGTAGGCTCTGTAGTATTCCTTAGCATCCTTGTGTAAGGTGGGCCACCAGAGACCAGCTCTGAGAACCTTTTGCGTTGTTGCTTTCCCTACATAATTTCCTCCTGCGATGCCTTCATGTGCTTCTGCAAGAATCAATGGTCTTTCTACCTCCATAATGCATCTCCTCAAGATATCATCTGGTCCCATCTTATATAGTTGTCCAGCTATAAGTTGAAAATATGCAGCGCAAAATATCAACTGTTTCTTCTAAATAATGGTATACTCGCGAGGTTCCATTCATGTGGACAGGAATTGAACTATCTCAAGGAAGTGATCATCAAATTTTTTGATGGCCAACAATTGTGCATATGGTAATGTATCCTCCAAACTGGTAGGTTCCTTTCCATGTTCTAACCTGGACAAGTGATAAGGTCCTTTATTCATTCTTCCTGGATTGACCACGATCTCAAAGTCATACTCCTGGAATAATAGTAACCATCTGCATATTCTTCCCCCCAACACTGGCTTGTTGAGTAAGTACTTCAATGCATAATGATCAGTGAACATCTTAACATGTCCTCCCAACAAGTAATGTCTAAACTTTTGTAGCGCATATACCATAGCTAAGCCTTCTCTTCCAGTGGTAGTATAATTCTTTTCAGCTATAGAAAGCTTCATGCTAGAAAAGGCTATAGGGTGGTCAATATATCCCACTCCTAGATGTGCTAAGATTTCTCCTAGTGCAATGGACAAAGCATCGACATGAACATTGAACTCCTTACTCCAATCTGGAAAAACCAAGATAGGTATAGTGACCATTTTTTGCTTTAGTGTGTCGAAGCTCTGCTAGCATTCCTCTGTCCATTGAAATTTACTATCTTTATTTAATAAATTCTCCATGGGTATTGTTATCTAGGCATAGCCTTTAATAAACTTTCTATAATATCCATTGTGTCCTAATGCAGTGCGCAACTGTCTAACTGAAGTAGGAGGAGGTAGATCAACAATGATAGCGATCTTGGACGGATCTACCAACAACCCATGTTTGCGCACAATATGTCCTAACAACACTCCAAAAGGTGAAAATAAAATACACTTCTTTAGATTCAGGGCAATCTGATATTTCCTGCACTTATCTAACATTAATATCAGACATTCAATATGATCTTTTAGTAGAATAAAAATGGTCTAGTCATCAAAGTATGCTTCCAAAATTTGTGTAAAAATTCCTTAAATGCTTCGACCACCACCCTATAAAAAATGGTTGGTGCATTATTCAAGCTAAAGGGCATCACAGTGTACTAAAAAGAACACCATTATGTTGCAAATGTCGTCTTATGTCGATCTTCCTTAGCAATTCTGATCTGGTGATAGCCTGAAAATCCATCTGTGAATGAATAGACTTCCTGTCCTCCTACATTATCTAGAACTTCATCAGTAAAGGGTGTAGGAAATGGGTCATGTAAGCATGCATCATTCAGTCTCCTTAGATCTACACAGATTCTAATTTCTCCTGACTTTTTATCTTGGACCACCATAGGGCTGATCCATTCAGATTCCTCAAATGGTTCTATGATTCCTACTTCCAACATTCTATCTAATTAAATCTTAACTTTCTGCTTATACTTGGGATTCAGTCTATAAGGTCTCTGCTTGATAGGTCTTGCATCTTCTCTCAAAGGGATCTTCATTTCTCCCATGGGTCCTTTAATTCCCTTCATGTCTGTGAACTTGGTTGGAAACAAGTCCTGATACTCATGCAATAGTTCTATAATCTTACTAATAGTAGCATCATCCCAATAGTCTCCAACATTTTCCAACTTATAAGGTGCTTTCTCTGTTTCAATATTAACCTTCTTAATTTTAATAGGCTTCCCAATAAAAGGTAATTTGATCCCTGCCCTTCTATGTCTCTCTGTCCTTCAGTTTCTGCAATGTTTACATTCCTAGGGTCATCATCCTCATCAACATTAACATTATAACAACCGTGTAACCGATGAAGGGGCGTAGTCCAGTCATCTTCTTCTTGGTGAAGAGGGGGGATAGGTGCCTCCTCAAAGACCTTTTGTCTTATAATTTGTAAGGCCTCATCAAATGTGGGGTACTGAATTTCAAATAAGAATGTAGCTATAAAGTTCTGTTAAAATATTGCATAACTGCAAATAATATTCTTATCCCCTTTTGTGGATAAAGTAAAAGATAAAATATATATTATTGATTAGATCAATCCCCTTTTGTGGATTGATCATGTCAAGCATTGAAATTGACCAAATCCCCTTTTGTGGATTGGTCAAACCCTAATTGTAATATGCAAATTAAGAAGTTGGCCCCCAAGAAAATTAAAGTGGTTCTAACTGCCCAGAAAGACAAGTCGGCTCTGCTAGTGAAGAGACACCTCCTTTCAGCGCTTGCCAGTTTGTATAAATAAAGGAAGCCAACCACTCATTTGTTCACTCACTCAGCTCACTCATCTAGTGTGCAAGTATTGAAGGAAGCTGCAATTTCTAGAAGAAGGAAGAGAGAGAGGCACATTGCTTGGAAGAGGATATTGTCTAGTGTTTGGTTTATTGTCTTGTCTATTTTCTGGTCTAGCATCATGGTAGTTTGTCTCTCATAGAGAGAGAGTTATTCTGGAGCTGTACTTGGTTATTGAATCTATATTAAAGAAGTTTTGTTGGGTTTTCTTCCCCTTGAGGGTTTCCCAGGATAAATGTTGTATCTTGTGATTGTGTTTCTCTCAGTGATCCTATCTATGTTATGGTTATCTAGTAAATTTAAAAGTAACCTAATAATAGTTGAAACTTTAACATGGTATCAAAGCTAAGTTGAAGAGAGCATCTTTCATATGAAAAATAAAAACGTCATTGTTGTCGTACAAGAAAATTAGGGATTTTTATTAAAGAGAAATTTTATCCCAAAGATCATCTAGAAAAGTGTGCCCTAGTTTAAGGAACTCATTGGCACCTTCAACGCACCTTTTCAATGGGTAGAACTCCTGGAAAGTGAAACCCTAGTTTTCACCAGTACCAGAAGTACTAGAAAACCAGAAGAACCAGGAAACCAGAAGTACCAAAAAACCAGAAGTACCAGGAAACCAGAAGTACGCGAAAACCAGAAGTACCAGAAAACCAGAAGCACTAGTCCAGAAATCCGTTGGTTAATTTTGAAGGGGAAACATCTGGATTTTATGAAATCTAACCACACTAAGATACTCACCTCAACCAAGCACACCTTCTGGTAATCTCAAAATTCAATTCTGAGCATTTTCATTTTTTGGTCATTTTCCTAGCTCCAGGTAAAAGATGTCTGGAAGCACTAAGCTTGTTTACAAGCTAGAAGGTGTGGAAAACTTCCATGCCTAGAAGTATAGGATTGCACTCATTCTTGAAGAGAATGAGCTAGCAATATTCATTAAAAAAAATGTACCAAAACCCGTCGATGTTGTAGCTAAAGAAAAACACCAAAAAGACACAGTTAGGGCCAATAGAATCATTGCAGATTCTATCAAAGATCACTTGATTCCTCAAGTGGCCTCAAATAATAATCTAGAAGAAAGATGTTTCAAAGATCAAATGATACAACTGTCAAAAGTTGGGACACTTTTCCTATGATTGTCCTCAAGGAAAATGGAAAAGAAAGCATCAAGAACATGTGGCAGAGGAAGAGGAATCTCCTCCCTCAAAGAAAGCTTTAGTAGAAATTGAGAAATATGTACTTTAAGTTGAAGATAGTTGATTTGAAGAAAGATAGAAAATGGTGGAGTCTGTGGAGCCTCCCCACACAAAAACAAAAGATAAGTATTCATGTTTATTTTTAGTATCTTGTTAACCTTAATACTTTATCATTACAAGTTAAATTTTCGTGAGAATGTTAATCAAACTCGTTTTATTTTAGTGTCTATGCAGATTTATGAAGGAAGTATTAAAGAAGAGAATAAAAAAAGAGATAAAATATTTATTTCAGGTATGTTCACTCATGAGAGTGACAAAGGTATGTGTTTAGCGATGATAGTAAGTGAAAATTTGGTAATTTCATAGCTAGAGTGAAAAAGAGTTCAAAAGTATTATTCATGATTAGGGTTTCATATGTGTACATGGTTGAACAAGTTTTGCTTAAGAAAAGATGTGTACTAATCTAATAGAAATCATGATATAGTTTTATTTGATTACTTTTTATTGTTATTGACTGATTGGCTAAGTGACATATCTCAAAAATCATACTATAAGTAAGTTTACAGGGCTCGGAAGAAAGAACTTATGCCTTGACTTGCAGAAGTTAGACAAAATGAGAAGGACTTATGATATGGTGGCAGTCAGTAAGAACCAAACAATATCTAGTATTTATATAGGAGCAGGAGGATCCTAAAGATGCAGAACATAAATGTTCAAGATGAGGAGAAAGATGGATAATTAGATATAGTTGATGAGATGTAGGTAACTGCAAGTTGCTCCACTACCGTTTTTATAGATGAAGAAGGAGCAAGTTGATCCAGTATGAAGTCAGAAAGAAAGAAATGTTCGAACTAAAGAAGGCACCCAGGATATTACAGAAGAGAACTTCAAGGATGATGATTAGAATCTCTTAGTTTGGTGCAAGAGAGAGTTGTGTCTCTAAGTTTGAAATGGAGGATCGTGACTTGGTGCAGTTAGGAAAGCAGATGGATGGTGCCCAACATATGGGTAGCATGGTATTATACCATGGAAATATTTTGGACCACAAGAGATTTTTTTTCAAATCCCATAGCTAGACCTTCATAGAGAAAGAATGAGAAATCCCACAGGTAGACCTTCATAGAGAAGGAAAAGATAAGATACCTTCGTAGAGAAGGAAGAGACCTTCGTAGAGAAGGGGAATGAAAAATTTGCCAAGGTTGAACTCTATCCAAGTGTTGAGTTTTTGATACTCCAAGGACATGCTAGAATACCCTCGTAGAGAGGGGTGTGACCACCCTCGTAGAGAGGAGTGTGGATGTTTCTCCAAGGGGTAACGACATATACTCTTCTCTGGCCAAGGATTGAGTAACTTGGAACACAAACCTTGACCATGTGGAATGGTTAGTTGGCTCTTGAGGTTTGTGTCGTGATCCTGCATGGATCATGGAAAGGGAGTCTAGTCTTGCCTAGAATAGCATATTAGCTTCTCTAGTTCATGTGGGATGACTAGGGGTGAAGCTATGGTAGTAGTCCTCCCCAGTGGAATGGTGAGATAGATGACTACAAGAGAAGGGAGAACATAAAAGTAATAGAAAAACTCATAGAATATCTTCTGTGTGAAGATAAGATATATTATGTGTGAAGATAAGAAATATTATCTTCTGCATGAAGATGAAAGAAAGAAAGAGTATCTTTTGTGTGAAGATAAAGAGAACAAAACTTCTTTAATATGGCTTCATGGAAAACCAATCAGTGATCGTGATGCCACATGACCAAGTGGATTATATTGATGCCTCATGTTATCCAGTTGATGTTGTTACCCAGTTGATGATGTTGCCCAGTTGATGATGTTATCCAGTTGATGTTGTTGTCCAGTTGATGATAATTATCCATTCCATGATATTGCCCGGATGATAGTGTTCAGTTGATGATGACATCCAGTGACCTGTCAAAAGATAAAGAATATCCTTCTTGTTAAGAGGGAGTGTTAAAATATTGTGTAACTACAAAGAATATTATTATCCCCCTTTGTGGATAAAGTAAAAGATACAATATATATTATTGATTAGATCAATCCCCTTTTGTGGATTGATCATGTCGGGCATTGTAATTAACCAAATCCCCTTTTGTGGATTGGTCAAACCCTAATTGTAATATGAAAATTAAGAAGTCGACCCCCATGAACATTAAAGTGGTTCTAACCACCCAAAAAGACAAGTCAGCCCTTCCAGTGAAGAGACACCTCCTTTCATTGCTTGTCAATTTGTATAAATAAAGGAAGTCGACCACTCATTTGTTCACTGACTCAGCGCACTCATCTAGTGTGCAAGTATTGAAGGAAGATGTAGTTGTCGGAAGAAGGAAGAGAGAGAGGCACATTGCTTGGGAGAGGATATTCTCTAGTGTTTGGTTTATTGTCTTGGCTATTTTCTGGTCTAGTATCATGGTATTTTGTCTCTCATAGAGATAGAGTTATTTTGGAGCCGTACTTGGTTATTGAATCTATATTAAAGAAGTTTTGTTGGGTTTTCTTCCCCTTGAGGGTTTCCCGGGATAAATGATGTATCTTGTGATTGTGTTTCTCTCAGTGATCGTATCTATGCTATGGTTATCTAGTAAATTGAAAAGTAACCTAATAATAGCTAAAACTTTAACAAGTTATGGGTCATACCATACCAATCTATAGTGGCTAAGTGCAGCTCTGCTTGAAGATTCCAATTGATAGACGTAGTATCTAAGGTGTTAATGAACTTATGTACCCACTGTTCCTTGGGAATGATTCTCCAGGCTTCCTCATAACTTCAGACATGGTCCTTAGGAAAGATCTGATCTGTGTATCGAACTTCACAACCTTCAACTTGTTATGAAAAGCGCATTGTCAATAAGGTGCGACATTGTACCCACTCCATGATGTTATTCTTGTGTGTTCCCCACCATATAGTTGGTGTTTCTTTCAAGGCTTCATCTAGTGCCAACATCCTCTGTTTTACTGGTACAATTCTCTCAAATTCAACTAAAAATGTCTCTAAATGATTCAAACCATCAAATGTAGGAAGATTACTTACTTTTGTGCCAATCCAGCGAACTTCCCTGGTCAATATGGAACACCTCCGCATAGAGACTTCATACATTCTATTCTGCCAATTTTCCAGTGCTTCTTCTGAATTTGATGAACATGCACTTTCACTTCGCTAGCTTAGATTTCCATCTGTTGTAGGATTAATGTAATCCTACTATCATGTTGTCATTCTTCTTCTCTTATAGGTTCTGTGTATCTGTGACCTTGATCAGGATCAAGAGGTTCAATGACCTTAAGGCCATTACCCTCAAATTTCATTCTTCTATTTTTTAGGTCAACACCAGTTAGATTGTTGAAAGCCCAATCAATTCCTAACAATGCAGGATAGGGATAGTTATCATCAACAATCTCGATTACTTCGAAATCTGCAAAATTCCTTACTCCGTTGATGTCCACAGGTACATGCTCTAATATTCCAAAGGGGCTCACCGCCTGTTGGTTAGCCATCCTAAGCCTAACAGGAGAGTAAACTAGTTTATGTTTTCCCATCAGTGCCCAAGTCTGCTTCGTCATAACATTTACTTCTGATCCCAAGTGGAGGACCACATAGTCCACGTCGTAGTCCCCAATCTAAGTACTAAGGTGCAATTCCTTTATTGTCTTTGTTTTCCTAGATACTTGATTCACAACTCTACTCAACATAGGATCTACTCTTCCAAGTTCATACTCTCTTATCAGGTGTTGTAGCTCCTGCACAACTCTTTCATCTTTGATCAAATTGATACAAGTATATAAGAAATCCATAATCTTGCTTACCTCTTTTCCTTGCCTCAGTAGGATAGACTGATCAAATGTTGGAGGCATTTCACATTCCCTTACTTTTGGTTGTGCCCTAGATGAAGAAGCTTGTTCTCCTACAAATTCTCTCCTTGTTTCTTCAAAATTATGCTTTTCTCTTGGATCAAACAATTGTGCCTTCTCTGGAACTCTTCTGATCCTTGATCCATTTGTAGTCTTTCCTAGAGTCACCCTATATTCTCCTGTAACAACACCTCCTCTAGTAATAACAATGACTCTGAGATCCTCACCGCGAGGTTCTGCTGATATTAGTTGGACTTGTTGGTTTCCTCCTCGTCTCTCTTGAAGTTTAGCTAACAATATTGGACGGTCTTCAATGACATGGTCAAATGAATTACAGTAGTTGCAAGTAGTACAATGGTTCTGACAATCCCTTTCCAAATGACCTTGTTGTGCGTAGTTACATCAAATAATCTGACCTCGACCTCAACCCATGCCTCCTCCTCGTCCTCTTCCTCTGAATCCACCACGAGGGTTGAAGTTTCCTCTTCCTCGGGAATTGAACTGCGCATTATTTCCTTATGATTGTAATTCTCCTTGGTTATATATGTATCCCTTGATCTTTCATGCATGAGGTCATAATCCCTACAATCCTTCTCGTCATGCCCCACAAATTTGCAGAATGTACAATAAAGGTTGGTGGGTGTCTGGAAATATTTCTTCATATAATAACATTCACCAGGGTGATGTCTAGTTATACATACCTCGCACCAGGGTACAATAGCCTGCTTCAAAGGGTTAGGGGCTTCAGAGGCCAAGTATTCATTAAATAAGGGACAATGCTCTTTGTCATGGACCTCTGATTTGCATCTGATACACCAGATGTCTTCTCTTTTATCCTTTCCTTTATCTTGCTTCATGTCTTCAACCTGTAAAGATAAACTAGTCAATTGATTCAAAATATGAATCATACCTGGACTGGATTCTCCTACAGGGGCTTCTTCTAATTTCATGGAAATATCTAGAGATTCAGCCTGCAAAGCAACCTTCTGTTGCATCAGAGGAACTCTAATATGTGGCAGGAGGGTAGCGATGAACCATTCCTTGTGTTGTTCATATGGAATTTGAAAACTTAAATGGCTTGTCAGGGTCTTAAACCTATGATAGAACTCCCAAATGGGTTCAATCACCTTCTGCTTAATTTCTTTCAACTCTGTAATGCACTGCGACTCTGACTTAGGTTTCTTGAACTCCACACTCAAGGAAGTCTTAATGTCATTCAGTGGTTTAGGCTATGCAAATCCTGAAACAAACTTCACGTACCAACTTAGGGCACGGTCCCTCAAGGTAGTACTAAACTGAGCTCTCTTGACATCTTCATCGGTGACTTGCTTAATGCTCCATACAACTTCTCATAAGAACTAGTGCTGGTCAGGATCCTCAGATCCATCTCCTTTGAAGATGGGTAACCTCATTTCATCTTCCATGGATCTTCCTTAGTTTCTCGACTGAGTATGTACTAAACTTCTTGTAACAGTACTCTGATTTCTCTTACCACTCTGGTTACTCTGGTTACTTAATGTTGCTAAAACAATAGGAGGAGTAATAGTACTTACTTCGACAATAGGCGTAGTCCCTGAAGTTTTTGGTTCTTCTCGGTGAAGTTCCTCAGCCTCTGCTTCCTCTGCCCTTGTGAACTCTGAATATTCTTCGTCTGATCTCCCTGCTTCTTCCCCACTGTAGAAATCTTTGTCTTGTGCCAAAGGTCAGTAACTCTACTTAAACAGGTTCACAAGAGGAACCTTCCTGAATGATCTCCCACTGCGTGTGCGTCCAGCCTCTGTGTCGCTGTCATTGTCTAAATTCTTGAACATTAGCTTTAAAATCCAACTAATTACTGTATCTTCAAGATATTCTTCTCATGCAATAGCATATTAATATTCAGCTTCAAAAAGTGTAGAAACTTTCCTCTAGGTCCCTTAAAGAAATATCTCTCTGCTTGACTCTATGATTCTACTCTGTCAATAGAAAATTCAGTAATGTACCCTCCAATAATGCTATCAAACCAAAGATCCATTGCTCTAGACACAACGTTATTGACTCTCTTGACTTTCTTGATCAATGTTGTTGTCCAAACAACAGGTGGTCTAGATCCGATATCAAACTGGGTGTCTGCTAATCTGGCTAACCACTCATACAACTCCTTATGAAATCCTCTAAAGAAAATAATGTGCATGTCAGTAAAGATGTACCTTCCCAACCAGTCTTCTATACTAATTCTAGGGTTCTTGTTTTGAGATTCGGCGAAATCCCTTTATTTTTCTTCTATCCACTTCTGAATCTCTATCTTTGATGGAAACCACCTTGACATTCCCTCAAGAAGATCTCAGTCCTGGCAATGGAACCAATTATTGGCACAGGGGAAAACACAGGGTTCAACTCCAACAACACACCAACAAACCCTAACTACTGGCCCTTTCGGAAACACCTGTGAAGCAAATGAAGTCTCACCCGAAGTAGCAATAGGGGGTTGCAAGACACAGGTGTCTACAACCAGGGGAAATGCAAAGTGATTCCATAACAACAACGAAAGGTAACCTAGAGATTCTTAACCCTACTATGTTTATCTTAGCGAAGTTAGATATATCTCATTGTCTTCAATAGTAACATTAACAATGCATAACAGTATAATAGATAGAAAATAACACAACATCAACCAAAAGAACAACAAGATTTATGTGGTTCACCCTCTCCCTAGGGATACGTCCACAAAACTATGTTTCTTGATATATTATATGAAAACATACAGTTCTGTCTGCGCACTTAGTTGTAGATCTTTCTCTTTCTCTTCCTCTCTCTCCCCCCCCCCCTACTCACTCAGTTGTAGGGTCGATCTTTGCACCCATTTGAAGATCCAGAATAAACACACTTCTATCTCTCAATATTGCTCTCACCAACAATAATAGTAACAACCCTCTCAACTCTTCTAGACCTTTATTAGCCACACACTATTCCAGAATCAAAATGGGAGGTCATTTCGATGGACTTTAATGTTGGGTTTTTGCCAATGGCAAGGAGGCACGACTCGATTTTCGTGGTAGTTGACACTCTAATGAAGAGTGCACATTTTATTCATGTGCGTACGACGTATAAGGCTCCAGACGTAGCTAAAATTTTTGTCAGTGAGATTGTGAGGTTACATTGCGTCTCAAAAAGGATCATATTCGATAGGGGATCGATGTTTACATGATGTTTTTGGACCAGTTTCCAAGAGGCTTTGGGAACACAACTAAACTTTAGTACAACATATCACCCTGAGACTGACGGGAAGACAGAAAGAACGAACCAAATTTTGGAATATATGTTGCGTATGTATGTAATGGACCAACATAAACGTTGGGAAGAGCTATTTCCACTGGTAGAGTTTGCATACAACAACAACTACCAAAGTACCATTAAGATGACACCATTTGAGTTTCTTTACAGAAGACCGTGTTGGATGCCATTGAGATGGGATAAACTTGAGGATAGGGTCCTGGTAGGACCATAAGTGATCCAAGAAATGGAAGAACAAATGCAAACGATAAGACAAATGATTAAAGAAGTGCAAGATCGACAAAAAAGTTATGTTGATGCGCATCGTGTTGATCGCACTTACGAAGTTGGTGATCGAGTTTTCTTGCGAGTGAAACTGCACAAGAGTTCGATCAATTTTGGAAAGGGTGTTCAAATCTCTCCTAGGTTTGTGGGACCTTTCTAGGTTGTGGAAAGGAAAGGGCCAATGGCCTATCGACTATCCTTGCATGATTCTTTGAGGTGTATGCACGATTTTTCATGTATCTGTTTTGAGACATTATGTTAGTGATCCTATACATGTGATTGACATGAGTTCTTTGCAGGTGTCGGACGAGGGTGCACTCACGGTGGAGCCAATATGCATTCTGGACCATCGCATTCGACAACTACGACGTCAAACAATCGATCAAGTCAAGGTCCAGTGGGACAATTATAGTCCACACTTGGCTACCTGGGAGGACACATATGATATGCGTCAATAGTTTCCTTATTTGTTTGATAGTTTAGGCATATAGATCTTGTCAGATGCTTTATTTACTACATTTTATATATTGTACAACTTCAGGACGAAGTTTAAAACAAGAGGGGGTGTATGTAACATCATGCTCTTGCGAGCACATGTTATTGACTTATTCTTTGAGGACACTTGTTTGCAAGTGATCCGGTTATGGTACATGGTTATTGTTTCGCTTATGGATTTTTATGATGATGTTGATGGATTATGATTTTATGTTATTTGTTATATGCGTATTGATAGATGCTATTGATGAGTTTCCCTAAGTGTGCAAAACACTTGACGGATTGTGGATGCCGAGGGCATCAATGGACCTCCTTGGACTCCAGATTGAGTTAGGGAGTGGATTGTATTGGTTTGAGTATTTCATTTATGCATATGTGACATATGATCGATTATAGTATGACTTTCTATATGGATCATTGACAGTGCTTTGTTGATGGATGCAAGTTGATGGTTGCTTGCTAATATGACTCACATAAGGAGTAAAGGGGTCATGAACATAGACTAGATATTGAGGGAGAGGTGTGGCAGAGTCCCTGTCACAACCTATTAACATTCTTGTCCTGGCTAAAATTGTAGGTTAACGATTACCTAGTTCGAGAGGTCCATGATGTCGTCGGGGAAGCCTGAGACAGTCGTTCATGACGATTTCTAATGGGCGCGCAATAAGGCAGGGTCCTTATTCCTTAGTATCTTTTAGTCTCTCACAAGGTCGCTCGAATGGAGTGTTGACTCCAGGGGTTGGAAAACTACCAAAACTAATCGAGGGTGAGTGACACCCTTGGAGCACAAAGTGCATCTTGAAGGGCACGTCGCGAAAGTAACACTTGAGTCACTGAATCTAGGTGGCCTAGAAAACCTTGAGAGAATATTTAAACCTTGTAAAATATTTAAACAATTGTCAAATTTGATTAATTAATTAAGGATTGAATTTATTAATTTTAAATCCCCAAATGAAAGTCTAAGCCTATTAAAAAAAAAGTAAGCCTAAGTCTAAGTTTGGTGAGAATACTAAGACTAAATTATAAATCAAATAAATAGGAAAGAGGTAAATCAATTTAAGAAATTAAGAAAGATGAAATGAGTCTAAAGAAATAATATAATACACATGTGTGCAGAAAATACCAAATTGGAATTTAAGATAAGAAAAGAATAACACATAAAATAATATGTATGCATAGAAATGTATCTAGAGTCTAGTTAGCACTAGTCTAACTAGAGAAGAATCACTTTTTTACTCAACTCAAATTTAGTAAGGAGTTAGTCATTAAATGAGAATATGGAGAATAAAGAGACAACTAGGAGTGATTTGAGTGTTTTTAGGAAAGGTGAGGGAAATTGACTTTTATTAAAATAAATTGTGGAATTATTTGTGCAACTTGGGTGAGAGGATGGCAAGTGTAAGGGGGAAATAATTCTAAATTATTTAATTAAAAATAAAATTAATTGTTCAAGTGGGGATGTGTCATGGATAAATTCTATATAACAAATGGCCTAGATGAGAAATGGATTAGATTGGTTATGGGTAAAGTTATGTTGCAAAATTTTTGACTGGTTTTACTTGTGAGAGTTGAGATACCCAGGGTGAGAGAGAGTGGTGGCTCTACTTTGCGAGGCAAGCTGGGAGCTAGAGGATTTATGGTTGTATGTGTGCGTGGCCCCTTTGTGGCTCGAAGGGCTAAGGGGGAAGAAGAGTACCCCTAGCGTTGGTTGGGAGGTACCAGTGAAGTCTCAATGATTAGCGAGCGAGAGGTCGGAAGGAACGCCAGTTGCCAATGATCATCTCCAGGCTCATCTTCGTCGTCGGTTATGATATTTGTGTTAAAACATTTATTTGTAATTAAGTTAATAATTTGTATATGGATTTAAATATTGTTGTAATTTGTAATGGATTTCTAAATTTGAGTTGGGTGAGTTTTTCTTCATGTTTGCATAAAGTAGAATATATTTTTAGATGGGTTTCCATCCAATTTTATTATTAGAAATTCTCAACAGTTGTCTTCCTTCCATAATCCCATGCTCTGAGTTTTAAAAGAAATTGATCACTGTTTTAAACCAACTTCATTTTATTTTGGGCGAACCCCTTGTTCTGAGTTTTAAAAGAATTTGGATTGTTGTTAACCAAATTTGTTTTCCCATTGCTCACTCCTTGACAAATTCGTTTTGATCAGAGCGCCATTTTTGCTCTTTCCTGGACTGAATTTTGTTTTTCTTAGAGTGTCATTTTTTATTCTTTTCTGGACAAAAATTTATTTTCCTTAGAATGTCATTTTTGCTTCTTCCCTGGACAGAAATTCGTTTTGCTCAGAGCGCCATTTTTTCTCTTTCGTGGACTGAATTTCATTTTGCTTAGAGTGCCATTTTTGTTTCTTTTCTGGACATAAATTCGTTTTTCTTAGAGTGACATTTTTGCTTCTTTCATGGACAAAAATTCGTTTTGCCATTTTTGCTTCTTTCATGGACAGAAATTCGTTTTGCTCAGAGCACCATTTTTTCTCTTTCTTGGAATGAACTTCGTTTTTCTTAGAGTTCCATTTTTTCTTCTTTCCTGGACAGAAATTCGTTTTTCTTAGAGCGCCATTTTTTCTCTTTCCTGGACAAAATTTCATTTTTCTTAGAGCGCCCATCTTCTTTGCTCCTTCCATTAACCGAATATGGGTTTGTTGAGGGTGCCCATTCTTCTTTCTCTTTCCAATGACAGAACTGGGCTTGTTGTGTGCGCCCTTCTCCATGCTCTTAGATGCTTCGACCTTTGGCATTTAGACTTCCAAAGAGTGGTCATGTGACTCGTTAGATTTCCTCTAATACTCAAAAGTTGAACTCATAAAGTTGTTTATCTTCTCAATAACTCTCATTGGTGAGAAATTTGATTTTGAATTGGTGCATCATTCGATTCTATTTTTTAGTTCATGTGAGTGTTGGGTTATCAACAATATTATTTTTTATGACTTATACTCGTATCCTCCACCACCTTAATTTGAGCTTATTCAAGACTAACCCAACGGTTGTTGGGGTTTACTCTGATCGCTTATTTTCAACATCAAATTTCGACAACTCTCCATTGTAGCATCAATAGCCAAGTAAACCTAATCCAAGATGTCACTTTCAAGGGATAATCCAAGGTGTCACTTTCGTAGTGTGGATTCAACTATAATAATTGTCTTTAAATAAATAAATTTATTTATTTATTTAAAAGTAAATTTTTATTTAAATTATATTAAAAAAATTCTAAATTTAAATTTTATAAAAATAATATTTATTGGTTCACAACTTTGTTTTTTATATGTATTATATGGATTTATCTTAGCTCTGTATTTAGCAAGCATTGGGAGGATCTATGCCTTATTGTTAGAGTGTCGTGACCTCTTTAATAGTTTTGGCATGTATTATAAGAACAAAATTATGTTGTTAGGTATGGGTCATAGGAAGTGGATCTCCCTTGATTCCTTAAAGGTGTATTTAATAGATTGAGTAACACAATTATTCATGTACATGGTTAATGTTGGTACCTAGGTCTGCACCCCTATCCTTTTCTCTTTCTACCATGTCCATCCATCAAGCTGAGATCTATTGTTGCTTGTTTAGCTTGTTCTTCACTTTCATTTTCATGGCCCTTGTTCACCTTTTATGTTGTTGCACCATAAATTTGTATTGCTTGAAAGGTAAACACATATCTAGTTCAAGTTCAAACACTTGTCATCGTATTCGCCGCTAATGAACTCCATGTAGGTCCACCAAGTTTTATCTATGTAGGAGATAGTCAGGGTCGATAAATCCATTAGAAGCTCAGTAAGCTTCCGTAGGGAAATCAACGAACCAGAACAGTCCACATCGACTTCTAGACGTGGGCATAAGACAGGTTGATATTATCGACGGTCAAAATCCAGCCTTCAGGCCAAATCAACAGCTCCCATGGCTTTCGAAGTTTACGTAAGGTAGAGAAAAGACGTTTTGTCACAGGGTGCCTAACCCCCGTGCTAATATCCATCGTCGACATCCCAAACCATCATATCAACAGTCCTCATAGCTTCCCAGACCCCCCCGACCTTTCTACCTTTAACTTGAGGGGGGGGTTCTGGGAAAAGCAGTTTCCCCACCTAATGTAGCGCCTTACCATGCTCCCATATCCCCCCCTCTCTAATCCTCTTACCGCCTACCCCCCCTCTGGGATCCTGTCGGATTTCCTCCCAATACCACTCCTCTCACCACCCAACACCTATCTCCCACTCATATTATACCATAATACTCCCACTCATGTCACCACTGGCAACTTGTCCTCCACTCACCTCCCAGCCTATGTAATCCTCCTCTCTCTACGCTCCACCTGTATCCTTCACTACACATCGCCAACTTCATACTCCTGATACCTCCATCATATTCACACATCCTCTCACCTTTTGACATCTGTCCTCATAGGTTAATTACCCTCTCATCCAATCATCCTGCCTCCCCATTGGATGCTCACCTCCATGTCTCCCCTCTTGACCATTGGGACGTCAACCATCCTAGCAATGTTATTCATAGGTACAGATGGTAGCTGATGGGGTCGACACAGAGTGTCCTTAGTTTCCAAAATCTTAGACACAGACAGAGAGTTAAGTCTTAGTCACAGGCCGACGCAAATTGATTTCAGAGCACTTCAACAGACTGCCTCTTCCTCAAGTAGATATCTTCTCATGCAGATAGTCGTCTCCAATGGTTCCCAGCTTGCAGACATGCCATCGTTCAACGCAGAACTTTTTTCTGCCACGCCGAGTCTTTTCTGCCAATCTCAGTTCATTCAACACATGCAGTCTCATTGCCAGTAGCAGTTCTAGTTGTGCCATTACAACACTCTTTTAGATTAAATAACAAGTGGTCTTCCGTGGGTGATAAGAACCACTTGTTACCAGTTAAGTCCAGTATGGATTTCACATGTTGAACTCCATACAATGTTAGTTATATTAGTTAGTCTATCTTACAGTTAGTAAGCTAGAATTAGATCTCAGTCCCCTAAGGACGAGAGCCTCTACAACTCTTTTAAATAGTTAGTTTGTGGATATTGTTAGGGCCAGATTTTTGGGGAAAGAATAACACTACATCACACTGGTTGGACTCGTTCTATGCTTGGATTAAAGATCTCTACCTGGTGAACATACTCTTGATGCCAATGTTTCGGTCAAATCTTCATGTGTTTTTATCTTATCTTGAATAAAGTTTTTTTATTTTTGCAAAGTACATGTCATTTCCTTTCAGCTATTGTGTAACCTATCTTTATTGATATGCAACCTGTGAAAACAGATAATTCTTGGTGAATATTTGTTTTTATCGCAACTTGAAGGATTAATTGTGACTTGATACATGTTTAATGTCTTGAAATGATATTTTAAGTATTGAACTTCTTGCAGCAGATTATTCATTGAGTAGTTTGTTGTTTCCCTTTGTTTTCTATTATTTCACTAGTCTGTCATTAGTGTGCAACCAACCAAGGAGGACCCTCATCCATATCATTCTTCCAACCCAACCTTTCTTTTGTCTTGATATAATAACCCTCTCACCAACCAACAAAAAATTAAAAGAAGCAATCATTCTAAAATGATAGGTGGCCTAGATTTTCCCTTTAGCAGTCAGTGCAGACCTTAGGACCAACATCTTTTGGCGCCACTGTCGGGGAATGGAGTAACGAAATATCTTTCCCTGGGAGAATGAAAATTGATCAGCTCCGACCTTTGATGGTGAACAAAGATCAGACACAGACAGACTGCCATTTTTCACTTGACGACTTCATCGAGTAAAATTTAAAGAAGAAATATTGGTGCCCAGAAAGGGATTCAACAGATCCAAATATGAAAATAGAAAAGCCAAGAAGGATTATTCTAACCCTGAGAATAACACAATAGTCTCTAAGCCATAAAGGAAACTAAGAAAATCCACTGTAGCTCAGAGATATACTTCCCCCCTCAAGGGTAAAGCTGCACACAAAGAGCCTACGTCTAATCACAATCACAAGCATCTTGAATTTGATAGCCCTGAGAATCATAATTCCAAAGGAGCCTAGACATATTCAACTCTTGATCCCACTTCAGTATCCAACCCTGCATCCACCCCTGTATCTCCCATAAATTTGTAGATTCCTATTATTCAATCCATGACCGTTTATAGGATGGATGCCATAATTGTTGCCAGATATGCACCCCTAGTTCTGCCTATAGCCTTGCATGCCTTCCCAGCCATAGATTACATGAAATATTTACCAAGATATAATGGGTAAGGTGAGGTAACTATTGAGGAACATCTGGTAGCATTTTATAACTTTTCAGACAACTTTAACATTGATTATGTAGATGTGTGGATGAGGTTGTTTGTACAAAGTCTAGATGGGGAAGTAAGAAAATGGTTCAGGGGTCTTCCTCCAGCTTCCATTGTAGAGATTGAAGCATTAGATGAAGCTTTCATAAATCAGTGGGGAGATAGGAGAGATTACCTCTACTATATCACTGAATTTAGGGCTCTAAAGAGAAAGAATGGTGAATCTATTTCAGACTTCACCGAGAGATTCAATAAAATGTATGGTAGAATCCCAGATGAAATCAAACCAATTGAAGCCTCTACCAATATCACTTATGCTAATGCGTTTGATGCAGAGTTCTCCCTCCTCCTGAGAGAGAGAAGATCAACCACACTGTTGTCCATGCAGGAAGCAACCATTGAAGTTGGATCTAATATTTTGGCATCAGAGAGACTGAAGACTAGATATGATAAAGAGAAGAAAAAATAGAGAGAGGATTCCCCTACCTCCCTCTAACTTGGCCACATGTGATCCGAATATTGATGAAATGACCAAAAAATTGAAGGATATGACTTCTGAAATAGCTAAGATAAAATGGGAATCCAAACAACCAAACAAATCTTTCCAAGGAACCAGTAACAGAAATCAAAATAAGTTCAGAAGGCCTAATCATTCCCCTCAAATAATGCAGAGAGAAATAAGAAATGTTGATGATCAAAGAGTAGTGCCTCATTTCCAAAAAAATCAAATTGAGGAGATGGATGCAGAAAATGATGTTGTGGATGATACTGTTGTGCTTTTTAATGAAACAAATTACTATACCAGTCACTTGACACATCAAGAATATGAGGCAACACAATTATAAAATCAATATGATGATTAGATAGGGGAGGAGGGAGTTATTCAAGGTTAACCCAAGAAGAAATATGATTTGAGGATGAGAGAAGGGGCTCCCAAAGCCACCACTTCTGATCAAAGAAAACAAGTTGAAGCTTCCCCCAAGCCAAGTCCAAATAAAGGTATGTCATCTAAAACACAACAACTTCCCCTATCAAAAACTGCAGTACCTGAAATGAAAGAGTTTGATAGAACACCAACCTCTTTCATCCTATAACATGAGTTGAGCAAGATCAAGATCCTTGTGCCTCTGACAGAATTGTTAAAAAATGAACCTTTCAAAAAATCCATCATGAAAGTTCTGCAACCAACTCCTTCTAGTGTATCTTCTAATGTCATTAGTCCGCAGGATGAAAACCCAACCATTACTGTGGGTCCACACATTGAGGATGGATCTGACGCTTTTCCTCCTTTCTATATATCTTTGAATGCCCATGATAAGATCTTGCATAATTGTCTTATGGACTCAGGAGCCTCTCACAATGTCATGCCCAAAGTTGTTATGGGAGAACTAGGTTTGGAGATTACCAAGATTTACCGAGACTTGTACTTCTTTGATTCTAAGAAAGTAAAATGTCTAGGATTGATAAAGGATATGGTGGTTTCTCTAGCACAGTTACCCATGAAGAGTGTATTGATGGACATTGTTGTAGCATACATTCCCCCAAAGTTTGGTATGCTTTTATCTAGAACTTGGGCTAAGAAGGTTGGAGGATCATTACAAATGGACCTCACTTATGCCACCACCCCTGTGTTTGGAGGAGAACATAGGAGGCTATACAGAGAGGTAAGGTTAGCTTATATTGTCAGTGACCATCAGAACCCAAGAAATCACCCAATTTATGCTGTTGAGGACGAGATTGGCTCATTTGTCTTTCATTTAAATGATGGTGAACCTAAAATATCACTCATCCAATGCAATGATCAGCCACTGACAGGTCAACAAAACATAGTATGGAAGATGTATTTCGATGGTTCTTCATCAAAAGAAGGATATGGTGCAAGTATTCTCCTCTTTTCCCCTTCAAAAGAAGTAATAACCATCTCTTATAAGTTGGAGTTTGAAACTACTAATAATATAGCTGAATATGAAGCTTTGGTATTTGGATTGAGGGATGCCAAAGACATGGCCATTGATTTCTTAGCAGTTTTTGGTGATTCTGAATTGGTCATCAATCAAGTGAGGAACATATATCAAACTAAGCAACAAAGGCTCGAGAAGTACAAAAACGAGGTATGGGATCTGATCGATAACTTCTTTCTAGCATTCAACATTTCCTTTATTCACAGAGAACAAAATCAGAGGGCAGACTATCTGGCCTTAGCTGTTAGCACTTCCAGGCCTCCCATTGGCCCAAATATCAAATATCAGGTGGAGATCAGACATAGAACAACCATACCAGACAACGTAAAACATTGGCAGGTCTTTAGTGATGATTTGGAGCTGCAGGATTTCTACACACCATTGATGAATTCTCCAATATCTCAATTTATCAAAAGGGCCAAGAAGATGAAGATGATGAATTGGAAGATCAACAAGCATATCCTCTGTTGAAGATAGTGGTTGGTCATAATATTGTGAAGCTAAAAACCAACCATATTCCAAAGGGACTAGTGCCTTTGGAGAGATTTTTTTACAGTAGCGATGTTTACAAAGGAGCTCCCATGAAGAGTCAAGAAGAAAAGGTGACAGATTGAAATATTGGGACCACTGAGAATCCCAATATCATCAATTTGTCCAAAGCATTAGCTGCAGAATAAAAAGACAAGTATGTTAGTCTCATTAAAAATTGTGTTGATACTTTTGCATGGTCCTATGAAGCTTTGAAGACATTTGACACTGACATCATCCATCATAAGATCCCTCTAAAGTTTGTCTCCAAACCATTCAAACAAAATATTTGACAGTTTAATCCCATGTTAATGTCCATATTTGAGAAAGAGATGAAAAGGATGTTGGATGCCAAAATTATTGTGCCATTGAGGTACTCTAGCTGGGCAGCCAACTTAGTACATGTAAGGAAGAAAAATGGTGAGATACACTTGTGTGTTGACTTCAAAAATCTCAACAAGTGTTCTCTGAAAGACAATTACCCCCTCCCCAAGATGGATCATATTTTACAAAGGGTGGTAGGTGCACACATAATTTCTTTGCTAGATGGTTACTCTGGTTATAACCAGAGAGCAGTATGTGAGGGGGATAAAGAAAAAACAACATTCACTACCCCATGGGGAACTTTCATGTATGACAAGATGCCCTTTGGGCTGATGAACACAGGGGCCACTTTTCAAAGGGCCATGGACATAGCTTTTGTGGGGGAGAAAGACAAATTTATGGTTATATACTTGGATGACATAACCATTTTCTCTAAGTATGATGATGAACATTTGCAGCACTTGGAGCAAGTTTTCAAGAAATGCAAGAGATATGGAATATCCCTAAATCCTATAAAGTCTCACTTTACCATGCTAGAAGGAAAGCTCTTGGGCCACATCATATCAGCAGGAGTTATAAAAATTGATCCAAAGAGGTTTTGTGCCATTCAAGAGATTGAAATCCCCAGAAACAAAAAGGTTGTCCAGTCTTTCATTGGTAAGATAAACTTCCTCAGACGTTTTGTACCAAATTTTGCTGAAATTCTGAAGCCTATTACTAACATGTTGAAAACAGATGTTGTGATAAAGTGGTATTTGGAGGCAAAATCATATTTCCAGACAATCAAGAAAGATTTAGTTGAATCCCCTGTGTTATCCAGTCCTGACTATACCCAAGATTTCTTCATCTTCTCCTTTTCTTAAGAAGAAACCATTGTTGTTGTATTACTACAGAAAAATGAAGAAGGGCATGAACAACCCATAGACTTTTTCAACAGAGTTCTCATAGATGTTGAGCCGAAGTATGATATATTAGAAAAACAAGCCTATGCACTGGTCAAAGCCCTCAAATCCTACAGGGTTTATGTGCTACAATATATCATAACGACCTTCGTCCCTAGCAGTAGTGTCAAAGAGATTCTAGTCCAGCCAGACAGTGAGGGAAAAAGAGGGAAATGGATTGTCAAACTGTTGGAGTATGACCTGCACATAAATCCTACCAAGATGATCAAGGGGCAGGGACTGACCAAATTACTATCATAATCAAATTGTAAGGTGCTATAATTGCATCAAATCTTCGCCCAATTAGATGCACCCATCATACAACCTGGACAAGATAGCTTACATGTATTTGAAAACTACTCCTCTTCACCTTGGTATAAAAACATCATTTATTTTCTACAACATTTTGAATGTCCACCAGATGTGAAGAAGACAAAGGAACGGTCTCTCAAATTGAAGGCTATCAAATTCTGCATTTCAAACCAGAGCTTGTATTGGAGGGATCCTACCAAAATCTTGTTAATATGCCTTGATGAAAATGAATCCAAACAAGTCATAGCATAAATGCACAGAGGAGTATGTGGAGGACACCAGCATTGGAAGGCCACAACTCTCAAGATCTCTAGGGCGGGATACTACTGGCCCACCTCTTTCTCTAATGTGTTTGCCACTGTTAGAGCCTGCAATGAATGTCAAATGTTTGCAGGGAAACAAAAGTTACTATCACTGCCCCTAAAACCTATCAATGCTAGTAGTATGTTTTAGCAATGGGGATTAGACTTCATAGGAGAGATAAATCCACCCTCTGGTGGACAACACAAGTGGATCCTCATTGCCACCGACTACTTCACCAAGTGGATTGAGGTTGTTCCCACCAGGAATGCCACTCACAAAATGATCACCAATTTTCTGGAAACTAATATTTTTTCCAGATTTGGTTGCCCCAACAAGATTGTAACAGAAAATGCCCAAGCATTCAAGTCCAAAGCCATGATTGACTTATGTTGTAGTCGTAACATTTCCTTGGCACATTCCACACCCTATTATCCTCAGGGGAATGGTTTGGTAGAGTCATCAAATAAAACTCTCATCAAGATTATCAAAAAATTTCTAACTGATAACAAAAAATCCTGGGACTCTAAACTCAAATATTCTTTATGGGCTGACATAATCAACACTAAGAAGTCTCTAGGAACCTCACCATTCCAGCTTGTTTATGGAATAGACGTTGTTTTTCCCACTCAACTTGGTATACCAGTCTTAAAGTTATTACAGGAAGAGATGGAGGAGCCCAATGACATCCAAAGAAGAATATTCCAAATTATAGAGGTTCAACAAATGAGAAAAGCATTGGATCATAAGACTGAAGCATACGAGAGCAAGATCAAATCAGCCTTTGATAAGAAAACCAAGAAGGATATTTTTCAGAAGGGTGACTTGGTCTTGAGGTGGGGTGCCAGAAGGGATGACAAGTCCAAGCATGGAAAATTTGACAACCTCTGGTTTGGCCCTTTTAAGGTGGTTGAGGTGCTGGAAAATAATACCTTTGTCATACATAACCTGAATGATGCAGAGATCTTTGGAGGCCCAGTAAATGGGCGCTTCCTGAAACACTATTTTCCTTAAATATGAGGCAAGGTCCCTATTGTACTATAAATAATTTCCTTTGATTAGTTAAGGGTGTGTTGAATAAATCTCATGATTCAAGCATTTATTATTCAGTTTGTTTATAAGTTGATCGACAATAAGACTCCATAACCCAACAAAGCACTAGGGTATAATTTCAGTGGGAAGTTAAATAAAAAACATGGTTGAGGCACAATAGCAGAGGTATAGGGCTGGCAAACAGAAACAGAGGTAAGTGCTGGAAGGTAAGAACAATTATGTAAACCCAATGGATAAGGCACCGATCTATAGTTCTTAGCACCTCACAGGGATGGGCTATCCCCGGTTGGAGCCAATGTTGGTACCTAGGTCTACACACCTATCCTTTTCTCTTTCTACCATGTCCATCCATCATGTTGAGATCTATTGTTGCTTGTTTATCCTATTCTTCACTTTCCTTTTCATGGCCGATGTTCACCTTTTACATTGTTGCCCCATCGATTTGTATTTCTTGAAAGGTAAAAACATATCTGGTTCGAGTTCAAACACTTATCATCATATTCGTCGCTAATGAACTCCATGAAGGTCCACCAAGTTTTATCTATGCAGGAGACATCCAAGGTTGATAAATCCATTAGAAGCTCAGTAATTTTTTGCAGGGAACTCAAGGAACCAGAATAGTCCACATCGGCCTCTAGACACGGGCAGAAGACAGGTTGACATTATCGACGGTCAAGATCCGACCTTCAGACCAGATCGATAGCTATCGTGGATTTTGAAGATTATGTAAGGTAGAGCAAAGATGTTTTTTCACGGGGTTCCTAACCCCCACACTAATCTCCATCGTTGACATCCCTAACCATTAGATCAAAGGTCCTCATGGCTTCCCAGACAGACCCCGCCCCCCCCCCTAGACCTTTCTACCTTTAACATGATGGGGGGGTCTGGGAAAAGAGATTTTCCCGCCGCGATCCTCGCCTAATGTGGCACCTTCCCATGCTCCTAGACCCCCCCTCTCTAATCTGCTTACTGCCTACACCCCCCCTCCAAGATCCTGTTGGATTTCCTCCCGATACCATTCCTCTCACCACCCAACACCTGTCTCCCACTCATATTATACCATAATACTCCCGCTCCTGTCACCACTGGCCACTTGTCCTCCACTCACCTCCCAGCCTATGTACTCCTCCTCTCTCTACTCACTACCTGTATCCTTCACTACACGTCGCCAACTTCATACTCCCGATACCTCCATCATATTCACACCTCCTCTAACCTTTTGAGACATGTCCTCACTTGTAATCTACCCTCGCATCTAGTCATCTCGCCTCCCCATTGGATGATTTCCTGCATGTCTCCCCTTTTGATGGAAGCTGACGGGGTCGACGCAGAGTGCGCTTAGTTTCTGAAATCTCAAACACAGACAGAGAGTTGAGTCTCAGTCACATGCCAATGCAAATTGATTCTAGAGCACTTCAGTAGACTACCTCTTCCTCAAGCAGAGATCTGCTCATGTAACTAGTCATCTCCAATGGTTCCCAACTCCCATTCATGCCATCGTTCAACGCAGAACTTTGTTCTGCCATGCCAAGTCTTTTTCTGCCAATCTCAGTTTGTTCAGCACATGCAATCTCATTGCCAGTAGCAGTTCCAGTTGTGCCATTACAACACTCTTTTAGATTAAATAGCAAGTGGTCTTCTATGGGTGATAAGAACCATGTTAGGTCTCTACCCCAGAGCCTTATAAAATGCAAGTTAAAATAGAGAATAGATAAATGTTATCCTGTACAATTTAATCATCAACAAATAACCATTTAATATTTTGCATAAATTAAATTTATTAACAACATGAAAATAAATTACATAACAACCACATAACACAACATATTCAGCAGCTTAATGATAACCACCTGAAATCATGAAAATACATACCTTTGTTTGATGTTGTTTCTCCAATCTTCGTCTGTCCTCGTTGCTGCTTTGCCCAAACTCTACCCAAAACCAAATCTTTCCTCCCTGCCATCTAGGAACAGAGCCTTTCCGGCTCCCTAGCTCCAGGATTTTGTGAGGATTTCTGGCCCCCGAGCCCAAAACTCCCAGCAACCTAGTGCACCCCTGTTACTGTCCACCCAAACTCCAAACTAGAAAATACTAACCAGAAATCACAGTCCCTTATCTGAGAAAAAGCTTCCTTTCCCTAAAGTTTCCAAAAGTCCTCCCTTTCTGAATGCCTCTTCCCCCTCATATCCTTTTCCCCATTCACTGCCTCCTACATTCATTTAATGCCACCCACCTTATCCCTCCATTTAATACCCTATCCCTCCATTTAATACCTTATCCCTCCATTCAATACCTTATCACTTCTTACGTAAAGTTTTCTAATAATAAATTAAAAGTTATTATGTCTTTAATTCGTTACCCCAAACATTAAATGTGTTAAATAATCAATTAATTAATTAATCAACATATATTAAACAATAATTAATATTATTAATATTATTAATAATTAATCATTACTTAACTAATACACATTAGGACAATTAATTATTTAATTAACTATTCTTGATAAACCTTAAGAAACTATTTAACTAGGGTTGTTACATACACCCACCCTTCAGGAAACTGCGTCCTGAAGTTAAAGTATTTATGATACATGGTAAAAGAAACATGGTTCACACATTCCTAACAAATAACCGACATTTATTAGTGAGTAAGCCAAGAAACTCATACATACTAGTGTACATGTGCAAGAAATGCATGTGTAGCTAGTACACACAAGTCTCATTCATGTACTAATATCAATAACTATCATCTCTATAGTAATTTCCATATGCATCCAATCCATTCAACAAGACTATTCATTTTATAAAAGAAAATAAACCAATCAAATTTTTGCGAAATCCTTTAATTTCAATTATCTAGCTCAACAATGTTATTTAGACAATTGTAGTTTAGTTACATAATTATGAATATTCATATATATATATATATGCATTTTATTTTCAGAAGGAAAACAATAAGTTCCCACATAAGACAAATCTCCACACACTCTAAACTATTTATACTCATCCTTCCTCCCTAACTTATTTCCATCTTCCATTCCTATCCTTCCTCTACTGGACTATCTTGGAGTGTAAACTATATTGACCTAACTCCAAGTAGAACTCGTAAGCGAAAGTGTCACTATCTTGACCAAGCTTCCCCAGGAGGCAACCGAAAGTCATCATCACACGTCTAGGGGAGTGTGAACTAACATCGTCCTCCCATGACTTTAGGTTTCGGAGGATACACGGTGGGAAATGCCTCCACCCCTCCTAACAGAACTAGGGTCCACACCCTACAACGGATTATACAGTGGCACCGTGTTGCTGGGATTTTTGTCATTGTCTATTCAGTTTTGGGCAGTCTCACCACCTGAAATCCTGCACTGGCCCACATATCATAGCAATGCATCCAAACCAATATAATTTCACATACAAAGATTCATACCATATTGTTTCTCAACTGGTGGTCATGACATCCATTTTCATCATCATTATCCCTTGGCTATTTCATAGCCCATAACCTACGGATTAGTCTGTAACACAAACTCATACATTTTTATGCATTATCATCATGTAATTGCATACAACCATAATTTCAATTCGGTATCCGCGTATCAACAACTTAACATCAAAGTTTTCAAGTTAGAATAGATCTCATAATATCCCATAATTCAATTAACGTTACCCATTCATAGAATTATCATTTACATAATAGATTGCATCATATCCAACATCATTCAAATAGCATTTAAACCTTCATAGGATTCTCATTCACACAATATATCGCATCATATCCATCATCATCAATAGAAATTAAACATTCATAGAATTTACATTCACATAGTAGATAGCATCAGATCCATCATCATCAATAACATTTAAACATTCATAAAATTTACATTCTCACAATATATCGCATCATATCCATCATTATTCAAATACATTTAAACATTCATAAAGGTTCATACATCTTAAAAGTTCAAGTGTATCATTTAATAGTTTCACTGTGAATAGAAAATAAAGGTATTTAGGCCTCAGGTAATCCTAGATGTCTAAGTCAAAAGGTGGTGTTACATACACCCCACCTTCGAGAAACATATTCTCGAGGTGGTCAAAAAAAGTGAAGGATAATCTCATCGTAGTGTCTCGGCGTCTTCCCAAGTAGCAGATACTGGACTATACTTGTCCCACTGGACCTTAACTTGGTCTACTAGATGGTTCCTGAGTTGTCAGACTCTACGGTCCAATATACATAATGATTCTACCGTGAGAGTTCTCACTTCCGATACCTGCAATTCCTTCCAATTTAGCTTATGTGATTCATTAGCAACATAATGACATAGAACAGATACATGAAAAACATAATGAGTTTTATGCAAGTGGGGTGGCAGTACGAGACGATAGGCAACGGGTCCAATTTTCTCTTGGATTCTGAACAGTCCTATAAATCGAGGTGACAACTTTGTCCCCTTCCTGAACCGTATGGTACTCTTATTAGGCCTGATATGAATGAAAACCTAGTCTCCCACTTCATAACTCCAGTGGGTCCTGTGTGCATCCGCATAACTTTTCTGCCTATCCTGTGCTTCCTTTAGTCTCTGCCTAATCTGAATCACCTGTTCCTCCATCTCTTGAATCAATTATGGCCCAACGGTTACTCAGTCTTCTAATATTTCCCAACTCAATGGTGTTCTGCATGGCCTTCCATACATGGCTTCGTAGGGTGGCATTCCGATGGAGCTATGAAAACTGTTATTGTAGACAAACTCTACCAAAGGTAGGTATTTCTCCCAATGGGTTTGATTATCCATGACATACATCCTAAGCATGTCTTCCATGACTTGATTTACTCTCTCAGTTTTCCCATCTGTTTCAGGATGATAAGTTGTGCTTAAGTTCAACTGAGTCCCCAACGCTGACTACAAACTTGTCCAAAACCTAGAAGTGAATCTGGAGTCCCTATCTGAAATGATCTTTTTAGGTATCTCGTGCAAACAGATAACCTCACTTACAAACACATGGGCCACATCAGTGACATCATAAGTGTCTCTGACCGGAATAAAATGAGCACTCTTGGTAAACTTATCAACTATCACAAGAATGACATTATGTCTATGAGATGTGAGCGGAAACCCCACAACAAAATCCATAGAGATGACTTCCCACTTGGACATAAGGACATCATGTGGTTGTAGGAGGCCTGTTGGGTGGTGGTGGTTGGCTTTCACTTGTTGACACTCTAGGCACTTGGCGACGAAATGGACCACATCGTGCTTCATGCCTACCTAGAAGAAGAGATTCCTCATGTATGCGTACATCTTCTTCACACCCGGATGCGCACAATAAAGTGCTCTATGGGCTTCCTTCAGTATGATGCTTTGAATATCCCCATCGTCAGGGATGTACATCCTTCCCTGATATCTCAATAGTTTGTCTTCTTCCAGACTATATCCTTCATACTTTGGATCTAATTTCCTCCCACTCTGAAGGTTTGAAGTAACCTCTAAATACCAACTGTCTCTTTAGAGTTGTGCCAACACACGTTCCCTCAGATTGCCTTTTAACGGTACCAAGGAGAAGACACGTGGTCTCCTGCTCAAGGCATTTGCGACCACATTTTCCTTTCCTTTGATGTATGAAATACCAAAATCGTACTCACTCATAAACTCACTCCATCGCCTTTTCCTGGCATTCAAATCCCTTTGAGTGAAGAGATGTTTTAAACTTTGATGGTCCATTTTGAGCTCAAATTTTTGCCCCACAAGATAGTGCCTCCAAAGTATCAGAGCTAGCATTACAGCTGCCAACTCTAAATCATGAGTCTCATATAACTCTTCGTGTTTCTTCAACTTCCTTGACGCATAAGCTATCACTTCTCCATCCTGCATTAGCACGACCCCCAACCCTTGCTTTGAGGCATCCATGTAGACTATGAAGTCCTTTTCCATATCCAACACTCGTAGAATTGGTGCACTAGTTAGTAACCTCTTAAGCTCAATGAATGCACTATCACATTCTTCTGTCCATTCATACCTGACCCCCTTGTTGTTAAGCCCTAATGTTGGCTCATTACCCCTTAATTGGGGCATATTAGATTAGTAATGCTATTTTATTTATGTCGACTTTAGGCCATTAGTTGTAATTTAGATTAGTAATGTTATTTTAATTATGTCGGCTTTAGGCCATTA
>ML779662.1:190985-208400 GCA_009831015.1 Picea engelmannii
ATCTTGTACTTGAACATTTAAGTGGGGTAAAAGGAGGTTGCCCCCTCGAAGAGGCTTATTATCTGAAATTATCTCTTTTTCAAGGCGTTGAGTACTTTTTCTGAGGTTTTTATATGCTATATTGATGTTTGGTTCTTAACACTTGCGCTGCAAAGTGGTGATGGGTTTCGCTATTTTTTAGAATCCTTCCACAAATCTCTGATAATAACGTGCTAGCCCCATGAAGCTTCTCACCTCATGGGCATTTTTCGGCACTGGCCACTCCATAATGGCCTTTACCTTTTCTGGGTCCACAGATATTACTTCACCGGAAATGATATGACCTAAATAATGGATCTCTTTTTGGAAGAAGGAACACTTCGACAAATTCCCAAACAATTTGTTCTCTCTAAGGAAGGATAACACCACTCGTAAGTGTTCCTCATGCTCTCTTTCATTTTTGGAATAGATGAGGATGTCATCTAGAAAGACTTGTACAAAACGGTCTAGGTACTTCTGGAATACTCTGTCCATGAGGCTCATGAATATTGTTGGTGCATTGGTCAATCCGAAAGGTACTACGACAAACTCGTAATGTCCAAACCGAGTTTTAAAGGCAGTTTTTGGGATATTGCCTTCCTTAATCCTTAACTGGTGATACCTTGATCACAAATCAATCTTTGAAAATACCACCGCTCCTTTCATCTGATCAAAGAGGTCCCCTATTCATGACATTGGGTACATATTTTTCACTGTAGCATGGTTCAAGTCCCTATAATCTATACACAGTTGTAAGGAACCATCCTTCTTCTTCACAAAAATTGTTGGTGCGCCCCAAGGTGAGACACTGGGCCTTATTAGCCCTAAGTCCAGTAACTCTTTCAACTGCATTTGCAACTCACAAAGTTCCGACGTTGTCATCCAATACGGAGTCTTGGAAATTGGTTCTACACCAGGTTTTAGTTCAATAGTAAAATCAAGCTCCCTCTCAGGAGGTAACCCTAGTAACTCGTTTGGAAAAACATCCTTAAATTCTGACAATACTGGGTACTGATCCAAGGAGGGTCCCTTCCTTTCATTCACTTCTTCCACTACATACAATTGACACCCTTGCCTCATGCACCACTTAACCTTCATAGTTGAGATAAAGCGTAGAGACACCCGTCTCTGTACACTGTGGATCTCTATTGGTCTTCCTTCGTTGTCAACACAAAGCACCCTTTTTGTGAAACAATCTACCATAGCTCAGTGGGCTTCTAACCAATCCATTCCAATGATTAGGTCATACGCCCCAAGAGCAGTAGCATATACCTTCAATCTGGTACTGCACACTCCTAGGTCTACTATACAATTATCAATGCTAGGTCCTACAACTTGTTTTTCCCCCGAGACCATCTCGACTTGTTTAAAGTCATTGTGCTCATAGGCTGCCAACCCACTCTTTTCTAATGCAGATGGTGAAATGAAACTATCTGTCGCACCAGAATCAAATAAAATCTTTACATTGATATGATTTAGCGTACCTGATGACACCACCACCGTGGATTGATGTTCGGCTTGGCAATTATTAACCATTGTGTAAATCTGGTGGCTACTACTTGCTCTTCCCATCGGGGCCTTTCCTTCTTTATGCACAAATCCTGATTGTAACTCTGGGAAGTCACGCTAGTAATGGGGTCCTCCACACCACCAATAGGTAACACGGGATTGAACCTGTGCACTATTATGTGACTGTCTCTAGAATGAGTTCCTTCCCCTGGAACCCCTGCCCCTACTAGCTACTCCCTGAGATGGTCGTGGACCTGCCTGCGTCGTTGGTGATGAACAAGATGATGTAGTCCCTGCCATTGAAATCCCTGCGGCTACTATCCTTGGTGTGACTCTGTTACCATATGAAGGTGGCCTTGATCCCCCTCCCCTGGGAAATGTGCTAGGGGCCTTCCCCACAAACCCAGGATGATGTGGAAAGGTCGGTCTCGTACCTCCGGTTAAGTTCATGTGTTCCTCTGCATAACGCTCATTTTCCACAGCTTCTGCTACTGAAGACGGTTTACACATCCACACCATAGCCCTTATCTTAGGGTTTAACACATAAACAAAGTGTTTTACCTATTGTTGGTCATTATCCATATATGAAACATATTTGACCAATTCCATAAACCTAATCTCATATTCTTCTATAGTTTTGTTTCCCTGTACTAAGGCATGAAACGCTCCTACCTGTTGTTCCTCATAGTAAACTGGCAGATATTTCCTTCGAAACCTCTCCTCAAAAAGTTCACAAGATATGGTGTCTGGGGTAAGATGCAGTTTCCTTTCCAAGTTGCCCCATCAGTTCAAGGCACTGTCTCTCAAATGAAAAATTGCTATCTTCGCCTTTGAAGTGAACACATAGTGCCTTAAGGAAAAACACCTTGTCATGCCTTCCAACCATGCCTCGGCACGTTCACTGGCACGACCCCCGACAAACTATGGAAGTTTGATCTTCTGCAGTTCTCTAGTGATGTCTTCGGGTGGAGGTCCTCCCCCTGAATCCCTCGACGCTTCTGGATTACTAGTTCCAGATGGTGGAGGCTCCACTTCGATCCCTGTTGGTTGACACCCCTTTAAAGTCTCATTTATGGCCTCCAAAGAGCGCAGTATGAGAGCTATTTCAGGCGATGGTGGTGGCGACGCTGGCGGTCCCTGTGACGATGCCCCTCTGCCTCGATTTCCTCAAGTCCTAACCATCCTGTATGATTTAACCTGCATCAACCAAAGTTGTCAGGGTGAGTTCAAGGACATTTCATATTTGCGCAACTTAAACTAGAAAACAGGGTTAGGCGTAAGTTTTTTTTTACTTGTCTGTAAACAGACGTTACTCTCTTTAGAGGAGGTGGCTAGGTTAGGGTTAAAGCGTCTAAGCTTGATGTCTTCGCCTAAGAAAACTATTGACCCTCTCCCTGGTAGTTACGCTAGCACTGTACCATACTTGCCACAGTGCATCAGATCCCTTATATGGTGCTTTATATTATACCCCTATTCTACCCTAACTATTTCTCATAACCTGCATCAAACTCCCGCTACTCTACAAGGACTTTTAACCTGTAAATTATAAAGTTACACTATTACATTCATTAATCAAGGGGATATATATATATTTGATTAATAATAATAGGTTTCAAACCCATTATTAACATTAAAATTTTATAATGTTAATACGTTGTGCACAAAATGCTCCCTTGCGGGTTTGGTGCTTGGCTTGACTGGTGGAATGGAATGGAAGGACTTGGCGCTTGGCTCGATGGTTGAGGGCATGGAACTCAGTGCTTGGTTAACTTGGATAATTGGAGATTATACTTCGGGATAGTACTTTGTTACTATTGATAATTTATTTATTTACATATGAATTTATTTTGTAAAAGCGATATGTGTGGCACGTTGGTGTTTGGTCATTTCTTAAGGCTTGGGCTTGGTGGGTGGTCGTGGGTTCAAAACCCATGGACTCCAAACTTTTTTTCTTTTTTTTATAACTTTATTATTATTATCTATTTTTTTTTTTTTTTTTTATAATTAACATTTTTTTTTAAACAAATTTTCATACGACCTCTAAAATAAAAACATGATTTAAGAGAAAAAAAAAATTTCAAAGAGAATTAATCAAAAATAAAAAAAATTATTAAATAAGAGAAATTTTAAAAGAAATTAAAAAAAATAAACAAAATTTTCTTTTTATATTTGAAGTCGGGCAGCATGGGTGCATGAGGTCCACGTGCCCTCCTTCCCAGGGCTCTCATCCTCAACCCTAAATTATTATCGCCTTTATCTCCTCGAACCCTAGCCTCACTCGTCCCTTTTCATTCTCATTTTTTTTTCTTCAAACACTCTGTAGAGGTGAAGGATGAGGCTAGCGGCCATGACCATCTCCCTTCTCAGTCAACCCTAGTATCCACGAGTTCCAGGAATGGAGGGCGCATCGAGCACAGTGGCTCGTTCCCTCTGCTCTCTTTTTTTTGGCGATTGGGCTCCATGTGAGACAGCCCCTTGTGGGATTATCCTCCATGTGATTAGGCGCTGGGTGGATGGCTTGAACTTGTCTGTTGTAGATTTTCTTGTCAATTTTATGAACTTGTCTGGCAATTTTCTGAACAGGTATGTCATTTGTTTGTTTGGTTCACGGAGTCAAGGGTTCCATTCCCATCGATTTCCATAACCCGTAGCTCCTTTTTTTTTTGACTCAGTGTTTGTGCTTGGTTTACGCATGGGCTTGTGGACGCGTAGTGCACTTGTTACGCCCTTGGTGGGATCTCTTCTTGGCGCTTTGCCTCGAGCTCTGGATGGGAGTTTGGCTAGTGCGTTGGTCTTGTGTATTGGTAGAGTGTGTGGCTTAGTGGTTGGTCGTGGTAGAAACACCCTCATGGGCTCTTTCCTCCACTTAGCACTTGGTGCAAGTGTTGGATAAAGATGAAGAGTCTCTTTCACGTTCGCCTCTGCTCCTTCCTCACCTGGCAGCGGTACCATGGACAGTACGAGGGTATTACGTTGCAGGTGACACAAAGTTTTTTTTTGAACGCATGGGGTATCCATAGAGACCCCGCTATTTGGGAACGTCCCATGGATTTCGAGCCAGAAAGGTTTATGAAAAGCGAGCCTAAGTCTACCCAAGTGCTTGGCGCCTAGTTGTTTAGTGCTTGCTTGTTTAGCGTTGGTTTGCATGTCGTTTCTTTGAGTGATGGTGCTCGACTTCCCAAATGGTGGTGGAGTTCCCTCCATGAAGTTGTTTACCATTCAGATCTGGCTCTCCTGAGAATATTTGTGTTGGGGTAAGCTAAAAGCCCCTTTGCAGAGAAATCTTGCTGCTCACTTAGAGCAATGGCACAATTTGTTTTAAGAGGCAGAAATAATAATGTTGTAGAAAATTCTCCGTGCTGCTACAATTCTCAATGCGTAACGAGCCTCGAACACTTTGCCACATTTGACTTGGCTCACAGACCGTGGTCGATAGACAAAGATTGGGCCTCAGACCCAATAAATTGAGACGTGTAGTGCATATTCTATACTCCTCGTTACTCTTCCTTGGTGCTCCATGTGCGTGCACTGTATTTGTTAGAATAGGGCACTATATAACCTAGAGATTGGGCTAGTTGAACGTAGACCCAATAATTTATTATTATATTTTTGTTTTTGGTGATTGGGCCTCAGACATGTAGTGCATAAGAGATATGCCCCTCATGAGCTCTCCTTATCTTAACGCTTGGTATTCATAGTTGGTGTTAGGATTTCCTATGCAGATAATTGATTTGGAAAGTGGGCCTCGACCCAATAATTTTATTATTATATTTTTTTTTTGGTTCAATTCTATTATTAATTTTTTTTATTATTATTATTTTATTTTTTTTGAAACGCGTAATGCACTGCTATGGCCCCTTCTAGTCTCTTGATGTGGGTGCTGTCGATACTTGGGCTCCTCCCCGTGACCTGGTGCTTTAGTGTTGACTTGGTGTATATTCGAGCATTGAGTTTGTTTGTTGGGCTTGAATTTTTAGCCACGGTTGAGCTTTGTTAGGGTTTTTGTGCCTTTTGTGTCTTGATAGATTTCTGAACAGTGATGTCTTATTGGGAACCTTTATATTTTCATTTGTAAAATATGAATCGAGATTTCTTTTGAAAAACTTCCTTAATCTGGTAAAAGTTTGACAGCCATTGAAAGTTTTGATGATTGTAAGTAACAATTCAAGTCTTTCCCATATCTGTGCTTTGTTCATTTTCTCTTGTTTGTGCCTATTTCCAGATTGTTAACTATTATGTATGCTACCTTGTAATGGTTTCCAACCTACTTGGTTCTAGGAGATTTTTTTTTTTGTTTGTTTAACTATTTGTTTGTTTAATTGAAGCAAGTGTTAAAAATTCACTTAATACTTCCACTGTGTAGAATATTATACTACTTTACTTTCAAATGGGCATATTATTTATATATAGATCTGTGTAAATAAAACAAATGTGTTTTTGGCTTGCAAGCTAGGTGGAGGTGGAGCTTGGAGCTCAGATTTTCATCTAATTAAAGGATTTCAGGGTCCCTTTTCCTAGGGTTGTTGCTTTCAATATATAATTACCCTATACAGTTTATTCAGGGTTTCAATATAACTATTTTAGGGTTTTTTTTTTTTTTAATTTCAGGGTTGGAACAGTTCCATTCCTGAACTGTCCTTCTTACATGTGGGTAGGTGGGTATGTCCTGGTCTAAGTTTTTAAACCAGGGCTCTGATACCATTTGTAAGGTCTCTACCCCAGAGCCTTATAAAATGCAAGTTAAAATAAAGGATAGATAAATGTTATCCTGTACAATTTAATCATCAGCATATAACCATTTAATATTTTGCAGAAATTAAATTTATTAACAGCATGAAAATAAATTACATAACAACCACATAACACAGCATATTCAACAGCTTAATGATAACCACCTGAAATCATGAAAATACATACCTCTGTCTAATGTTGTTTCTCCAATCTTCATCTGTCCTCACTGCTGCTCTGCCCAAACTCTGCCCAAAACCGAATCTTTCCTCCCTGCCATCTAGGAATAGAGCCTTTCCGGCTCCCTAGCTCCAGGATTTTGTGAGGATTCCTAGCCCCCGAGCCCAAAACTCCCAGCAACTTGGTGCACCCCTATTACCGTCCACCCAAACTCCAAACCAGAAAATACTAACCAGAAATCACAGTCCCTTATCTGAGAAAAAACTTCCTTTCCCCAACGTTTCCAAAAGTCCCCCCTTTCTGAATGCCTCTGCCCCCTCATATCCTTTTCCCCATTCACCGCCTACTACCTTCATTTAATGTCACCCACCTTATCCCTCCATTTAATACCCTATCCCTCCATTTAATACCTTATCCCTCCATTCAATACCTTATCACTTCTTACGTAAAGTTTTCTAATAATAAATTAAAAGTTATTAAGCCTTTAATTCGTTACCCCAAACATTAAATGTGTTAAATAATCAATTAATTAATTAATCAACATATATTAAACAATAAATAAATAATATTATTAATAATTAATCAATACTTAACTAATACACATTAGGACAGTTAATTATTTAATTAACTATTCTTGATAAACCTTAAGCAACTATTTAACTAGGGTTGTTACAAACCACTTGTTACCGGTTAAGTCCAGTATGGATTTCTCACGTTGAACTCCATACAATGTTAGTTAGATTAGTTTGTCTATCTTACAGTCAGTAAGATAGAAATAGGTCTCAGTCCCCTAAGGACGAAAGCTTCTGCAACTCTTTTAAATAGTTAGTTTGTGGATATTGTTAGGGTCAGATTTTTGGGGAAATAATAGCACTACATTAGACTAGTTGGACCCGTTCTATGCTTGGATTAAAGCTCTCTACCTGGTGAACATACTCTTGATGACAGTGTTTCTTTCAAATCTTCATGTGTTTTTATCTTATATTGAATGCAATTTTTTATTTGTGCAAAGTACATGTCATTTTCTTTCAACTATTGTGTAACTTGTCTTTATTGATATGCAACCTGTGAAAACAACTAATCTTGGTGAAGATCTTTTTTTATCACAACTTGAAGGAGTAAGTGTGTCTTCATACACGTTTAATGTCTTGAAATGATATTTTAAGTATTGAACTTCTTGCAGTAGGTTATTCATTGAGTAGTTTGTTATTTCCCTTTTTTTTTCTATTATTTCATTAGTCTGTCATTAGTGTGGCACCAACCAAGGAGGACCTTCATTCATATCATTCTTCCAACCCAACCTTGATTTTGTCTTGATAGAATAACCCTCTGACCAACCAACAAAAAATTAAAAGAAACAATAATTCTAAACTGATAGGTGGCCTAGCTTTGCCCTTTAGCAGTCAAGGGTAGACCTTAGGACCAACAATTAATAAGGTTGGGCCTTCTCATAACTCTTAAGTACTATGCACGCAGCTTGGTTCCCTATTACTACTCTTAGGATTGACTTCTTATAGTTGAAGAGGGTACTTAAAGGGGTATTGAAAACCTTATGTTATGCTCGAAAGGAATTTAATCTTCTTGCTGGATTCCATGATCATAAGTGTATCTAGTAATTGAATTTGAGCATTCTTAGTAAGTTTTAGTAGGTTATTAAGGTACATGATGGAATGCTTTACATATATTATTGCATTGATTAATTGATATATGTTATTATAGTTCGACCATTGGTGGAATTCTTCGCAAATGGTAATTGTGCCAGTTATATTGATATGTGTCATTTGTAGTTGGATTATTGTTAGAATGTTTCTCAGGTGACATTTGCGCAATTAAAATAATGTTGATGTATGATTGAATAAGCAAATGTATTATTCTTGCACCATTAAAATAGTGTTGATGTATGATTGAATAAGTGTCTGGATTATTCACGCACCTTGAAATTAATGTTGATGTATGATTAATTAAGTGATTAGATTGCTCACGCGCCATGAAATTAGCATTGATGTATGATTGATAAAGTAATTAGCTTACTCTTGCACCATGAATAAGTGATGATTAAGATGGATTGATTGATCTACTTGATTTTCGGCTTGATTGGATTAGTGGGATTTAGACACCTCCATGTTCCTCAGAACAATCGCCAGCCCTAAGACCTTAAGTGGTCAAAATCAATCCAATGAATCTTGGGCTTGAGCGTTGATTGTGTCTTGGAGGTCCTAACTATGCAGGATAGGTTGGGCAGGTAGTTTCTTTATGTTATCCTTATGTGATGAGTTGATATTGTGTCGCTATTTTATGATACTTGTCGATTATGTGGCATTATCTAATGCGATGTTTTGTTGATTATGCATCGTTATTTATTATGATGAAGTGTAGATTGTGAAGCTATTTATTTGTGTTAATGTGTTGATTATGTTATGTTATTAATTTTTATGATGTGTCACTATTAATAATGTGGATGCAGTGATTGTGTCGTTATTAATTTTTATGATATGTTGCTTTCAATGCTACCAATTATGTTGTGACGATTCTTTTTCCTAATGCAATTTATTTTTTTTACATATGGTACATCGTTTGTTGTCGTAATGGTGGAGTCGTTACAAATGGGAAGTGATCTTTATGTGTTGCTTTATTCAATTCTTGATAATCTACACAAATCCTCCATTTATCATTTTTCTTTGGTACCATGAAAAGAGGGGAGACCCACTGGCGATCATAAATGGGATTAATGAAGTTAGCTATAAGCATTTTTTGTAGCTCTTCTTTGACTATGTCTTTCATTATCGGTTTCATCCAGCGTGAAGGTTGACGAATGGGTCTGAATCCTTCCTTTATATATATATATATATATATATATATATATATATATATATATATATATATATATATATATATATATGATGTGTACACATGCCAGGGTGGATCCCCTTCATGTCAGAGTAATCCCAGGTGAAGGCATCATTGTGCTTCTACAACACTTGAACCAATCGCTCTTTTTGTTGTTCAGTTAGACCTTGGTTGATTTTCAAGGTTTTCCCTTGGCTAATTTCTATGGTTTCTATAAGGGATCCTTGGTCTTTTTCTTGTACAGGTTTAGGTTCACTAGGTGAGATGCTTGCGGAAGCTAAGGAAAGATGAGTTTCTGGTTTCATAATATGCTCAAGAAGATGTGTGTTTTGTGAGGAAGAGGAGGAGGCTATAAAATCATTGATTTCATCATCCTTTGTTTTATCTCTTATGGCTAGGAATTAATCTATGGATAGGACCACCCATTATCAAGGACTGTTGAAGTAATAATGGGTGGAGCATCCACTCAAAAAGTTAAACATTTCGAAAAACTCCATAAACAATTTATATCTAGAAATCTAATACAACATTAAGAAAACCTACATACTTTGATTACATTGTATTTTCAAATAATTTAAAAATCATTTTATTTATTTGTTAATTCAATTTATTATAATCATAATTATAATTTAAAATTTAAATTAAAAACATATTTAATAAATTAATAATTAAAAAAAAACTCGATAATTTACTAAATAAATTATTAAGTATTATCATTTTATTAATCTTAATATTAAATATTTTATTTAGTTATATTAATCTTAATATTAATTATTTTATTTAGTTATATTAATCTTAATATTAATTATTTTATTTAGTTATACGTTTAATTTGATTTTAATGAAATGTAGTTAAAAGTTCTATATATACTAGATATTTTATTTAGTTATACGTTTAATGTGATTTTAATGAAATGGAGTTAAAAGTTCCATATATATGATAATGATGATTACACTTAAGGTGTGGTGTTTATAAAGGAGTTATTTTCCCTTTTTCTCTTATATAACAAGTAATTGATCTTTTTCTCTTACATGACACTTATGGGATTAATTCATTGTTTGATTTTTTTTTTCTCTTACATAAAAGTATGGGATTAATTCATTGTTTTGTTATTGGTATATTTTCATTCATTGTGTATTTAAGATAAATTTTATTAGAATTTTATATCATTGAATTGAATTAAATTNTTTTATATATATATATATATATATATATATATATATATATATATATATATATATATATATATATATATATATATATATTATACTTTTACGACGATGATGATGACGATGATGATGAGAGGGTAAGTGATTATTTGTGATTCTTTAGAATTTTATTTTTGTGCTTGAAAATCATTAAGAGAAGCTTTCCAAGATCACCATACTTTTGTTGAGTTAAGAGGTTAGGAAGGTTGGTAGTGTGACAAATATTTTGAAAATGAGATCTGATATGGGTATATGTTAGACAATCTAAGAGAAAGTGGTTTTCATCTTCAACCTTCTTAGTGTCACAAAGGCGACACACTCTTTCATCCTGTTATCCCCGATCTCTAGGGATAACTAGGAGATCATGTCTCGAGGCCCACAGGTCCTAGACATGAAGACCGAGAGCAGGATTGACCTGAGCATGGCCCTGGAGGGCCCATCCTTCTTCTTCTTCTTCGCTAGTCTTGTCCTGTTAGCAGCAGCAGCTTCCATCACCATCGGCTTGGACTTGTATCAGAGAGGACTCTTGCTCCATGAGGTAATTGGTCCAAGGTATCATGGTATGTGTCATGTTTGATCGTTATAACCTTCTTATATATGCATCAGGCTCCTTACATTTCTGATGACTGCTTGGATCTTACACTAATCCACTTGACCATTGTTGGGGGGATTTATGGGGTGACCTAGCAAGTTTCTATTCATGGGTTTTGGTTAGCCACCAGGGGGGATTTGTAGAGCCATCGTCTGCTCCCACCATTTTATCATTTTACATCTTATCTCCCATCCCATTCCCCTAGTCCGGCCATTAGGATGACCTTTTAAGGGTTACACTTTGTCTTGTGGGAAGAAGGGGCTAAAGGCCCAGGGGGTAAAAGTAGCTGGTAAAAGATAAAAGCCATAGGGAATGAAACCTAGAGATGCTTCGCCCAGGGATCCCCGAGAAGGCAATAAAAGGCCTCTCGATAAGAAACTAAAGGGACCCTAAGAAAAATAATAAAACAAGACCTAACCAAGAGGATGGGAGGTCTCATCATGAGCCGGCTCATTATGTTCATAGGTATCCAGCAGTATGACATTGTCGTTATCTGGTCACCACGCCAGGGCAATGACCTTTGGTTGCATGGCCAAGGGAAAGGGGGTCTCATCACGAGCCAGCTTTATCATTTCTGTGAATATACCAGTGGGTAACACTGTCAGCTCTGGTCACCACACCAAGGCAGTTTCCTCTGGTCAGACCTTGAAGTAAAAAAGAAAGAAAAGAAATAAATGAAAAATAAAGGCAATAAAGGGGCTTGGAAAAAGTGCATCCATGACGGGTAGAGCTCGCCTCCTACAAAGGCACCCACGGACAACACCTTCCCCTAGTCTTACTATGACTGGACATCCCTAGATCATATCACCTCATGAACATGGCTTGAATGATCCTCTGTAGAAACTTCCCTTTTCTTGTGGATATTAGCCCAATAGGTTGTCCTGTTCGTTTCTTCAACTTTGTATGGTAGATATGTGTAATGTCTTTGAGATCTTAGATGATATGCTAGGGATTTCATGCATGTATTTGATAAATTTAATGATGAGACATGATTGACATTGCTATGATCCCAAGGACAGATGAGCCCATGGAGGGCATAGTTTTTGATGTGCAGGACCATGCCCGACGGACAGGTACCAGTGGACCGGTACACATGGGGATATGATTAGCTCGAACCTCCATGGGGCTGAAGAGCCCATCAGATGGTTTTTGAGATGGCAGAGACATAACAACATTGTGATGAGCCATTGCACGAAAAGGAAGAAGGACGTTCCACCCAGGACACTTTGGCAGATCCCGACCTAAGTGGGATCACCCACTGCAGATGGAACGTGTGCCTTTGATGGATAAGACACCACCTGAGAGAGCTGGACGTTTTCTGGAGCGTGTGATAGGGTGCTGAGGTCGTTTGGCACGTGTGGCAGATTGGAGAAGCCCTAAAAGGGGGAACGTGTGGTTGTCTAGATGTTGTGCTTGCCCAAAAAGGGCCAACGTCTCCCTCAGAAGGGTCTGACGTCCCCCTTTTTGCTCACATTATGACAGTTTTTTAGCATTTAATGTAAAAACTGTGTAAAATTGTTAGTCAGCCTTGTCGGTTGTTTTAATGACCTATTTTTAAAATCAAAAGGTCATAGATTGGTATAAATAGAGGACGTTGGACTTCATTTTAAACATAACATAACTCACTCTCTTGTGAGAGATCTACTTTAGTCTTTTGTCTTGGTATTTTGGCTCTTGGAAGTGAGGCACAACTCTTGTTTGGAGGATTTTCTTGGCATGTTATGGTGTTTCTCTCATTGGAAGGTTTACAACTAGGGTTTGATGAGCATTCTTCATGATTTGTAAGTGTATTTTTCATGCAAAACTTCTTGAATGAATGGTTGTAAGTTAAATCTCTTGCATTTGTTATTGTATTGCTATTATATTCCTTAATCTTGAAACCCTAGGTAGCAAGCACACAAGTAGGTCCTTGCTATATGTCCCCATGCTAGAGAAACTTGTTTTAACCATTGATTAAGGAGGATATAGCCTAGCCATTTCTACACTAATCATCCTTTTTCTAAGTTAGCTTTGAGATATAGGTTGAACAAAGGTGACGACCTAGGCCTAATTGATTCTACACCTAGGGTTTTAACTTTTTTAGGGTTTGAAGGGCCTTGCTCTTGCAACACCTTTCTCCCTTAGATTTGTGTTTTAAAGCTAGCCGTTTTGCCAAGAATATTTAGAGAAAGAGGAAGGAGCATTTGAAACCCTAACTAACCCTAATGTCTACTAACCTAGCAGAAAATGATGACGTCATGCCTTTATTAAGCTCTTAGTTGATAGAAAATACTGTGGCTTGGTCATCTAGTGATAGACATTGATATATTGGTGATTTTCATTGGTTAAATTACAAAACGTTGACCTTCTTGTCTATCATACTAACCCTAGAATAAGCCTGATGTCATTCCTAAGATGTTGACGCAGATACTTTTGTATATGAGAAATTAATAACGTTTAATACATTGATTTAATTCAAGGATTGATTATCTTCATATTATTCCAGTGTTTATTGACAAGTAATATTATAAGCCATTGTCATTATTGCAAACATTGACTTCGTCAATATTTACTGTTGATTATGCTCATGTACCTTAAATATTGATAGTCATTGATTAATGAAGTACTAACCACTGTTGCATGTACTAGTATCATTATTGTTTTGTCTCGCAAGCAGGTACCTCTTCTGTGATTTCTCTTCATTTGACTATCTTCTTGGCGGTAATCTGTGAAGGGGAAACTAGCCTTAATCCTTTAAGCCTTTTCCTTTCAAAACCCCAGATTGCCAAGGACGTCTCCCTTGGGATTAGCCACCCTAAATAGAAAGAGCCCTCCATCGAGGTGACAGTGGGTGGGGAAGCTCATGTTACGCCATTTTGACCCTTACCCTTCAGCTACTTGACTTAAACTACAAACTGAGGGATAACATTTTGGCGCCATTTCTGGGGAACACTGAGACAATCTTCCTCAATGACAAATATTTTGGTAATCCTTGCCGCTAGATGCCTTATTCTTACAAGCTGGCCTAGCGACTCCACTAGGGTGCTTTCCCTTATCTTTTGATAGTTTCAAGAAAACTATCTGGTGACTCCACTGATGACGAAACCAACAATGACTTCACAATGGGATCTCAGGAACTATAAGCCTTTAGAAATGAGCAAAATCCCAGGATACCCAAGACAAATTCCCCCGATATCCAAGAGATGGCTCCCTAGATTCACTGGTGGAAATGGGGAAAGAGCTGACTTTCATATGGATGAATTTTATTCTTATTTTGGACTCCACCCTATCGATGATGATGCCGAAGATGTAGTGATGAAAATTTTTCCCGCCACTCTTCATGGGAATGCTAAAAAAATGGTATTGTGATCTTCCAGATGCTAGCATCACCTCCATGAACCAACTAGAAGAAGCTTTTCTCAAAGAATGGGGCATAAGTTTGGGAGACATCTCAGTACTGCTAAAAAGATTCGAGCATATAAAACAAACTGAGAATGAAACCCTATTTAAATTCCAGAGTAGGTTTGAGGGCACTCTATATCAGATTCCTGCAAGCCATCGTCCTGAAGAAGAGTATGTTGTCCATCTCTATACCCATGCGATCTTGGCACACCTAGGTTTGCCCCTCAGTAAAAGGGCCCTAAAGACACTCAATGAAGCTTATGGAATGGCTAAAGGAATTGAAAAACACATCTTCTCATCCAGGATAAAGGACCTCTTCACCTCGGGTACTCTTACTATGGAAAGTTTGTATTCCCATGAAAACCTCGTTGATGATTTCCAAGAAGAAGGGAAGTAGACCATCATTCAACATGGGATGATTGAAGACATTGTTGAGGAGATGGAACCTGAGCAAAATGATGAAGTACCGATGAGTGCCCCTCCCTCTGATGAAGAAATCCAAGAGCTCTTTTCTCCTGCACAACAAAAATAAGATGAGGTTAGTTGCGTTCCATTTCAAGATGCCAATGACACCTTGTTCCTTGATTCAGAAAATGAAGGAGAAAAGAAATATTTGAACGAAGTTGATGGCCCTTGTTGTGCAATCAAAGATAAAGAAGCAGTCCATGAGGATGAAACAATGACACATGTTGAAAACATCGAAGTCCTCAAAGTTCTTGCACAACAAGAAACAATAAGTTACCCTCCTCTCCTAGTTTTTGATAATGTTTTGCCTTGTGATGAAGAGGAAGAGGAGGATGATTTTTCAAATGTTTCAAACCTGACATGTTATGAGACAGATAGTGACATTGTTGATAACATTGATGAATTCATACATGTTGGGAGACGTAGGTGGGATATAGTTGGTTATGACCTGGATCCCATCTATGACACTGAGAGTCATTTCCAATTGTTTCCCTTGCAATTGTCACAACAGATTACTTCCAACCAATGGCAACAAGGAGATGATATTTTTACCTGTACTTTTCAAAAAACCAAGGATGACCTAGTACCTTATTCTCCTGATGATTTTCAGTCTTACCTTGAGATTTTTTATGAGTACCCTTCTGAGCACCTGGACTCTTTTCATGAAGATGATTGCCAACCACCATTGTGCTCAAATTTTGATACAAGCAAGGACATCGTTTGTCTAAAGAAGGTTTCTCATGGCTTTTCACTCCAGCCACCTATTGTTACTTTATCGTGCCTGTCCATTAAAGGTGTGCTTGGGAAGTATATTTTTAATGTTGAGTTTCCTTTTAGGAAAGCCCTAAACTCCAAGGGTTGGTTGGGTATTGCATGTTTCAGTCAGTTTTTCAACTTTCCCTATTTAGTTTGCCTGTCATCTGCTAGATCTTTGTCAATCCCTTCTTTGATTTCAGGGCGTGAGGATGTCCTAGGTAACTAGTTTGCAGGTCCTTTGAATCAGTTTTCTAAACCTTGCATTTTTCATGACCCTTTCTTGAAGTGGATTGAGTACTTTCCTCAGAGATGGACTTGGCAGGATTTTATCCCTCCCACTCACCTCCATGAGTTAGATTTTGACCTTTCCGATGATATGATATACATTCTAACTCATGACATTTCTGTGCTTGACTTATCACTGTTCTTGTTTATGATGAAGCACAAAGGCAGGTATCAAGGAACGTTGTTGGGTTGGCTTCACTGGTTGTTTGACTACACCAACATACAACCAACAGGTAAGTACAGGTAAGTGTTTCACCTTTTATTTGCATTTATGATTACTTTATGTACATGTATTGTTTTGCGGGGTGGAAATACCACCCCACCTTTTGTCGCTAATGATTTCTTGTCAAGTGTGAGCAGGTTTGAAGGTTTATTCCAGAGATGATAAGGTTCTCATGCGCTCTACGGTGAGCACATGTCCCCGAGTTGGAGCCATATGTTATCCCCGATCTCTAGGGATAACTAGGAGATCATGTCTCGAGGCCCACAGGTCCTAGACATGAAGACCGAGAGTAGGATTGACCTGAGCATGGCCCTGGAGGGCCCATCCTTCTTCTTCTTCGCTAGACTTGTCCTGTTAGCAACATCAGCTTCCATCACCATCGGCTTGGACTTGCATCAGAGAGGACTCTTGCTCCATGAGGTAATTGGTCCAAGGTATCATGGTATGTGTCATGTTTGATCATTATAACCTTGTTATATATGCATCAGGCTCCTTACATTTCTGATGACTGCTTGGATCTTACACTAATCCACTTGACCATTGTTGGGGGGATTTATGGGGTGACCTAGCAAGTTTCTATTCATGGGTTTTGGTTAGCCACCAGGGGGGATTTGTAGAGCCATTTTCCGCTCCCACCATTTTATCATTTTACATCTTATCTCCCATCCCATTCCCCTAGTCCGACCATTAAGATGACCTTTTAAGGGTTACACTTTGTCTTGTGGGAAGAAGGGGCTAAAGGCCCAGGGGGTAAAAGTAGCTGGTAAAAGATAAAATCCATAGGGAATGAAACCTAGAGATGCTTCGCCCAGGGATCCCCAAGAAGGCAATAAAAGGCCTCTCGATAAGAAACTAAAGGGACCCTAATAAAAATAATAAAACAAGACCTAACCAAGAGGATGGGAGGTCTCATCACGAGCCAACTCATTATGTTCATAGGTATCCAACAATATGACATTGCCATTATCTGGTCACCACGCCAGGGCAATGACCTTTGGTTGCATGGCCAAGGGAAAGGGGGTCTCATCACGAGCCAACCTTATCATTTCTGTGAATATACCAGTGGGTAACACTATCAGCTCTGGTCACCACACCAAGGCAGTGTCCTCTGGTCAGACCTTGAAGTAAAAAAGAAAGAAAAGAAATAAATGAAAAATAAAGGCAATAAAGGGGCTTGGAAAAAGTGCATCCATGAAGGGTACAACTCGCCTCCTACAAAGGCA
>ML779662.1:210272-229557 GCA_009831015.1 Picea engelmannii
ATTTTTTTCTTTACACTTGGAAAAACAGATAGATAATTTTGATCTTCTAGATTAGGGTTGATTACATCCTTATAATACCTTAATTTTCTTTTTTCCTCTAACTCTTTATCACACCACATTTTCTCCTTAAATTTTGATTTGACTTTTTTTAATAATATTTTATTCTTCAAAATGGTGTCTTACATGATTCCCCAATAGTTTAGCCAAGACCGAGCATCTTTATGCCATCCTCGCTTGAGTCGATAGTGGTTATGACTCGATTTTGAGGCAATTTTAGGAAGCCTCTTATCTTCCATGTTGTTTAACTTGTTATTATACATTAGGTATCTAGTCATAGCCATGCTCTCAATGGGGGAACGACTTGTTTTTAAGAGGAGGATGGGATAGGACACATTTCCTTTAATTTTGAGATTATGGGTTATAAAATTCTTTTTTATTTGCTCTATGTTTCTCCAGGATTCATGAGAGATACTATAGCCCCATACTTCACATCCATAAAGAATAACAGGTGTAACAAGAGTCTCAAAGAGGAGTTTCTTCTTATCCCAACTCCAAAGATCGACTGATTTACAATTGTTTTCAAGCCCATAATAAGCTTTCCATCCCCCAATAATATTTTTCTCAATGCTATAATTCCAATTGAGCTTGTGGTGAATATCAATTCCAAGATATTTGTATGAAGTCACTTCCTCCAAGTTGTTGTTGTCATATACGAAGGTATCATAAGGGATCTTATTGGATTTAATAATCATGACCTTAGTCTTATCAATATTAATAGTCATACCCATATTGGAGAAAAAATCCTTGAAGATTCTTAGTTGGTTTTCAAGATCATGGGGACTCCTTGCCATAAGAACGATATCATCGGCATAAAGAAGAAGATTGATGAATATACTAGTGAGAGTAGGGCCGACACAACCTTCTTTTTCTAAGCAATCTTCTAACTTGTCAATGTATATGCCAAAAAGGGTAGGGGACAAGGGACAACCTTGTTTGACTCTAATATTGCAGCTAATCTCTTTTGACCAACCCTTAGTGTTTTTAAACTTAGCAATAACATTCTCATACATACGTATTGCAACAACCCTCAACTCAAGAGGCACTTTTATCTCTTCCAACCTATTCCAAAGGTTTTTCTTAGGAACCATGTATAAAGCTTTTCTAAAGTCAACAAAACAACAAAAAATATTGGTTTTAGTATTGCATAACTCCTCTGCAATGATCCTAAAGGTAACAAGATGGTCCATAGTTGAATGATATCTCCTAAACCCGGCCTGACCTTTAGCTCTTTTACCATGACTTTCTAGCCAAAGGCTAATATTCTTTTCCAAAATAATTCCATAAAGCTTGGCTAAAATCAGGCTAATCATAATGGTCATATAATTAGAGGGAATGTTTCTATCCCCATTTTTAAAAATAGGAAAAATGAGGCTTTGCGTCTAGGTTTTAGGGAAACCCTTCTTGACTGCTAAATTAAAGAGCTTATGTATGTATGGGATAAGGATTGGCCCTCCGATTTTAAAAAATTCATCTTGGTAGCCTTCAATGTCCTTAGATTTCCCATTTGCAAGTCATTTAACCCCGAACTCTATATCATGTAAAGAAAAAACTTCTTCATTTGTAGGGACAATAGGAATGGTGTCCATGGAATTAGGGAACTCGTAAAGACTTTAATGTAGGAATTATAGTCCCCTAAGAGAATCCTATTATTTTCTTTAGTATTGCGGTTTAGAATTTGGCTCTAGAACTTCTTAGGATCCATCTTATATAGTTGTGAAAGTTGTTCTTGCCTTTTATTCATATAGTACCTTTTTTTTCCTTTTAATTAGGGCTTTGTACCTATTGATCTTATCCAGTTTTAATGACTCATTAGAAGCATCCCTAATGGCTTTCCTAGCAATTTTACATTCTTTATCATACCAAGGGTTGGTCGTTCTATTATTCTTTTTATAGGACACCTAGAAAGAGAACTTGTTAATAGAAGTGGAAAGGGTAGTTGTAAAACTATGATAGAGTTCTTCAATGTTGTCCTTATAAGTTAGGAGATTTAATTTACTATTTAAATCCTATAAGAAAATGCCAACTTTACTTTTGTCAAAGCGCAAATTCCTTTGATTATCATTTTTCTCTTCAATGGCACTCGTATGCATGGAAAAGTTTAGAGTTAGGGTTAAAGGTTTATGATTGGAGTGAGGCTCATGGTCGTTTAAAAGGTCAAACATTGTTATTTGGTTGGAAACAAAGATATCATATATCACATAATCTACAACACTACTACCTAGCCCATGAATACAAATTATATATATATATATATATATATATATATATATTTTAAGTCAAATATACTCAAGATATAAATAAGCACCATATAGATTATATTTAAGATACCATCATAGATTCATAGAGGGATCCAATCTCTTGAGGTGAAAATATTTTTGAGTGCAAAACTTGAGGAAAGGTTAAAGGTTTGCACCTCTAGAGATTTGATCCATCTAGGTACTTGATAAATACAGGGTTAAGATGGATCTATGGTGGTGATACTATATAAGTGTTTTGATTTTTGGGTTAATTGATTAATTGATTATATATATATATATATATATATATATATATATATATATATATATATATATATATATATATATATATATATATATGTTTTATATTATGTTATTATTAATTTATTATTTGTGGATTTTATACTATTATTTTAATGTGTTATGTTACATGGACATCTCTCCCATAAATATACATATAAATATAAATATAAATATACATCATAGAACTATAACTGATCCATTTTTCAATTATTGTATGTGAGCATGTAGCAACAAAGTGATTCAGATTTGAAATTACAGGATCATTGAAAATATTTAGAAGTAGGATGAAGATGGATATTTTGAAATATTCATTTTCTATCTAAAATCAAAATTCCACCATCTTTCAATTAAATAACTACCTCAATTTACTTCATTATTTCCTTTCTCCTACTTTAAAAATATGCTAATATTTATTTCACTTAATCTCTATTTTATAAATTTATAATTTTTATTTTTTTTTAATTTTAATATCTTTATATTTTTCAAAATTTTCAAAATTAATAAAAATAAATTTATAATTGAAATGACATTTTAATATCCTCCCAATTTTCTTTAGAATTATTCAAAATCACTAGTTGATCCATTCATATACATCAATGATAGTATATTCAATTTTAAATATCATATATTTGTAAGAGTTATACACTATATTATACTGTTTTTTTTTTAATTAAATATGAAAATTTGAAAAAAAAAATCATTATGCAAAATTTATCAAAATTGTATTTGATTAAAAGTATTTTTATAAGTATATATTATTTAGATAAAATAAATTGTTGAATGAAGAGTAATGAAGAGTAGCATTGTAAGTTTTACATTAGTATGAGAGATGTGATAACATTTTCTTAGATTTAAGAAAAAATTAAAGTTTATTTAATTAAAAAAATAATAATAAAAAAAATAAAGTTAGTTTAATAAAAAAACAAAAAAAAAATCTTAAACTTGTATTTAATAATCATGAGAATGATTAAATTAGGAATGAAATGATAAAAAAATGTACACCTTAAAAAATTTGATTCTTCTTATGTGGGTTTAAGATGGATCTATGCTAGTAATAAAAAAATTTAATAAATATTTTTTTCAAAATGGTAAAACTTATTATAATTTAGTTGTCTTGATGATGGATCGTGATATGGATCCGAAACTTCGACATTCAATGGATAACACTGTGGTTTTTTGGATTTCACCTCAAAACACTCCTTACCACAGAAATTTCAGCAATCATATAATTTAGTTGTCAATTGATAGTGAGGATAATTATTATTGGATGTGATTCCATTAACTCATTATTGTTATTCAAGAAATACCATGCCACTCAAAATGATTTGATAATAATTTGTAAAGGAGTAGATTTTCATTTTTTTTTAATGTTTCTAATGTTTTAGATCATTAATCTAGTTCCTTATATTCAAGAAAAACAAATTCTTAACCAATAAAAAACAACTTTAAATCCTCCAATATATATAAATATATAAAATATTTAATAACCATATTATAAATTTACTTTTACCTTTATACTTTATATAAATAATAATAAATAAAGTTTAATAAATACAACTTTTCAGAAAGATTCCTGGGAGGAGCATTTAGGTATGATGAAAACCTAGTACCAATTAAAGTTGTTGGGCCCACCAAATGTTTAAATACATCTCGCGTAACTTTAATTTACCACAGCTCTTCACGGGTCACTCCCTTTATTGTTGTTTTTGTGGAGAGGGACGTATGCCTCTGCCGACACACACTCATTAATATGACTTTTATTTGGAATTTGACGTGTCACCTTTTTTCGGATTGGGTTGCCATTGATGTAACATTTCAACGTACCATTGATGTAACATTAGTTTATCACGTGGGGATAAAAAGGGCTAATGACAAACAATAATTGGTTTTTCACTTAATTGGTTTTTCACTTTAGAGATTAAATAGCATAACATTACTGGTTCACAATTTATCGAAATTTGTTTTGTTGTTACCATTTCTTTACTTACATATTAAAGAATTTTATTAGTTTTAAATGTAATAATTTTGTTTTATTTTGAATTAGATTTTTTTTTATGATGAAGTTAATCCATTCAGATTTAGTTAATTAAGTATTTTTTTTAATGTGAGTATCTATTTCATTAAAGTTATTTAAGATTCACTTATGGTCTCAACTATTGTTGCATGGGTTAATGTGCATCCACAAGTACTAACATGTCACTTGGTAGGACTTGAATTATATTAGCTGCCCACTTTCATCAACATGTCAAGTCATTATTGACACTGTTAGATACAATTGATTTTAGTCTTGGGAAGTTTCCTTTGACTATATTAAATGTTGAGTATTCACTACCTATCAAAATGCATAACAATGCTTACACATTTTTGGTGTATAATTACTCAATTGATGTAATGACCATGATGGCTCAACCAAATATCAACAACTCTCTATCCCTGTTTCATGGACCTGATTATCTTTTTCTAATAGTAAATTTGATTTTAAGCTAAGCTAAGATAGTAACTCCATATTCGTTAGGTTTCCATGCTTTATTAATTATCTACCTCTTTAAATTTCGATGAAAAAACACTTATTTCCATTGCAAAATTAAATACATCTTAAAATGTTGGATTACTCTTCATGAAATAAAGATGAAGAGTTAACTAAATCATGGAATGGGAAAGGTAATGGGTTTTGATGATCTATGTTAGGTTGCCAATGTGTTCAATGAATTAGTTACCAAAGGTCAATGAATGTGAAGTGTCAAGATGGAGTTGTTTATAGGGACTTATATGATTATTTGTAAGCAAAGTTTGATAATATGCTAATTGTATTGTTGATGGTGTATAAAGAGGACTTTTTAATGCATTCATAAATTTAAATTGTTTTTTTTTTTATATGTAAATGTTTTTGATTGATCATTAGGAATTTTCTTTAAAGATTAATCCAAGCTACAAAAAAAATGGTACTTAATAATTGCGACGATAACAAGCTCAAAAGAATTTTGGTGTTTCTTCTTTTATGTCTTCCACTTCTACTATAAATGTCCAAAAGAATATTAGAAAAACAAATATAAGCATATACAAAACAAAACTCAAAACAACAATGCAAGTAAAGGACTACATAAATATTGTTGATACCATAAGAGTTGTGATCACTTTGATAAAGAGTATCTAAAGTGAAAGACAAACAAAGGGAAAAACCTTGATCATTGAACAACCCCATAATAAAAAGGAAAAAGATATTGTAATATATCAATGCTCCTAACTACAAGTTGTTCCTCTTTTCATAAAGAAGCTCTCCACTCACAACTACCAAATCAACTTATTATAGATAATGGAAGATAAATATACCAAATTTAAAGATCAAGTGATTCAAATTATCATAGATGATGAAAGCATGATTTATATCTTATCTTTAAAGGTTTCTTAAATGGTTCAATCAAGAATAACCATTGAATTTGTAGTTTGTAATTCCAATAGGTTGTTTCATTAACCATTGCCAACTTCAACCTCTAATCTATCAATGAATGTTTGAAAAGAAACCATCAAGAATGCTTCCTTTAAATTTTATTAATGTTCAACACTTAGCACCATAAGATGGGATACCATTTATCACTTTATGGAAAACACTAAGGATAGTTCTTGATGACCTCACTCTTTCACGAATCTAAACATGTTACATCTTAGGTGGAATTTAACCATTAAGTGTTCACAATGTTCTTTTTGTTTAATGGGACTAAACATGTCACATCTTGGGTGGAATATCACCACACCTGCTTGACCAACGAATCAATCCCTCGATAACCATCAATGCTTGGTATTTGATGTTAACTCACCATTTGGCTATCTTCATAAACCTTCAATAGTTGACCTCTCGACTTGGTCGATTTGTCCACCTTGAAAAATGAACAATTACGTGATGAAAATTATTGGTCTTTTGTAACTAACTTAGTCTCTTAACACGTATAGGTGTATCTCATGTACCTTTGATTTGCTAATGATGCCCAAAAACTATGTCTGTATTATTTCCCTTACAATCATTTGTTGGATTGCAACTTATATAGCATATCTACTCTAATTTATATGCATGTATCACATGTAACATATAATCAACATTACACTCTGATCATTGCCATATGTCTCAATGGGTTGTTTATACTTTGACTATGTATCCCTACACAATTTCTTCATCCACACATGTTATAACATTGCAATCTATAGGTTCTTAGTGCTCAATATATGGGCCAATATCCCAAGACCATTTAGAAGAACATCAAAACATAAAAACATAAAAGAAAGGTACACATGAGTGCTTTTTGGTACCCTTGGTATACAAATAATAAATTAATACCATTACATTTGAGTGGTAACAATTGTGGTCACAACCACCTTTTATAAGTGATAGGGCCAGGTCACTTAACAATAAACCTAACAATTAATATTGTGGGCCAATCAATGACTCACTAATAGTATATAATCAATTGCATTAACCACCACTAAAGGACAACTAAGTCAACCACAAACCACTAGTGTGGCCTACAATGGACCATAGGGGAGAGTCATAAATGACATTAAGGACCATTATGGTTGCACATCAAGATTACCCAAATATATCCAACATCCTCATTTAAGATTGACTTGGAGATACAAATAAGGAAAGTTAAAATTAAGAATGTTTGCTTGGAAAAATATTACATCCATATCCCTTCTTAATATTCAATGGGGAAATATGTTAAAAAAACATGGACAAATAAACATTACAATCACTACACGATTTTAGGGGTTTTGACTCCAAATTACTTCAAAATTGAATTCATCTATTTCTATTGTTTTAAATGAATTTTGAATTGCAATTAAGGACCTTGTTTTCATTTTTTAGTTGCAACAAAACTTGTATCAATTATAATGTCCATTTTAAAGATTACATTAGCATCAAATTACTGATATTGCATTCCAAATTACAACGAAAATCTTAGATCAAAATACCATCAATTTTAAAGACAACAATAGTGTCATAAATAGAGTTAGCAATAATGTTAATGATAAAGTCCTCATTGAAAATATAGTAATCAATAGCATCATTTTTATTTATATAAATGCAATCTTTTGAAGATATGCTAACAAATATTTTCACTAAAGCTCTTCCCTATGCAAAAATTGAATTGCAAGCTCTTCCCTATGTAAAAATTGAATTGCATGGAATTCAATTGAATGTAAATAAATTTTTTGATGTTCATATAAGAGGGTGTGAGTGCTATAGGAAATAACTTGACCGTCGCATAGTCTCTGTGTTATAGGTAGCGCCACTTCACAAGTAATTGAAGATTTTTTATGATTGTTTGTACATAAACAACCTCTCTTAGAAGATGTAATACAAATGTCATATATGTAAGAAATGTTGTTGAGTAAAATACAACTATCTTTTCATTTATTTATTCTTTACTTCTAAATCTACTTAAAAATCTAATGACATTGTCAATATTTTTATATTCTAATGAACTTCATCCACCTTAATCTCTTGATGGGGTATTATTATTTAATAAAAATTTAAATATATTGACAAAAATCTTAAATTCTCATAACATAACAATATCCATAATATCTATATGAGTTAGTGTCAATAAAATTGGTAAACAAAATTCATCCATAATCACATAAACAATTTGAATTCATTCTATGACATTAGATTCAAAATGAATAAACAAAATTGATCCATAATCACATAAACAAATTGAGTTCATTCTATGACATTGCATTCAAGCTATAAATATCAAAAAACAATTAAGTAATTTGGTCATATGATCTTTTCACATACAAGTGCTACAACAAGATATCCACCTAAATATCTTACTCTTGAAATGTGTCACCTTGCAAATAAATACACAAGTTAATGAATGTAATCATAAACACTTTGATCAATTACCATGCAGATCCATTAGTTTGTATGACACACTTTATCCTTAAGCATGCTTGAAGAGTTGTTTCAACACACTCAAAATTCTAAAAAAATGGAACAATTCAAGGACGAAAGTTATGATAAGGTGAATATATTTGAAGCGATATTTGAAACAAGTGTAAACAATGTAATATTTGAACTTTGAAGTAACCTCTGAGGATGTCGCAAGACATGATGTGCAGTTATAAATATACCATTTCTTGAAATAATAAAACAAATGATACAAACCATTTTGAGATCGTATAATGATATAGAAAATATAAAAGATTAGTCCTTAAAAAACTTAAAACTAATGACATTCTAAATTGAATTAGAAGGAATTGTCAAATGAAATCACTTATTTATTTATGTGTTTGAATGCTTTTCGCTAATATGTGTTATCTTAGAAATATTTATTCTAGACTGTATTTTATAAATAAATATCATGTTCTCTGTATATGCTTCAACTTACTATTCATAAAAGAAAAAAATTAATTTCACTAAATATTCATAAAAGATAATATTTAATTTCACTAAATAACTAGTCAAACTCATATCTCAAAACAATTTCCTAATTAACTAATATAGTTTAATGTTCTAATCCTAAAGTTCTTTGAATATGTGTTTTAGCTTATAAGGAATTGGTATTTCAATCAAGTAATATAAAACTTTGGATATGTGTATGTGAATGTGGGCTATTTTGGATATGCATATATGAGTGTGAGTTTTTTGGTTTCACATTATGAATGATATTTATGAATTTATCTCCTGATTATATGTTTCAAATATTCTAATCATCAAAATCTAAAATCAATTTCTTCGATATTTTAAATACTCAAGACTTAAGTTAAAGCATGATTGATAATTATTGCATTGAGAGTAGTGGGATACATATACATCCCAGGTTGATGTGGCACGTATATATCATTAATAAATTAAATTGAATAAAAATTGAAGATCGTAAAAATTAAAAAATTAAAAATAGGCGATCATAATAATAAAAAACTAAAAAAAATAACTATAATAATTATACAACTCCATAATAAAATAAACTAGCATAAATCTATCTTAACCTCAAATATTTTAAGCATCAAGAAAAAATATCTATGTTTCTTTTGATCCTAGTGCTTATTAAATCTAGGATTAAGGTGAATCTATGTTGGTAGTTAAGAAAAAACTATAAATTGTAAGGAATGCATGAAAGGCCTATAGTTCAAAGGCAACTTCCATATGATAACGCCACTAATAAACCATACTCTAAGGATTCAAATCCAATAAAAATAATGATTAACCATTATTGACTATTTCACCATTTGAAATGAAATGACCATGAAAAAATCAAAAGTAATAAAACCATCATGGAAGGATAAAAAGTCATTGAACCTTAAACTTCAAACAATAAATTAAANAAAAAAAAAAAAAAAAAAATTAATTAACAAACAAAACCTTCATTAAAAATGAAAAAAATGAAAAATATTCAAATCTTAAATTTCAACATGTAAAAGTGCATTGAAAATTTGTACATTACATTCTTACATCTAATTTGACAATGAAAATTAAAGAATTTTCATATTCCCATAACAAAAATTTTAAAGTGGCACTTTTATTATAATGGTTACATAAAATCCATGAATTTATTATAATAGTTACATAAAATTCATTGACAAAAAAAACTAATAAATAATGAAACAAATAATAATAACTAAAGTTAAGTTGCATTTGACATATAATGGTGAAAACATTAAGTAACTCATTATTAAGAAGTAAATGCCATTCATTTAGACATGCATAAATACAAGTCATAAATATCTTCCAACTTTTCTACTCTCTCACTATAAGCATGTATGGAGAGAGTTCCCAAATAAAACTCAATTTATATGGGTGTCAATTTATAAAAGTAATGATTTTTTTTTTCAAGATACTGAGTATGGAAGTGGCATTAAGAATGTTTAGATTGTTGATTTACATATTGTTTAAAGAGCGTTTTACACTTTTTATGAGTATGTAGTTTCATGGAAGAGAGTCTCAATGAGCGTTTTACACTTGCTATGAGTATGTAGTTTCATGGAAAAGAGTTTCAATGAAAGAATTTTGAATGTTTAAGAGAGTCTCAATGAGCGTTTTACACTTGCTATGAGTATGTAGTTTCATGGAAGAGAGTTTCAATGAAAGAATTTTGAATGTTTAGATTGTTGATGTACATATCGTTTAAAGAGCATTTTACACTTGCTATGAGTATGTAGCTTCATGGAAGAGAGTCTTAATGAGATAATTTTGGGTTTATAGTTACTTTTCATCTATTTTTGCAATTTACATGAGCTTACGCATACTACTTAAGTTGCATAAAAATGTGTGGTATTACATTATAATATATGGAGTGGTGACGTAACTTTGGTACATGTAGAGGTGCACTATTTATTTAAGGAAGGAAACATTTTATTGGGTTGAGGCTTTAACATTGTTTGGAGGAAGATTCTTTTGGAGAAAACCTAGGTTCGTTATGGTGGACGTTGTCTTGTTGAGTGTTGAGTGCTCCAGTTCTGGATCTATTATAGGGTTTACATGTAACTACTTTTTCCATTTTCCTATAAAAGGAAAGGAGGTTGCTTCACTTAAGAACATTAGTTAGTTTTAGTAGTTTGCAAAGAGTAGAGTAGATGCAATAAATAGTTGTTTGGTTTTTTCATTGAACCTCAGGGAAGTTGATTTGTTGTTATGTAATATTATTTTCATTATAATAGAAAAATATGTGATTGTTATTCCAAATTTTGCATGTTGATCTAATTTTTCATATACGATATTTCAAAATTTTCATGTTGATATAATATTTCATATATGTTGATCTAATGTAGTAAACAAAATCACCAGTGATGGGATGAATCAACATGTTTCTATTTATATTTTTAGATCTTATGTATATTTCAAGTTTATGTATGTATATAGTACTCATCCAAAATTCATTGTTGTGGATAATGAAGCTCCCTGACCTGAAGAGGAGAATTGTGATAATCCTCCAAGATTGATCCACATCTCGAAAGATCCTAAACATATAACTCCAATGCATGACAAGATGATATTTGACCAAATATCTAATAAAAGGATATGCATGTGTAATATAATCAATAAACACTTGAACTATTGTTGTAATAAAAAATTAATAAGAATGCATAATACAAAAACCATAGTTCCCTCAATATGGATGATACCTATGCTTCCCTAGTTGGGATGGAACCTCTATTAAGGTTGTAGGGTTGAAACTCTAAAGTATGAGTGGAATTAAGCTAACCCTGGGATGAATCAATCAAACTTGCAAGGTTGGGGCCAAACTAGCCATGAAAAATACCTATAGAGGTGTTGAATATGATAGTGCAAGCAACCCAAGGGCTTGTGTAACATCCCCGTTACCAATATTCTCTGATACCAAAATGTAACATCACAGTTACCAAACTGCTATGATAACAACTTGTCACGTAGCCCATTACCAACACTATCAAAATGATCTGATACCAATATGTAGCATACCCAACCTACTATTGAGCAAGGCTACTCCAAAACCTAGTGTGCATATTATGCTCTATAGCATTAGTCTGCGCATAAATACTTGAAGTAACACACTCAACCCCAAGTTGGGTCGCGCCACCCAAACATTCCTCTTCTGACACAACTTATAACAACGAAAGTAACACAATTCAATTGTGCACACAAGCATACTAAGCACACAACAATGTTGTGCATGTAATCCATTTTGAACATGTGATTTCTACTATGCGCGCAACCATTTTGGCATCACACACAAATTTTGTTTTCCTCATGTGCACAAAGCTTCCCTGTGCACACAAGAAAATCCAACCTCTTATGCACGCAAAGTATTTCCTTGCACACATGACCATTCTCACCTCTCCTTGGAGAATGATGACCATTATTATAAGGGTAGCTTAACATGAATAACTAACAACACTGTCATATTATGCATGTACGATTACAAATATTGAATATCAACACCACACTTACATATGTAAGCAACATTATACATAATAACAACAATTACTTATATGCAACATCATACGACATTTAAACTCATATTAGACATAGATAATTAAGAACACAGTAAATGAGACAAAAACATAAAGAAAACTTATCTTTTATGAAAAGTCACCAACTACGTGCAAATCTCAAACATTCCTCCCATCCAAAGACTTGGTTGTTCATAAACTTTCAGCAACAGGTCAACCCCGAGTTGGGGCTTAAAATCCACTAGGGAAAATGGGTTCCTAATGCCAGGCTAAGGTCTGATAATCAAAATAATTGTTCTGTCCAAGGTGCCACTACTGCAACTAGACTACAGTCTCTCATTCCCCACATGCTTGTCCCACCCAAGGAAGTGTGCCCTTCTCTTCTCAACAGTCCCTCGGTTACCCCACTTCCGTTCCAGGGCTTTAGAAACAAGACGAATAGGAGTTTTCAGATCCATACAATTAATTACCAACAGATCAGGGAATGATTCCCAACAAAACTCTCACCTAAAGAGAATGCTCACGGGCCTGACAACCTGCCTCTTCGACAAAAAATCTCTCACTTGGAGATAATTCTCATGGGCATGACAACCCACCTCTTCGACAACAAATATCTCATGACCTGGAGAGAATTATCACATGCCTGAAAACCTGCCTCTTCGACAACAAATACTCTGGTTACAATAAAGAAAACCCCTTTACAATCTTTTCTCTACAAATAAGGTAAAAGTCGTCTTTCCTCAGTTGGTCTAACCCCTTCTACACATGAGAAATGAATGAATCCCCAAAATACACTAAGGCCAACAATATATTTTGCATGCCTTAAACTGGACACTTCTCACCTTCATAATTAGATTTAGCCACATAGTGACTTGTTCCCATCCCTCGGGAACTTAGGATAAATAAATATCCATAATTACACTTTTCGGAAATATTAATAAAATATTCCCTTGGACTTAAGTCCCCCCTTTTCCCTTTTCAATGGAGTTAGCCCCCCATGTCTTTTCGTTTGATCTATCTGCCGATATTATTAATAACTTGAGTGTGATTACATTTTACAAGGATAGGCGCACTGGCCTATTTGCATCACATATCACCAGCCCCATAACCACATAGGCTCTCCAACCTCAAATACATATACATCCATATATATATATATATATATATATATATATATATATATATATATATATATATATATATATATATATATATATATATATATATATATATATCGGTTCAATGTAATCCCCGTGCACTTACTCAAGTGTGAGAAACATTGTGAAATATGCACACCCTTCCTTTGATGTGCTACCACACACACTTACCTAGGTGCACACATCACTATGAAATGTGCAAACCCTTTCTTTGATAACAATCCTCATGCACTACTCAGGTGCACACAAAACCAAAACTTGGTGTCAATGACTCACTAGCCTATATGAACATTTACATTTACATTTTTTACCAACAACTCACCATCCTATATGTATAATTAAAAATGGGGTTCATATTAGGGACATTACATTCTCCTCCCCCTTATTTATGCATTGTCCTTAGTGCATTATATACACATGCACATACAAAATTTTAAAAGTCTTCAAAAAGATGTAGATACTCTTCTTGCATAGCATCCTCGCACTCCCAAGTTTCATCATCAGGACTGTACTAGGTCCATTGGACCTTTACTAGCTCTATGAATCGATTCTGGAGTTGTTTGATTTTCATATCCAATATGCAAACCAGTCGTACTAAAAAATGGCCTTCTGGCTCCACCTAAATCACATTCCAATAAATAATATGATTATCATTAGTTACGTACTTTTCAAGCAATGATACATGACAAACATTATGAATACACAAGGATGCGGGAAATGAAAGCATATATGTGACATGACCAATCCTCTCTAGTATTTCAAATGGCCCACAGTAGCGTGTTGCCAGCTTAGAAAAATTTCCCAACTTCAGGGAATTGCATCTGGATTTACTTTCAAGAACACATGGTCATCCACTTTAAACTCTTTGTGGGTTCTACCTTTATCTACACAACTTTTCTGTCTATCTTGGGAAACCATTAAATTCTACCTTATTTTCACCATATGCTCTTCCATTTCCCTAGGAAAATCTGGTCCAACTACTACACAGTCTGCTAGGTTGTCCCAAATCATTGGCATGTTGCACTTTCTACCATAAAGTGCCTCAAATGGGCTCATCCTTAAATATGCTTGATATCCATTGTTGTAAGAAAAATCTAGCAAGTGAAGGTAGTCGTCCCATTTTGATGGTTTGCCCATCATAGACATCCTGAGCATATCTTCAATTACCTGATTTACCCTCTCTATTTGTCCATCTATCTCAGGGTGATATGATGTGCTAAAGTTCATATTTGTCCCAAATCCTTTAAATATCCCTTTCCAAAAGTTCGATGTGAACTTGGAATCTCTGTTAGACACAATTTTCTTAGGTACACCATGCAACTTAGAAATTTATCGCATGTATATTTCATCAATGTTGGTTTCCTTGTGCGTTGACTTCACTGGAATAAAATGGGTAGCTTTAGTAAGCTTGTCCACCACTACCATAATAGAATCATGGTGTTTACTATTCCTAGAAAGCTTAGTAATGAAATCCATGGTCGTAACTTCCCACTTCCACTCAGGAATGGGTAAAGGTTGTAGCAAACCAACTGGATGTCTATGCTCAACCTTCACCTTTTGACATTAAATGCATGTAGCAATAAAATTAACAACATCTTTTTCCATGCCTGGCTAATAGTATTGATTTTTTACTGCTGCAATTGTCTTCTGGTAGCCTGGGTGTCTAGCATAAGGAACTTTATGCATCTCTGACAATAATAAATATTTCAACTCCTTATTATTTGGCACATAGATTCTACACCTATACATGAGGATTTCATCCTCTTTTAGCTCATAACCTTCAATGTTTTTCTACGACATACCTTGTTGTAAAGTTTCCTTTATGTCCACATAGTACCGATCTGATTTGGAAACCTATAAAATTCTCACACAAATCTGATTTGTACATGCTAATGGTTATAGCTTGCATCTCATGCACCCTCCCGCTGAGTGCGTCAACCACCTTGTTCTCTTTTCTTATGATATGGTTTATGTCAAATTCATACTCACCAATGAATTCTAACCACCTACTTTGTCTGGCATTTAAACTTGGCTATCCAAACAGATACTTCAGACCGCTATTATCGGTTCTTAGCTCAAATATTTTACCCATGAGATAGTGTCATCGCATCTTCAAGGCATGCACTATGGCTGCCAATTCTAAGTCATGAGTAGCATAGAGTCTTTCATGATATTTTAACTTTCTTGATTTGTAGCATATCACATACCCATTCTAACTAAAAACTCCCCTAAGGCCTTCTTTGCAAGCATCTGTGCATAGAATGAAGTCTTCATCTGAATCAACAATTCTCAAAATTGGTGCACTTTTCAACAAACTCTTCAAGTGCTAAAAAATTCTTACACAATCCAGAGTCCATTCAAATCACACACCTTTCTTTTGCAAGGATGTAATTGGGTTCACAATTTATTACAAGCCTTCAAAAATCCTTCTGTAATAACCTGCAAGTCCCATGAAGGACCTCACCTCCGCAACATTTCTTGGTGTTGGCCATTCCTCAATGGATTTTATCTTTTTCGGATCCATGACTATTCCTTCCTTGAAAATGATATGACCCAAATAATGAATCTGTCATTGGTAAAATGAGCACTTGCTCAACTTTCCATACAACTGATGCTCCCTCGATACTTGTAGAACCATACTCAAGTGTTGCTCGTGTTGTTCTTCAGACTTTGAGTAAATAAATATGTCATCCAAAATTACAATGACAAACTTATCTAAGTGATTTCTGAAAACTCCATTCATCAAACACATGCAGACAACTGGTGTATTTGACAACACAAATGGCACCATTGTGAACTCGTAATGTTCATACCTCATTTTGAAGGCAGTCTTGCTAATTTCTTCTTCTTTAATTCTTACTTGGTGATATCCATATCTGAGATCAATCTTTGAAAATATATGTGTTCTCCTCAGCTGATTAAAGAGGTCATCTATCCTTGGAAAATGATACTTTTTATTTACTGTTACTTTGTTCAACTTCTAGAAGTCGATACAAAGCCTCAATGTACCATCCTTCTTCTTCACGAACAATACTAAGGCACCCCAAGGTGACACACTTGGGAATATATGCCCCTTCTTCAGAAGTTATTCAAGTTGCATATGTAATTCCTTCAACTCTTGCGTACACATCCTATAAGGAGTCTTGGATACATGCGTTGCCCCCGGCATCAAATTTATAGAGAAATCAATATTTCTTTTTGGTGGTAACCCTGATATCTATTTAAAGACATCCTCAAAAATTCTTTCAGTACTATGCAGTCTTCAACATTTGGCACTTTATCCTTAGGTTCCTCCTCCATGTGCGTTGCAAATACTTGACATCATTTCCTGTAGTTTTTTTTTAATTGCAAGGTTGAAAATTCTCTGATAGTTACAACTCTTGGAATGCCTTGAATTGATTTTAAGTTTCCTTCCTCATCCAAGAAAGTAAATGTATTATTGTAACAATCTAGAATGACATGATGCTGGTCCAACCAATCTAACCATACCAATGAGGCAATCATACGAGCCCAAAGGTATGATATTCAAATAATCTTTTGTGCATAGTCCATTCATTTCCATTGGACATGCCTTAACCATCTGATTAATTTTTCTTTTTTCTCCTATATCTAACTACACCAACCAAGGTTTTCTAATCTTGCTTCTTGGAAATTGGAATATTTTCGCCATCTTAGGATCTACATAATTATGAATATCTCTTAAATCAATTAAAATAGCAATGGGTTGGTCATTAATCTTACCTTCCACTTCAATCATGTGTTACTGAAACTCAACATGCTTGTTATCCAGGGATACATAAATCCTAGGTACATTTATGCCCATGTCTTCAACTATCGCAGCTTGTTGTACATTATGTGCAATCTTCACTTTTTCACCTCTTTGAGGGAAATATCCGCGCATATGATCTTTTCCACAACCCTAATATTGAATAGGTTGTTTCCTTGGATTTTACCCCATTTTCTCCATCATTTTGGGCTCATTGGGAGTTGGTTGTCCTTGCGCAATATTTCTAAAAAATGGTGGCTTAGTCCCCTTCTTCCTTAGTTCCACCTTGCTTTTCACCTTGTGTTTCCAAGCATTTTGGAAATTCAATCTTCCCATTTGTTGATCATAAAGAAATTTAACATACCTTATGGTTTCCTCCAATGTCCTGGGTTCATCATATTATATCTTGTCTTTGACAAATGAGGGCATCCCACTAAGGTACCTCTGGATTTTAAATTGCTCATCCTTGATGAATGCGACATATTTCAGAAACTCTAAGAATCTTATTTCATACTCATTTATTGTCATACTCCCAAGCTTGAGTTCAAAGAACTCCTTCATTTTCTTTTCATAGCATCTCTTGGTTAAGTATTTCTTTTCATAGCATCTCTTGGTTAAGTATTTCTTTTGAAAATACCTATTGAACTCCCTCCAAGTAACCTTCTTTAAATCGTCAATGTGTTGCACTTGCACGAACTGATCCCACCACATTTATGCTTTTCCTTTTAGCTAATAGATGGAAATTCTCCCTTCTACATGTGCACACTAATTATGCAACTGGAAGTACTTCCTCATACCCAAGAACCAGGTCTTCGCAACTTCATCCTTCTTGTGATCACTGTCAAAGGCAGTAGTCTTGATATTATTCATTTTCCCTGTAGCTCGTCCACCCCAGTCCTCCTCTTATGCTTTCTGACAGGATATGGACTTGAGCTACTGTGCACTTTCATAAATGAATTCTTTAGCAAGTGAGGGTGATTCCTATCAACACTTCTCATTTCTCTTCTTTTCTCATCATGAGACATGAGACTTCTTGATCTACTTGACTCTATGTCCTTATCCATTTTATTTTATATTCTATCCAAGCTTTGCATCAACTTGATATTGAAGTCATCTTCTTGCTCCTTGGATTTCACAAGCCTTTCATTATCAACTTTATAGATTTGGACATATTTTTTCAATCCCTTTATGGTTTCTACTAAGTTTATGCTCCTCCTACTAAGTTTCTACAAATCCACGACTTCATCATCATGGTTGTAAGTTCTCTGCACATATTCCATGATTTTTTACTTTCTGTGATAATTTTGTCCTGCTCTAATCATTGTTAATTCTGCAAAATGTGCAGAAAATAAGATTTGTTAGATGAATTCATGTGACAACTTCATGAAAAATCTGCACCACTTTGTCAGAATCCTTTCTTATGATTTCTTGGATGAATAATTGGACTCCTTTGTACAAAAATTTCCCATCGACTTCTCCCTTGCACAATTCTGAGTCTTGCGTGTTGATTATTTGTGTTGGTTGTCATTGATGTCAACCCTTGAAGAAAGTCCAATAGCGAATTCTGGTAGGACAAAGGTTTGGGTAATGAACCTAAGTTTGTTTGATGTATAATGTATGAGTTTTAATATATTTTAAGGTAATAATATTCTATATGGATAGTACATGTCATGAAATTTCCCCTGGTATGCAGAACACCACATAACTCCTCACGGTTAGAGAGTTATGGCCATGTGAAGTTGGAGAACCCTCACGAGTCATCTAGAAGCCCCAAAAGGTCAAAGTAGTCAAAGTGGTTGCAAAGAAGAAATTATTTAAATAATAAAGTGAAGTGA
>ML779662.1:239251-323018 GCA_009831015.1 Picea engelmannii
ACGTTTGAAAAATGTTGTAATTTGACCCTGTTTGAAAAAATGGTGATGCCGGTAGCACCACTTTTTCATTTGGGGGTTGATTTTCATGTTTTTTATGCAAAAATGTGGGTTTTTTGGGCCAGAGTTCTCGTTTTGAGGTCACAATTCTCATTAAGTTGGTAACTATGTTCAAATATGACGAAGATTTCTTCAAGTGGTTGAGAGATCAGATAATCATGGTGGAGGACTATGCTTACGTTGGGACAAACTTCTGTGGGGATCCTGACTTAACTCTACCTGAGGGATCTCAGTGGGTAGACATATGTAAGAATAAAATTTTCATTATATTATGTTTTTGATATTATGTTTCAGATGTGGCGCCTTATCATCCTCTGGTATCATCTCCCATTTAGAGGCGAGGATAGTTAGGCATCATGGTAGGTCGAGGAGTGGCTACTAAGGATCTCGAGGAGATCGAGTATAACCTAGAGGGATTAACCATGAACATCCCTGATATCATGGTGGACGAACTTCCTCGGCGCTATGAACGCCATACAGTTGGCGTATCGACATCTATTGGTCCATTGCTACGTAGAGTGGCACGGAAAGTTGTTTGTTACAACGAGCAACATCCATGATGCTTTTTTATATGAAGCCATGAGCTTCACTATTTTGATATTTTGGTCTTAGGACAAATACTTTTTGTAACTTTTGACGTATTAATATAAAGTTCCTACTGACTTACTTGTCTTTTTTAAAATGTGTGTTTGGATTTATAAATGGCGCAAATGTATGTCTAACACATAATTATCCAATGCATATGTCAATGTGTTTAGACATCTAGGAATATGTTGATACTCAATATAATCAAAATGTCCTTCCAAGAGGCGAATTCTTAAGTATACCTGTAACAATGTAGGACTTCAGATGGAATAAAAGTTACTCAATTGCAACACTACTAACTATGAATCAATTCGTACAATAAGATGATGGATTCCAAATGAAATGGCATTCAGTTAATAATTCTTTAACTGCATTGTATTCCGCGATATTATTAGTTGCAAGACCAAGGAAAATACAATGTAGACTGATCAACTCATCCGTAGGTGCATATATTTCCCATGCAACAGATGCTAGATTTTGAGTACTGCGACTAGCACCATTAGCAAAACCAATATAGGGTAGCAAAGACACTAACATCTGGAAACCAAGAACAATGCAAGGTAAGCAGCTAAAAGGCGAAAAAAAAAGAAAAAAAACACAATAGAGTATGATACACTAAAAATACAAAGCACAAATGCAAAAATAGTTTAAGCATAGTACTTCTTCAAGTAAAGCCCATTTTTTGGTTCACTCAAATGAATTACATCATAATCTACCATCTCATAAGCCCCTTTCTCCAACACTCGTTTAACGATATAAGGGCCACACCACATGGGCTCGAATTTACCGACCCCTAATAAGTCATAATCATGTTCATAAATGAGAGCCAAATCACCCTCAGAAAAAATACGTGGTTTGACATGCTTGTCATATTGAGCTTTGACATGTTTATTCTGAGTTTTAATGACTAAAGAAGCATCATGACGAGTCTTTTCTAATTGCATCAAATACAAGAGACATTCCTCTTTGACAAAGGTGTTAGGGAGAAGTTTGACAATTGGTTTCAAAGATGGGATGTCACATTCAATCGATAGAATAAATTCGATACCATATACTAAATGGAAATGTGTGAACCATATGGAAGATTTAACGGATGTTTGATAGGCCCATAATTTCGAGAAGAGCATTGTGTGCCAGCTTGACTTGTGAATTCCTACCATCCGTCAAACCATAGTAGTGAGAAATTTGTTGATTGCTTCTACCTGTCCATTAGCCCGTGGATAGTAAGGTGTTGAGTTTTCATGTCGAAGACTCAACTTCTCGGTAAGTTCAGACATCATGAAATTGAGAAAATGACTACCATGGTTAGTGACGATGGCTTGAGGGACACTGAATCTAGTAACGATATGATTAAATATGAAAAACACTGCAGTTTTCCCGGTATTATCAAATCTAGGGATCGTCTCGGCCCATTTAGTGAAATAATCCATGGCTACAATAATGTATCCATGCCCCTTGTCTTAGTGAGGGTTACATGCCATGAAGTCAATGCTCCATTTAGCGAATGGACCAACAAAAACTATAGGGTAAAGAGGAGTAGGATGAGATCAGATCTTATTGTTATATGTTTGACAAGTGTGGAATTTCTGGATGACAGCAATGCAATCCTTAAACAATGAAGGATAGAAGTAACCAACTCGTAAGATATTTTGGGCAGTGGCATACCCAGACATATGACTGCCACATGCTCCAGAATGACAGTCATTTAAATCTTTCTCAGCTTCATCATAGGTTAGACATCATCAAAATATGGAATCAATACCACGACGGTAAAGGGTATCACCAAGGATAATGTATTGATGAGCTTGATACCGAATATGACAACGATCTACACTAGAAAGATCAGGCTGTAAAGTTTGGGTTTGGAGATAAATAATAATGTCTCCATACCATATGTCATCAGAACTGATAAAAAAGAGAGACTCATTAGGAAAAAATCCGTTGCCACAATTTCTGTCTCACTGGAGGGAAGGTCACATATCAACTTGGGAAAAACCAAAGATTTCTTTGAATTGGCTCACTCAAACTCCAAATCAAACTCTTGGAGAATAACTATCCATTTGGAGTATTTTCCCCCAAAAAATTGTTGAGTAAGGATGTGTTGCATAGGGTTACAATCGGAAATGATTGTGGTTTTGCGCAATAAGATATAATGATGAAAACATTGAACAACTTGAACAGCTTCCAAGGCTAGTTTCTCCACATGCATATATTTGGTTTCGGTGGTCTTAAGACTCCGACTCAAATAGTAGATAACATGTTCATCATGAGAATCATCCACTTGGACTAGAACCATAGTGATGGTAGAGTTCGAAGCAACTAAGTATAAGAAATAATCTCAACTATAATTGAAAGGAAATAAGAGTGGTGTACAGGTTAAGGCAAGTTTCAAAGCTTCGACTTTGTTAGCAGTGTCATCCCATACAAAATCGTGACCCCTCTTAAGAAGTCGAGTAAAACCTTTCGTTAATTCAACATAATTGGGGATGAATCAATGTAAAAAGTTTGCCTTCCCTTGCAAAATTTGGAGTTGGCATAAGGTAGAAGGAGGCAACTTGAGAATATATTCAATCTTCAGAGGGTCCACCCTAATCCCATGTGTAGAAACTATAAAACCAAGAATTATTCCAGACTCCACACAAAAAATGCATTTATGTGGATTCAATCGTATGCAATAATAGCGACAGCGTAGGAAAATGGCCCATAAATGTGTCGGGTGATCTTGACGACGCATGGAATGCACCGATAAATCATCTAGGTAAGGTTGTACAATGTGCTTAATATCATGAAAAGCATAAGACATAGCACGTTGAAAAGTCGCACCAACATTCTTGAGACCAAAAGGTAGTTTCCAGTATGCGAAGGTTCCCCAAGGGAAAATAAAAGTAGTTTTATGTTGATCCATGAGTAAAATATTGATTTGATTATAGCTGGAGAAACCATCTATCAAAGAGAAGATTTCAATATCGGCATAGTCGTCAATGATCTGGTCAACGAAAGGGGTTGGGTATTTATATTTGAGACAAGCCTTGTTGATATCCCTATAATCTACACAGACACAAATCATGCCTTGTTTCTTCGTAACTGGAACAAGATTGGACATCCAATCAGTCAAAGCCACAAGATAGACAAAACTGGCTTTAAGAAGTTTTTCAACTTCTAGTTTAATAGCAACAAATTTACGTGGATGTACTGGGAGAGGTCTCTATCGAACAGGTTTAGAGTCCAGGTAAGTCTTAATTTCATGTACAACAATATATGGATCAATTCCAAACATCTCTTCATAACTCCAGAAAAAAAATGTCACAAAATTATTGGAGAAGGGCCTTGTAAATGTGGATCTCATCGGCAAAACATGAGGCACTTATATGAACATTTTCCATGATTTTGGGTTTAATCGAAATATCTAGAGGGATGGTGGGTGAAATATTTACCAAATTCTCTGCGTACAAAACATCGTGTGTTGGTTCAGGAACAAGGGGAGTAGTAATGACAGTAGACAGATTCGAAAACTGTTGGTAACTCTCTATGGTCTCGGGTTCCAGGAAGAGGATAGAATGATGATCCCATCGTCCCATGGAGTATAATCTATAGACATGATTGTCATGATCATCTTGTCGGTGTGAAACACCACCTGAAATGGATCTGGATACGTGTCTAAGAGAGAACGAGGAGAAAGAGTTGTCGATAGAATAACTTGATAAGCCAATTCTACTAGACTTAAAGGCATTCGGTCATCGTAACGAAGAAAATCATCAGAGCTAGGTACTATCCAAGGGTCATAAGACTTAGATATTTCTCCAACAGTGGTCGAGATCATGTTAATTGAAGCGACAAAAGGAGTAGGAATATCGGGTGGTGGAATGGGGAACGCACCCATTAACGATGAATCCTTTAGAAGACCCACACTGACATTCTCATAACCAGGAGGTGTTTTCACAATGAAAGGTACGTTACTAGTACGTGAATCAGAGTTAAAAAAGGCAAGTTGATCGACAGTAACAACTTTTCCTTAGTGAGGGAAATGTATCACATGGAAAAGAGTAGAAACAACTGCACACATAGAATCAATCTGACTATGGCCAAATAGAAGGTTGTAATCGAGAGGTGCATCAAACACCTCAACCTCAATAGTAATCGCTTTGCCTTCTAATGTAATAGATAACGAAGGAATAATTCCATAAGGTTTAAACCCTGTACCATTAAAATGTTTTAGAGTATTGTGTGACTCAATAAGGGTAGGAGAGCCAATGGCTTTCCAACAAGTGACATACATGACGCAAGTCGAGGCTCCTTCATCAATAATGGTTCGAAAAATATTCTTATTTTACACAATGACTTGTATTTGAAACACTAATTGAGGAGGGAGACTTGGAATATGATCTTCCAAGTCAAATATTATCAAGTTCGTATTGGTAGGATCAATTCCACCAATATCCTTTAACAGTTCGTTCCGTTGCGTAGGACAACTTTGAAGGACTTTGAGAGCCGACATCGAAGAAGGTGCCTGTGCAAGATCTTCTACAATTGATCTAGGTGGATATCGGTGGCCACCCACCTATTCCACTGGCTCGAAAATCAATTTTCCACCTTGGTAATTTTTTTGATAGTTTTTCAGGTTCCAAACTTCTGGGGCCATTTTGAGGCCCTAAACGAAGTTTTTTGGGGATTTGGGGCCCAAATGACTGCCAACGAAACTTACTAGGCCAATAAAAAAAATCTTCTCAGTTAGACCTTTCCAACAGGCTATCATGCGCCTAAAACGAAGATCGTATGCAAGATTTACGACCTAGGGAAGTTGATGTACTAACTTACCCAAACGGGGCCCACATGACTTTTGGTGCTTCATATCCTAGGGTTAGGTTTTTGGATGTCTAGGGTTTTTGACATTCGTGTTTATTGTAAAATTCCTTTAGAGCCTCATTGTAACCATCTTCTTGCGAATGAGCGCAGTTGTCACATCTCTTCTCAGAGATAAGCCACCATCATTCTAGCAAGCTTGTTTTCTGTTGCATTTTACAGTTTCAGCTTATTTCCTTATTGAATACAAAACCAATTTTACTGTATCTCTGTTATTTTATGTTAAGCATATTTTCATAATATGTATTCATTTAGTTCTTCTCATAAAATCTGGATCGGTGGTATCATAGAGGTCTTCTCCGTGTCATCTTAATGCATGTCCCCAACAAGGTCAGGGTACAAAGAATTGGGTCTCAAGCTTGTTTCTCTTGAGGACAAAAGCTCTCGCATGCCCAAGTGAGCTATCATGGAAGGAGAAAATAAATATGACAGAATAGGATATCCTTTCAAAATGTTGCTTGAGGAAGCCCTCACACAACAAAGGAACGAGATGATGGATAGTTTCGCGCAAATCCTTCGGCGGCTACCAATAGGCAACGCATCTTCCTCACGCGGAGGCGTCACTCCCTTCAAGGTACAAATAAAATTCAATATTCCTATATTTGAAGTTCAGATAGACACAGATGTTGTAGACAAGTGGTTGAATCTACTAGAAGGCTATTTTTCTATCCATAACTTTTCGAATAGATAAAATATTACTTGTGTGCTCTTCAAAGTCATTCCCCATGTCAAAGATTGGTGGGAAACTTTCTGTGAGAAAAAGGAAACAGAGGAAACCTCATTATTTACAGTTATGACCACTTGGGAATCCTTAAGGGATTCTATGAAGTAACAATACTACCTTGTCAGAAGTTATGACGACTTGTATACCAAATGGAGCACACTGCGGCAAGATAGAGACCAAGAAGTGCTAGAGTTCACAAATATCTTCCATACCTTGCTCACCAAGCTAGGTATCAAATATTCAGAGAAACATATGATGCTCAAGTATCCCAGTGCTCTGCATATATAGATCCATATTGAAATGGAATTTATGGACATCTCATCCTTGGGCGTGGCCTACCGATATGTCTTCAAAATCGAGCAGAAGCGCAAACAAAAGACATGACAATTTGGGCCTGGGAACCCCTCACATCAAAAACCAAGAAAGGGCGGCCCCAACCCATGGAACAAAGGACAGAGAAAATATGGATATTATCAGGACAACCGGTCCAAGCTGCAATAAAATAAGGACACCGGAAATTCAAAGAAAGATATCGGGAAGTGGTGCAACTTCCATAAGAGCCCTTGGCATAACACTATTGACTACTGCTCAAAGAAGTCACTGGTGGTCGAATTAAAAGCCTCAGAATCAAATGCAAGTTCTGAATCTAAGTCAGAAACAGAAATGGGAAGACAGATCATTGACGCAGAATCTAGTGCCACCGTTGCTACCACCAAGCTCCATCCTGGTGAACCAGACGAGCCAGAAGAAGGATAGCGCCTCTTCCATTCACAGATGTGGGTAAAAGGCACCCTGTTGCACTTCATTATTGATAGCGGTAGCCAAAAGAACCTCATCTCAACAAAGGTTTTCAAGCAGCTAGCCTTTCCGACAACATCGCACTCACAACCCTACACCATTGGATGGCTCCTCCAAGGAAGCGATCTCCGCGTTAGCCAACAGTGTCGACTGTCGTACGGCATCAATCCCTTCAAAGATTAGGTATTTTGTGATGTTTTGCCTCTCAAAGAATGTAATGTTCTTTTGGGCCAACCTTATTTATGGAAATGTCATGTTTTATATGAATCTAGGTCTCGTAGTGTTATTATTACTTTGAACAAGAAATTGTACAAGATACCCGAGGCAGTCCCTCCTAGTGTTATTTCATTGATCTCTGCCAAGCAATGCAGAAAGGTCATCTCTCAGACCATGAAATTTGTCTTCTTCATGATTCACTGTCAGAGTGAGTGAAATATTGTAGCCACATCCAGGGCCTCCGCGACCGATCTCTCGACACAACAAAATAAATTGGATAAGGTCATGGAAGAATACTCAGATATCTTCTCCTCTCCTACTGAGGTATCTCTGCACTGCCAGGTCAAGCACCCCATTGATCTAACCCCAGGTGCACCGCTACCCAATGTGCTAGTCTACCACCACTCTCTGTTAGAAAATGAGGAGATCAAGAGCATATCCAAGAAATGTTCCACAAGGGGCACATCCATCCCAAATCATCGCCTTGTGGGAGCCCAATCATGCTAGTGCAGAATAAAGACGGGACCTAGCGACTCTGCATTGATTATCGGGCCCTGAATAAAATCACAGTTCAAAACCGATACCCGATTCCCCAAATCGACGACCTACTTGATCATCTCATGGGGGGGAAATACTTTAGTAATATTGATCTAAAGTCTGGATACCACCAGGTCCCAATAGAATAGACAGATGTATGGAAGACCGCCTTCAAGTCAAAATAAGGTCTTTTTGAATGGCTGGTCATGCCCTTTGGTTTGACAAATGCTCCAACAACTTTTATGAGGATGATGGACAATATCCTATGAACTTTCACAAATACTTTTGTAGTGGTGTATCTAGATGACATCCTCATCTACAACAAGACTTGGGTGGAACACTTGCAACATATTCAACAGGTTCTGCACACCTTGCAGCAAGACAAACTATATGAAAACTTGAAAAAATGCTCCTTTGGCATGGACAAGGTCCATTACTTAGGCTACATCATTGATCAGCACGGTGTGCATGTGGATCCAACCAAGATCCAAGTCATCCATGACTGGCCAACCCCAACCACACTCACTAAACTTTGAAGCTTCTTTGGCCTCGCCAATTTCTATTGCAGGTTCATGTTGGGTTTCTCTCATATCGCATGGGCCCTTAGCCAAGTAACCAGGGGTGCCGGTAAGGAAAAATTTGTGTGGGGCCTATCCCAACAACAATCCTTTGATGACTTGAGGAAGTGTTTATGCTCATCCCTGATACTTTCATTATCGGACCTGCAACATCCCTTTGAGATCGAGACAGATGCTTCAAACTATGTTGTGGGCGTCGTCCTCACTCAACACGACCACCATGTGGCATATCATAGTGAGACACTATCAGATGTTGTTCGTAAGTACCCTACTTACGACAAATAAATGCACTCCATTGTGGAAGTCTATCACTAGTGGAGACATTACATTCTTGGGAGGGAGACAGTCATCCACACTAATCACAAGCCACTACAGTTCATGTAGACCCAAGGCAAATTGTAGAATGACCGCCATCAAAAGTGGTCAACATACTTACTACAGTTCCACCTCAACATCAAGTATAAAAAAGGAAGTACTAACTGAGTTGCTCACTGCCTCAGTCAACCTCCAGTCGTGACACTCACCACGGTGCTAGACTCTTGCGGTCACTAGACCTCTGGATGGCCCCACCTCTATGAGATAGACCCTGACTTCTCCACCCCCTACCAAATGTTGGGTGCGAACTCAGTGGTCACTAATTTCCATCTTAAGGACGAGTTGTTGTGTCGTCTAGGCCATCTCTGCGTTCCATCAAGCGAGCATGCGAAGCTAATTTGGGAAGCTCACTACAGTCGGGTGGCAGGACAATTTGGTGTCGAAAAGATAGTAGCAGTGCTGTAGAAACATTTCTATTGGATGAAAATTCAACAAGATGTCGGCAAGTATATCAGGTCCTGCACTGCCTGCACTATTTCCAAACCGACCACTAAGAAATAGGGCTTGTACACCCCTCTGCCTACTCCTAATAGGCCATGGGAATCCAGATTAATGGACTACATGTCAGGCCTCTCATCCACCAAGAGGGGAAATGACTCTATTTTTGTGGTTATTGATCGCTTTTCCAAGATGGAAATTCTAGCCTCCTGCAAGAAGAACATCACATCAGAAGCCACTGCCAAGCTCTTCTTTGAATGAGTATGGGTACATTTTGGGATCCCAAAAACCATTATCTAAGACCGTGACAGTCGGTTCCTCATCTCATTCTGGTCAAGCCTCTGGTCACTGCTATATACCAAGCTCACCAAATACACTACCTTCCACCCCCAGACATATGGCAAAACCGAGGTCATAAGTCGGATGGTCGTACATATCTTGCACATGTTCAATTCAAAACACCCCCGCACATGGGATGAGAGTCTTCCCTATTTCCATCATAGCTACAATCGAGCCTTGCATAGCTCAACTGGCCACAACCCCTTTCAGGTGGGGTTGGGATTCCAACCATTGGGCCCCATGGATGTTGCACTACCCCTGGCGACCACCTCGGTCGAATCATCCCCTGCTCCACCAGAAGCTCAAAAATCTACCTGGTTCATTGAGTAGATCCAACACATCCGCCAACAGGTTCATGATATTCTGCGAAAGTCTAATGCCAAGTACAAACAACACCATGCTCAACATCGGGTGCCACATAAGTTTCAGGCGGGCGACAAAGTTTGGTTGCATTTGTAGAAAGAACGCCTTACAGGGCCCCATCGGAAGCTTTGCCTACTCAGTTATGGGTCGTAAACCATCACCAAGGTTGTGGGTGACAATGATTTTGAGCTCAACATTCCCCCCTTCCTTGGTCTACATCTAGTCTTCAACGTGGCTCTCCTTCGGCCATATTTCCCACCATTATTGGACACCTCAGAGATAGAAGAGCAGTTGATACCAATCGAGATCAACCCTGATTGGACACAATAGGAATCTAGTGATTAGATTATGGACACAAAGATAAAGGGCACTCGACAACAAAGGAAACAACTTTATCGAGTTGTCAAAGCAAGGCTGCTCCTGTACCAAGGAAAGTGGCTCACTTGGGGCCAAATTCAACAGAAATTTCATCATCTGATGGGGGAACTCAATGCAATGGAGACAATTGATTCATAAGAAGGGAGGATTGATCTAGGTGGATATTGGTGGCCACGCACCTATTCCACTGGCTTGAAAAATAGTTTCCCACCTTGGCAGTTTTTTCGACAATTTTTCGGGTTCCAAACTTCCAGGTTCGTTTTAAGGCCCTAAACGATGTTTTTTGGGGATTTGGGGCCCAGGTGACTGCCTGAGACATTAACTTGGGATAGTCAAATTTTCTTCTTCTTGGTTAGACCTTTCTAATGGGCTATCATGTGCCTAAAACAAAGATCGTATGTAAAAGTTACGACCCTGGGAAGTTGATATACTAACTTACCCAAACGAGGCCCACATGACTTTTGGTGCTTCATATCCTAGGGTTAGGTTTTTGGATGTCTAGGGTTTTTGACATTCCTGTTTATTGTAAAAGGCCTTTAGAGCCTCATTGTAACCATCTCTTGCGAATGAGCGTAGTCGTCACATTCTTCTCAAAGATAAGCCGCCACCATTCCAGCAAGCTTGTTTTCCGCTGCCTTTTACGGTTTCAGCTTATTTCCTTATTGAATAGAAAACCAATTTTACTATATCTATGTTATTTTGTGTTAAGCATATTTTAATAATATGTAGTCATTTCATTCTACTCATAAAATCCGGATCAACAATACTGTAGTTTTAAGCAACACGTGTATGAGGGTTAAATGACGACTTACGGACAACGCCTTTAGGAGGAGGGTAAAGAAATGTATCTAGACTTAGTCTTTCGAGATGAAGAGGACCGTTTGGAGGTGAATTCGATGGAGGAAGTTGAACCAATGGAGGTGGTGAATCATCAACTTTATCTTTCAAAGGAGAATAATCTTTGGATTGAGTAGCGACTGCAACTTCGTTCTTCTTGGAGTCATGAGTACACATAAGTACATAATATGTGGTAGAGGGAGAAGGTTGGTCATGAATGACCAATTGGGACTGCTATTAGAAAGAAAAAGTTGTGAGAAAATGATGGGTGTAGGAGGTGTCTTGGTCCCTTGTAGAAAATTAGTAACCTCAGCACGTCGTGGAAAATCTTTTATATAATGATCCTCACCACAGATAAGACAAGGATAACGAGGTTTTCTATAATATCCCTCGGTAGTGCCCCAGTTATATTATGAATTGTAATCATGTTTTGTAGGCTGGTGAGCCGAGTATTGATAAGTTGGTGGGCTTATGTGTTTATTAGGCCGGAGAGCCTAAGTGTTAAGGCCAGGATCCTAATTTTGTATATGTAATTATGCAGATCATTAATATAATATATAAGCATCGTTGTGTGCCGACTGACCATGAAGAAAGAGTGATGGGGGACTAATCTTTCACAGTATGAGTAAGGGAGAGGGGGGTGAGAGGTAGGAAGGGGGGCTAATATTGAGGGATTAAGTCCTTAGGAATAATAATTTATTATTATTCCAAAGTGGTGTGAAAGGTATGTTTTTATCCTAAGTCCTGGGAGAGGCAATGCATGTAGCACCAACATGTGCAAAAGGGAATGCATACTTCATGGAGTGCATGAAACTTCATGGGTGACATGTGTCAGCCCAGGCACATGCAATTTAACCCAAGAATTGAGCATGGATGGGGGTTTGTTCTCCATTTTTTCATCAGTTGTCTGAACTGTAGGAGTCCGTCAATGACCTCTGCTTAATTTTCCTGTCACGCAATCCTAAAAACCAGAACCGAAAGTCGACTGGTGTATTCCTTTGAATTATGTGGCCTCTGTATTCATCCTTTTCAATGTTCACACATGCACCTGAGACCCAAAATCTGTCACCTGAGTCGTTCTATGAACCTTCCATACTTCACCCGAGTTCACTGGAATCCTTCCCGAGAATCGTTTTGTCTCTACACTGGACCTCTACATAGCCATGCACCTCTGAAGCTGACTCGTGTCTTCTGTGAAACTTGAGAAATTGTCTATGCCATGTGTTATAACTATGGGTTGTTGTGGCCACGCAGTCCCTTGGCTGAGTGTGATTGGATACCGTAATTCATTCCTTGCTGAGCCTTGTTGTCCTCCTTGTGTTGGAACGGAGCTGAAGAAGAAGGCTGTCAGGCCTGTGTGCAACACTCTCTCCAGGTGAGAGAGGTGGTTATGGTTGAAGAAACAGGTTGTCAGGCCTATGAGAGAATCTCTCCAGGTGAGAGAGTGCGTGGAGGAAGTGAGAACTTCTGGAAGGAATCTTGTAGCTTCCACAAAGCTCAGAGAATTCCGGTCCGGTTTGTTGCTGAAGCCCAAGGAAAGGGAGGTTTAGCAGTCGAAGGACTGTCTTGGTGATAGTGAATGTGTATACTCCTGAGGTGGGAAAGGCACGTGGGAATGAGAGTCTGTGATCAGTGGGCATAAGTGGCTCATGGGAGAGAATCCTTCCTCATAAACTCTGTGTCTTTCCATGACCTTGCCTAGCCTAGGATTCCCTTGCCCAGTGGAGCTTAGTCCCAGTTCTGGGGTGACCTACTGCTGAGAGTGATGAGAAAAGTGGTCTAAGGCTGGGAGGTTTGTGGAAGGTCTACATGCATTTGGTGGTGTATTACAGTTTCAAAGATAAGTATCATTATGTGTTTTAATTCTGTACTTAATTAAAATGCATGTTCTGTGAGACTTGTAATATTATCATGTATTCCGTTGCTAGTTTGAATTGTTGTTAATTATGTTTAAGTTTTTATGATAGCAGTAAATCTATGACAAATGTCTTAATTTAATTTAATGCTTATTATTTATAAATAATTCATGTTATATATTTAAGTATGAGAATGTTTCCGCGAAGTAGTGTTTCCCGACAAGTGGGTTGATGGCTGGGGACATTACAGTATGGTATCAGAACCATGTTTTCAATGATGAGCCTGGATGGGCCAGATAAGTGGTCTTTGGACCCAAGGTTTTGAGTGGAAATGGTGTTCCGAGGAACCAATTTTGAACCTTATATTGTTTCTAAGTGCCAAGGGGTTACATTGACTGTGTTATGAATCTCAGGAGGAGTAGCGGTAGAATAAAACCACAAACAACATGGTATTTGACCAGAGAGAGAGAGCTCAACACTTGGGGTGTTGGAGCCGTAGGATCTGTTCGGACGGAAGGGAAATTCAATATGACCTTCAGATCTGGAGAAGGTATAGGAGGGTTATCCTGAAAGCCCTTCGGAGTTCGGAAATCGGGAGAAGCGGGGTTCGTGGAGGCATAAATGCCCGACACCTGAAACCCTGAAGTCCTGAGGGAGATCTACACCATAGATATAGAGAAAAGAGCTTGACCGTTGGATCAAGTAGAAGAGTAGATTGTAATTTCGGGAGTTCAACTGCCAAGAGAAGTGGGATGTGTCATGCACAAACTCTCGAAGTCTGAATTTCTGAAGAGAAAGAGCAGACGTGGTGGGGTCAGATGACATCACTACTATTCCACCATGTGGCATCCTTTGTGAGCAGGGTTAGTGGGGCTCGAGTTTATGTAATGTAGTTAAGGGTCAGAGGACCCACAACGACGATGATCATGATACATCAAGATTAATGGCCAGGAGACATTGTGGGGACCCAAGTTGCATGGAAGATAATTATCCAAGGCGGTCCCGCAATCCAAATCGTGGTTTCACTGAGGGGTTATGTGTCAGTGTTAGGAGAATTGTGGAATGAAGGGTGGGTTACTCCAAAACCACTGTTGCATGCCCCCACAATTGGGAAAATGTTAAGTGATGTAAGGTTATGATGTCACCTAAGGTGACATGAAAGTGTTCGGGGTGTGCGGATGTGAAATCTTCTAAAGTCCCAAAGTACCGAAACTCAGACGCCTCAGGTTCCATAGCAAGTGTCAACCGTTGGATGTTGGGTAGACGTGGACGGTTGATCTGCCCTACGTCGCGAGTTCATTAGTCTGGAATTTAGGAAGTTGTTGTGAAGTGCTTTGAAACCTCCCGAAACACGAAGTCGTGAAGCACCCTTTTTGATAAGAAAGTGGTGACGACCCGCGATCACGTGGGTTGGGGATTAAGAGAGAAGGGGCTAGAGCCTGAAGGATTGTTACAGAGCCAAGCAGAGCTCGGAAAATTCATGAAATTTGAACGTTTTCTTAATTCATATTTGTTTATGAATGTTGTGGGATTTGTTAAGGAATAATGGCCTGACAAATTCCAGTTGTCTGCACATTGTGTTTGTAGAAGTTTAGCGAGTACCAAAACCAAGTAGAATTGCCACTGAGTGAAAAATAAATGGAAGAGTCACATAATTCTTCCAGTTCAGAGAACAAAGCTAAAGGGATGGATTTTCATTTGGGAGTTGAAGGGTCGAACTCCAATAGACATGGAGAAGAGATAGATAAGGAAGGGCATATGATGAAGATCATTGAAAAATTGCAGAAAGATGCCCAAACTCTCTGAACAGATAGAAAAAAGATCAGGAAAGCACAGGATAAAAAAGGTGAATTCAACTTAAAGTTGATGAAGAGTTTGGAGAGAATAGAAAATAAGTTGGACCAGGAGAGAGACTCGAGAAAAACTGGGAGTCACCCGATTTCTGAGGGAAGAAGATCAAGGAGTGTTGGTAAACACCATCATCACTCCCAAGGTCGCTCCAAGAGGAGGGAACACAGTAGTTCAAGATCATCTCCTACCAGAAAGCATAGGAGATATGGAGTGGATGAATTGAAGAGAAAAATGAACAAGATTAAGCCTCCAACGTTTGATGGAGAACATAAGAAGGAGGAAGATGTTGAGACATGGTTTCTTGGCATGAGGAAATATTTCCAACTACATAATTATTCCTCTCATGTAGAAGGAAGAATTGCAATGTATCAACTGAAGGGAAAGGCATCCATGTGGTGGGATCAACTTGTGCAGGTGCAACATATTAGAGAGAAAGATATCACTTGGAAATAATTCAAGATATATTTCGAGAAGAAATACTTGACTAAAAGATACTATGACAGAAAGATGAAAGAATTCTTTGAGCTCAAGTTGGGAAGCATGACCATTGATGAATATGAATGAAGGTTTTTGGAATTACTGAAGTTTGTTCCTTTCATCAAGGATGATATTGTCAAGATTCAAAGTTATCTGAGTGGACTGCCACCTTCCATTGGGGACAAGATTCAGTATAATGACCCAAAAACTATGGAAGAAACGATAAGAAGAGTGAAATTATTATATGAGCAGCAAGGAGAGAAGCCTACTTTCCGGAAGGTTTGGGAAGACAAGAAGAAATTCAAGATGGATCAGAGGAAGAAGGGAACTAAGCCACCCTTTTTTAGAAACAGTCCTCAAGGACAACCTTCTTTTAGAGAGTCCAGAAAGGTTGAAGTAGGTGGGAAAATCCCAAGACCTCCACCTATGGAATGTTGGGGTTGCAAATAAAACCATAGGTACAGAGATTGCCCCCACAAAAATGATATAGTGAGAGTTGTCCACAATGTACAACAGGCTGAAACAATGGAGGACATGGGTAGTAGAATGCCAAAGATCTACGCAGCCCTGGAAAACAAGCAAGATGGATATCAATCGCACATGATTGAAGTGGAAGGTATGATTAACAACCAACCATTTACTATTTTAATTGATTCAGGGGCTAGACATAGTTATATAGATCCTAGAGTGGTGGAAAGTTTTAATTTGTCGAAAATAAAACACGAAAAGTCTTGGTTAGTGCAGTTGGATACAGGAACCAAGATGAAGGTCAATGAGTTGGTTAAGTCCTGTCCTGTGGACATGAATGGACTGAGCACAAAGGCTGAATTGAATTGTCTTCCTTTAGGTTCTTATGACTGTCTAATGGGATGGACTAGTTGGACCAACACCATTCCATATTGGACTATCGTAATAAGGCATTCACTTTCCTAGATGATGAAGAGAATCGAAGAACAGTCCAAGGAATTCCCATAGTTGTTGCTATCAGAGAAATTTCATCAATGCAGCTGAACAGAAAAGGTTGTCAATTATTTGCAGCCCATGTGGAGGAAGCATCTAAGGATGATATCTAAAAGATTGGAGATCATGAAGTACTAAAGGAGTTTGAAGATGTATTTCAGGAGGTACTCGGACTACCTTCGAAAAGAGATATTGACTTCTCTATAAACTTGATTCCTGGAGCAACTTCAGTGTCAAAAAATCCTTACATAATGTGTACGTCGGAGTTGAAAGAACTGCAACTGTAGCTTGAAGAGATTCTGAAGAAGGGGTATATACACCCAAGTGTGTCACCTCGGGGTGCCCCGGTCCTTTTCTTGAAGAAGAAGGATGGGACACTGAGATTGTGTATCGATTTTAGACAATTGAACAAAGTAACTGTAAAGAACAAATATCCTTTGCCGAGGATTGATGACCTCTTCGTTCAGTTGAAGGATGTGAAGATATTTTCGAAGATAGAACTTAGTTCGGGATACCACCAGGTAAGGATAAAGGATTAAGACATCAAAAAGACCATCTTTAGAACAAGGTATGGTCATTACGAGTTCACAGTGGTGCTGTTTGGGTTGTCAGACACACCCGTTGTTTTTATGTGCCTGATGAATGGTCTATTCAGGGACTATCTAGACAAGTACATCATAGTCTTCCTGGATGGCATTCTGGTGTATTCCAAGTCAGAGGAAGAGCATGAACAACATCTTAGGATGGTGTTCAGGTTGTAAGAGAGCACCAACTGTATTCCAAGTTGAGAAAGTGATCGTTTTATTAGGAGCAGATCCATTACTTGGGGCATATTATTTCGAAGGAATGGATAGTTGTAGATCCTGAGAATATTGAGGCCATCAGACAATGGTCAGCACCAAAGAATGTGACAGAAGTAAGATACTTTATGGGTTTAGCTGGTTATTACATAAGTTTTATCACAGGGTTCTCGAGGATAGCGCACCCTATCACTTCCTTGCAAAGGAAGGAGAAGAAGTTTCAGTGGACAGAGGACTGTGAGAGAATCTTCCAACAATTGAAGAAACTATTAACCAATGCTCCAATCCTGAGGATCACAGATCCAAATGAATATTTATGGTGTGCACAGATGCATGTAAAGAAGGAATGGGAGGAGTCCTCAGTCAGAATGGATTCTTAATCTGTTATGAATCCATAAAGTTGAAAGAGCACGAAAGGAACTATGCAACTCATGATTTGGAGTTGGCAGCCATAGTACAGGTTCTAAATAAATGGAGACATTACCTCATGGGAAGGAGGTTCGAACTAAGAACAAAACATAATGGTTTGAAGTACTTATTTGATTAGCCAACCTTGAATTCTAGACAAAGTAGGTGGCTGGAGTTTCTCTGTGAGTACGATTTTGATATCAAGCATATAAAAGGGAAGGAAAATAAAGTGGTTGATGCACTCAACAAGAGAGTGTATGAATTACATGCTACAACCATTAGCATGTACCGAATTGATATTAAAAGCAGAATTTTGGAGGCTGCAAATATAGAGTTGCAGTACAGGTAGTTGGTATCAAAGATACAACAAGGTAAGATGCCATAGAAAGTGGAGATTTATAAATTGGAAACTGATGGAATACTTATGTACAAGAACAAAATTTATGCACCTAATGTCTAGGATTTGAAACTTGTGATTTTGCATGAAATGCATAATGTGCTTTATGCAGGGCACCCTGGATATCATAAAACTGTGGCAACAGTCAAGAGCCATTACTTTTGGCCAAGTATGAAGAAAGAGATTGCAGAATACATCGCTAGATGTATGGAGTGCCATAAGGTTAAAGATGAGCATAGACACCCAGTAGGTTTGTTGCAACCTTTATCCATTCCTGAGTGGAAGTGGAAAGTGGTGACAATGGATTTCATCACGGGATTGCCTAGAACCAGAAAGCAACATGATTCAATCATGGTGGTAGTGGACAAGGTTAGGAAAGTTGCCCATTTTATTCCACTAAAGACTACTCACAAGGCAACGGATGTTGCTGATATTTTTATGAAGGAAGTGGCACGATTGCATGGAATTCCCAAGACAATTGTGTCTGACAGAGACCCAAATTTTACCTCAAATTTTTGGAAAGGGTTATTCAAGGGGTTCAGAGCGAATCTGAACTTCAACACAGCCTATCATCCTGAGTCTGATGGGCAAACAGAGAGGGTGAACAAAGTAATAGAAGACATGCTAAGGATGTATGTGATGGACAAACCATCTAAATGGGAAGACTACCTACACTTGGTAGAATTCACCTACAACAATGGGTATCAAGCATCGTTGAAGATGAGCCCATTTGAAGCACTTTATGTTGGAAAGTGCAATACTCCAGTGAGCTGGGATAATCCAGCTGATAGGGCAGTAGTTGGGCTAGAGTTTCTCAAGGAAATGGAAGAACATATGCTACAAATTAAGTAGAATTTGAAAGTTTCCCAAGACAGGCAGAAAAGTTATGCTGATAAAAATAGAACCCACAGAGAGTTTAAAGTGGGTGACCATGTTTTCCTAAAAGTAAAAGCCAATAGAAGTTCCCCGAAGTTGGGAAACTGCGCCAAGTTGGAATCCAAATTTTGTGGGCCATTTGAAATCCTAGAAAGGATTGGGCTAGTTGCATATATGCTTGCATTAACTGCATCCATGACTGTACATAACATATCTCATGTTTCATTGCTTAAGAAATATATACCTGATGCTAATCATGTTATCGATTGGAATGTGATTCAAGTGGAGCAAGAAGGTGTCTTGCAAGTGCATCCTGTGCACATATTGGACCGGAAAAGCAAACAACTCCAGAATCGAGCCATAGAGCTTGTAAAGGTCCAGTGGACCTAGTACAGTCCCAAGGATGCGACATGGGAGCATGAGGATGCTATGCGGGCATAATACCCGCATCTTTTTTAAGATTTTGAAAATCTTGTTGATGTTGTGTAAAGAGTTGCACTGAGGACAGTGACAAAATAAGGGGAGGGGATTGTAATATCCCTAGGTAGTGCCCCAATTATACTATGAATTGTAATCATGTTTTATAGGCTGGTGAGACGATTATTGATAATATGGTGGGCTTATGTGTTTATTAGGCCAGAGAGATTAAGTGTTAAGGCCAGGAGCCTGATTTTGTATATGTAATTATGAAGATAATTAATATAATATATAAACATTGTTGCGTGTCGACCGACCACGAAGAAAGAGTGATGGGGGACTAAGTTTCCATAGTATGGGTAAGGGAGAGGGGGCTGAGAGGTAGGAAGAGGGGATAATCTTGAGGGTTTAAGTCCTTAGGAATAATGATTTATTATTATTCCAAAGTGGTGTGAAAGGTATGTTTTTATCCTAAGTCCTGGGAGAGGCAACATATGCAGCCCCAATGTGTGCAAAATGGAACACATACTTGATGGAGTGCATGCAGCTTCATGGGCGACATGTGTTGGCCCAGGCACATGCAATTTAACCCAAGAATTGAGCCAGGATGGGGGTTCATCCTCCATTCTGTTGTCGACTGTATGAACTATAGGATTCCGTGAACGACCTTTGCTTAATTTTCCTGTCACAGAATCCTTAAAACTAGAACCATAAGTCGATTGGTGTATTCCTGTGAATTATGTGGCCTCTGTATTCATCCTTTGCAATGTTTACACACACACCTAAGACCCGAAATCTGTCACCTGAGTCATTCTATGAACCTTCCATACTCTTCCTAAGTTCATTGGAATCCTTCCCGATAACAATTTTGTCTCTACACTGGACCTCTGCATAGTCGCTCACCTATGAAGCCGACTCATGTCCTCTATGAAACCTAAGAAAATGTATATGTCGTGTGTGTGTTATAACTATGGGTTGTTGTGGCCATGCAGTCCCTTAACTGAGTGTGATTAGCTACTATCATTTGTTCCTTGCCGAGTCTTGTTGTCCTCCTTATGCTAGAACAGAGCTGAAGAAGTAGGCCGTCAGGCCTTTGTGCAACACTGTCTCCAGGTGAGAGAGGTGGTTGTGGTTGAAGAAGCAGGTTGCCAGGCATGTGAGAGACTCTCTCCAAGTGAGAGAGTGTGTGGAGGAAGCGATAACTACTGGAAGGAGTCCTGTAGCTTCCACAAATCACGGAGAATTCTGGTCCAGTCTGTTGCTGAAGCCCAAGGCAAGGGAAGTTTTGCAGCCGAAGGACTATCTTGGTGACAGTGAAGGTGTATACTCTTGGGGTGGGACAAGCATGTGGGCAATGAGAGTCTGTGAGCAGTGGGCATAAGTGGCTCCTGGGAGAGAATCCTTCCTCATAAACAATGTGTCTTCTGTTGAGCTTGCCTAGCCTAGGATTCCCTTTCCCGGTGGAGCTTAGTCCCAACTCGGGGGTGACCTACTGTTGAGAGTGATGAGCAGTGTGATATAAGGTTGGGAGGTTCATGGAAGGTATGCATGCAGTTGGTGGTGTATTACAGTTTCAACTATATGTATCATTATGTGTTTTAATTATGTACTTAATTAAAATGCATGTTCTGTGATACTTGTAATATTATCATGTATTTCGTTGCTAGTTTGAATTGTCATTAATTCTATTTAAGTATGCATGACAACAATAAATCCATGTCAATTGTATTAATTTGATTTAATGCATTTTATATATTTAAGTATGAGAATGTTTCCATGAAGTAGTGTTTCCCGGAAAGTGGGTTGATGACCAGGGACGTTACATTTTCATTTTTCTTTATCATCAGCAGGTTGAGTCTTGGGTTTATTAGATTGTTGATTATTATTTTTATCCTCTTTATTCTTACCCTTCCCTTTCTTTTTATTTTTATTTTTACTGGTAGGTGTAGATTGAACAGTGTTAACCTCGAAGGTTTTACCGGGAGAAGGAGTCGTAGGAGGAGTATTTTGTATGTTAGCAGTGGTAGATTTGGGATTGGAATGACTGGCTTGTTTAGACTGAGTCTCAACATGAAAAGTTCCAATCACACAATCGACAACATGAGAAGCTACTAGAGGTTTTGGGGTTGGATTTGTAGACGGGAGAGGAGCATCAGGGATCAAGTCATATAGTGTGCATGTTTGTGAATAAAAAAGATCCAAGTATTGAGCATGACTAATCTCCATCTCTTCAGTGATGACACCACCCATGGAGACATATCAGGATATAGGACTGATGAGTGATTTTGTAAAACACTAAGGAAATAGTTGGTCAGGAAGGGGAACTTTGATTAAGCGTCTTCTCCTCCTCCACTCATGAATATGATCGGAAATGTGAGTAGAATAGGATTGTTTAAATGAACTCAAAATTACAGTTCCTGTCTCATATTGTATCGGTAACTGGTAATGCGTTAAGAAAGCCATAGATAAGGTGTTGAAATCATTGAAGAATCCTCATGGAAATTTGATATACCATTTGGTTTCCAAACCCGTAAGAGTTCGTTGGAAAAGACATAATATAATGGAGTCGTCCATCAAAGAGTTGGATGAACACCAAACATGGAAAGTAATGATGTGATTATTTGGGTCTTCCCCTGATCAACCATCAAACTTAGGAATGTCTGATGGTAACTTGGGAGGTATGACCGACCAATAAGGAGAATGCAATATAGGATAATTCAAAATCCTAGATAAATCTAGTAAATCCAAAGTAGCAAGAAACGAAAACTATTTGTTCACTTGAGGAAACTGGTAATTTTTAGGAGGTAGTCCCGTAGGCATACCAGTAGGACCATAAGCACTCTGTAGATAGTTAGAGGGTTCTGTCAAATTCGGTGGTGGAGGGTTTTGAGTCAAATATCCAATATGAGTTGGTTGATTGGGTATGCTTCCTTGGAAAGGAGCATTAGACTGAAAATATTTACCCCAGGTAGGATTCATAGAGCCTGGATATGGTTTCCGGGGATTAGGTGGTACACAATAATTAACTTGAGGAGTTTCCCCCTGGGTAGTTGTTGATTTCCTTGGAAAGGAAAATTCCAAGGTTGAGATTGTAATCCAGGGATATATTGCCCGTACACTAGGTTATGACCCCCAAATTGAGGTTGCCTCCCAACTTAGGGTTGCCCCCCAACTTGAGGTTTCCCCTTAACTTGAGGTTTCCCCCCAAATTGAGGTTGGAACCCAACTTGAGGTTGGCCTCCAATAGGAATTTGAAAACCAGAAGAGACAGAATTACTTGTGCCTCCAACTTGATTGGAGATACTTGGTCTAGGACGATTAGATCCTCCAGTTGGAGGTGGAGGAGGAACACTAGACCCCTCAGAGAGAACCTGGGTAGGAATAGGAACAAAACTACTAGCAACATTATACCTAGGAGGAACAAAAATGTTAGGCCCTCCGGATGGACTCTGGGCAGTATTAGCAATAGAAGTATTCAGAGTGTTATACAAAGGTGGAAGTGATGAATTCTATCTAAGTGAAAGTGGTGTTCCAATAGGATCTTGAGTGATTATCGGACCTCCGGCAGAAACATGCGTAACTTGTGGGAGCATGGTAGAGCTAGCGAGCTGGAGAGGAATATTTGTATGAGAACCAACCAACAATTGGTCTGAAACCATGACAACATTATTGGTCGTGATAGTAAAATGATCCAAAGGTATTATGTAATAAATGGAATCCATAGGCATATGTGATGCCATAGGTTGATTAGAGGTCCTTAGGTGTACGTGACTCATTCCTAGTTTATCAAAAATATCGTGTCCCGAAGAGGTCCTCCAAAGAGAAAAGATAGGGACAAAGCTAGGATTAAAATTTTCAGCAGTATGAACCAGAGCTCTAAATGACTCACTCTGGAAGGGTGGATCGTCTACACCAAACTCTGCGTAAGGTCCAGTAGGTATTCTAGTATAATATTCAACAACAATGTCTTCCGATGAATTTATCCAGAGAAAAAGTGGATCTTGTACAACACTCAATAACAGATTTACAGGAAGTATTGATTCCTCCAATGGAGTAGAACTTCCAATCTTGGAGGCTACGTCATTATTGACTACTCCTTTAGGAGAACCCTCTGGTGAGTTAGGAAGCAAAGGAGTGTATTCTTCCGGGTCTTCCAGAGGTAACCCTTGCATCCTATGTAAACGACGAGGGCCAATGTTGGCAGCACCAAATAAAGAATGAAAGAAATCTATGGCCAACTAGAGAAACAAACAACACTCACTAATAAAATCTAGATATCAAAAACACAAACAAACCTTCTTATTTTGAAGTCACTAGTTGGTGATGAAATCCAACGTCACGAAATCAAGACAAGAAGGGGTTGGGATAAAGCGAGTGGAAAATTTATGTTTAAGACTTGCTTAACTGACTTACACCCTAGTGCAAGCTCCCATACATAATCGTGGGTATATCCGCCAAGGAGCCCGAGTGAGTTTGGCCAACATCAATTCCAAGTGCCGTGAAGACTTGCCCCTCCACAGTCACCTTGTGTAAAATACTCTAAAGATATATGCCACTAAGGTTACAAATTACGACAATGATGCCTAGGGAAATAGTCGATAGTCCGATCCACGCGTAAGGTCAGGGTATCTAAGTCTAAAATCAAATCGAGAAGGTCCCCATAAGATTTTTTTCTCAAGTGACCCCCAATAATATGCGCAATCTCTACACTAAGACCAACAAAGTAGGGTGAGTAACTTTGTCGGCCCTAATGCGACCTCATGATTGGCCCTTGTGTTAGAAGGGCTTCCCAAGACAAAATGTAGAAAGTGGATTTGAACTCTCCCTATCACAAGATACTATTGTGTGTTTTAATGCTTTGGAGAGTGTTCCTCACAACCTATTCCAAAGCGTTATCCTAGCTAATGTTGGTGTATAAAAGTTCTAGAAAACAAAAGTTTCTAATAGATTTTAAAATTACGCTGTATTTTAAAGGTTGTCGCTTACTCAAAAGGGAAACAAAAATGAAACCGATGATATATTTGACCTTGACCCAATAAAATGAAAAAAAAGATGATAAGCAATCGTTTCATTCGATGAACTATAATTACAATAGGGAGAAGGTTTCTCTTTCCATAATACAAAAATTACAAAGAACAATTCCTCAATCTTTGAATGATATGGATTCCAAACAATCAAAACTACTAAATCTTCCAATTTTCTCTTTTTGACAAATATTTGAATGCAAAAGATTTCTTACGAAGACTAAAAATAAGAATAAACTTCAATCCTTTCCTTTTCAAATCAAAATAGAGAAATAATCCAAAAATAAAGAATGGTCCAAGAAGATCAATGCACTCTGAACACTATTTCCCAAGTCAAACTCATATTGCAAGAAAAAAAATGAAAAGATAAGAAAACTATTTGTTTATTGCAAACAAAAATTGTTTCTTAATCAACAACAATGCAAAACTTAAAATCAATCCAAAACTCAAAAGAAATCAAGAACAACTTATCAAGCAAGCACTCAGGAACAAAGCCTTGAGATTATACCCTTGCAATAAGAAGTAAAAAATAAAATTTACAAAGCTTATGAAGAAGACTCTCAATTATTGAAAATCAATCAAATTCAGGCTTAAAATATGCAAATCAATCATTCACCAAAGCTAAAAGTTCATCCCAAGAAGTAAAGACAAATCTGGGCAAAGAAAAGAAAATTGATTGTCACTCCAACAATTCATACAGGAATCATTGCAGGATGTAGAAAGGTACAGTGCGACGATGTAGGATCGTCGTAGGATGAAAGTAATACATAGTGTGACATCGTCCCCCTATTTCACACAAGAAGAGTGCGACGATGACGAATTGTCGCACGATGAAAATAAGACACAGTGCGACGATGTATGAATATGAGGAAAATTTGGAAGAATGAAAAAGTTTCTCAATGAAATTTCATAACGAGGGAGTCAAGATGGATCACCCACAGACTTAGAGAATGAAATTGATCAAAAGAAGGTAGGCTAAAAGAAAATAAGAAGAAAAAACCAAAAGAAGTCGATCCCCAATATGGTTGCCAATTTTGTTATCGGACAAGTTGGTAAGTGCCATAGAAGTTATAAGAAGAGAAAATAATAAAATCAAGAAGCTACAAGAAGAACTAGACAAGAAAGAAGACAATCAGGAACTAGAACAAATGATCATGAAATTGAAGGTTCAAATAGAAGAAGACAAAATAATTGAAGAAGCACTCAAAGAAAAACTAGAAGAAAGAGATAAGATCATTGGAAATTTGGAAGTAGAGATTGTCACATTGAGAAAGGATCTTCAAAATAAAAATATGCAGAACAACTCAAAAGTTTTGGATGACATTATCAACAGTCAAAAGCCTCATCATGACAAGTCTAGACTTGGATATAGTCAGAAATAAAACGGATCAATATATAAAACAACAGAACAAGAAACATATCCAAAAATATATGCAGAAACAATCAAAGAGGATAGGAATACCTACAAGGAATATTACAGGGACACTCCTCCATTGAGAAGATTCATATTTCAAAATCAACAACCGACAGAAACAGATAAGCCTTAGGAAGAAGAAGGATTCATAAAAGCAACTTCTTTAAGAAGATCTTCAAATCCCAGGTATCAAAAAGTCTTTTTTGGTTTATATTATGCATGCAATAATTTTGGACATAAAGATGTAAATTGTAGAGCTAATAGGAGGAACATAAACAACTTTGAAAGCCATACACAAAATGGTTATCCAAGAAGGTCCATTGAAACACATAGAAGAAGATACAACATGTTTGAATCATTGAACACTGAAGTGGAATGATACAAGTGCAACAACTTTGGACACATGGCCGAAAATTGTAGAATGACAACTCCTCCTAGAGAACCACAACAAAACTACAACACTCACAGACATGAACCTCATAAGAGAACATGGATAAGAAAGCATGATCAGTATAGCAATGAAGAATGCACACTCGCTCTACAAGCTAAGTATAAGAAACATGGTTGGTATGTTGAAAGTGGATGTTCAAAACACATGACACATGATAAAGACAAGTTTCTTACATTAAGAAAGGAAAGAGATGGATCAGTCTCCATCATAAATGATGATTCAGCTAAAATCATTGGAAAATGCATAGTCAGAATTGGAAACAAGAATACCAAGGCATAAAATGTTCTACTAGTAGAAGATATGAAACATAATATTCTAAGTGTAAGTAAAATGTGTGACCAAGGTCATAAAATTACTTTCGATTCACAAAAGTGAGAGATAAGAAAAGAAGGTTCAGAAAAATTGATTGCAACAACTGCAAGAACTTCAAGTAACATATATGTATTAATTGAAATTGGAAATGAAAAGTGTTGTCTAGGAAAGGAAGATGAAAGTTGGCTATGGCACAGAAGAAACGATCACATACACTTTGATAACCTTGTCAAATTCAGAAAAAATGAAGCAGTTAGACAAATGCCCCAGATCACGAAACCAACCAACACTTTATGCAAGCATTGTCAACAAGGAAAGCAAACAAATACCAAGTTCAAATCAAAGGAATACTCAATGACAAGACCACTGGAAATTGTGCATACTGATCTAGTTGGACCAACTACAACAAAGGGTTTAAAAGATGAGAAATACTTTATGTTATTAGTTGATGATTATACGAAAATGACGACAGTTTTCTTTCTCAGGAATAAGTCAAAAGATTTTGAAAACTTCAAAGTCTACAAAGAAATGGTTGAAAATGAAATGGATTCAAAAATCAAATGTTTGAGATATGATAATGGAGTATATTTCACTTCAAAGGAATCTATGGACTACTGAAACAGGAATATAATAAAAAGACAATTATCTGTTGCTAGGAGACCTCAATAGAATGGAGTTGTTGAAAGAAAGAACAAGACAATACATGAAATGGCTCGAACAATGATAATGGATTCAAAATTGATAGAAACAACAAAGTAGTGCTTAGAAACAACAATGACAAAACTCCCTACGAGCTATGGAAAGGAAGACTAGAAAATGTGAAACACTTCAGAGTATTTGGAAGCAAATGCTACATCAAAAGAGAAGATGGAAGAATAGGAAAGTTTGATTCTTGTATGGACAAATGAGTACTTGTTGGTTACTCAAGTACAAGGAAAGCATACAAGTGTTACAATCTGAGATTGAACAAAGTTGTGGAAAACATCAATGTAACAATTGATGAAACAGGTGGATGAGAATTAAAGGAAGAATAAAATGAATCAATGGAACAATTTTACGAAGAAGAAGCAGAAGATGAAGAAGAAGTAGAAGGGGAAGATGAAGAGGATCAAATAGAAGTAGAAGAGAAAGTTCAGAAAGTGCCTCCAAAGACACCTAGAAAACGAGTACAGAAGAATCATCCTTTAGATCAGATTATTGGAAACAAAGATGCAGGAGTTGAGACTAGAAGAAGAATCCGTTCACCAGAACAAACACACCTAGCACTCTTATCTACGATTGAACCAAGCAGTTTTGAAGAGGTCAGTAAGGATGAATTCTAGAATAAGTCCATGGATGAAGAATTGGATCAAATAGAGAAGAATGACACTTGGGAACTGGTTCCAAAACCAAAGAATAAGAATGTTATTGGCACAAAGTGGGTTTTCATAAATAAATTGAATGAAGATGGACATGTTACAAGGAACAAAGCTAGATTGGTATGTAAAGGATACAAACATGTTGAAGGAATTGAATTTGAAGAGACATTTTCCCCATTTTCCAGAATGGAAGAAATCCGATTTCTCTTAGCTTATGCATGCTCCAAGAATATTAAAGTGTTTCAGATGGACGTGAAATCAATTTTTATGAACGGGGAACTTGAAGAAGAAGACTACTTTGAACAACCAAAAGGATTTCAGTTGTCAGAGAACACTGATTATGTGTACAAATTGAAGAAGGCCTTGCATGGTCTAAAACAGGCTCCTAGAGCATGGTACTCTAGACTAGATAAATATCTATAGCAGGAAGGATTCATAAAAGGAAGTGCAGACACCAACCTCTACATCAAGGTAACTCAATATAGTATTTTATTAATTGAAGTTTGTGTTGATGATATTATTTTTGGAAGTAATGATGATAGGTTAAGACAACAATTTGCAAAGGATATGAAGAATAAAAATGAAATGTCATTACTCGGAGAACTGTCCATCTTTCTGTGTCTTCAGATACGTCAAAGAAACCAAAGAATTTTTATTTCTCATACTAAGTATATCAGAGAAATGCTAAAGAGGTTTGGAATGGAAGATTGTAAACCAGTTACCACTCCTATGCAAACCAGTTGCAAATTGAGCAAACATGATGATTCAAAGTCTATAGACCAGAGGCAACATAGGTCAATGATTGGTAGATTACTATATGTGCTAGCATCCAGACTAGATTTAATGAACGAAGTTGGACAGGTGGCACAATTTCAAGCAACACCAAAGGAATCACATGTCATAGCAGTGAAGAGGATTTTCAGATATCTCAAAGGAACAAAAGAGTTTGGATTATGGTATCCAAAAGGAAAGGATCTATCACTTATTTCCTACACAGATGCAGATTGGGCAGGTTGGATTGATGATCGAAAAAGCACCAGTGGAGCAACGTTCTACTTGGGTGAGTGTTTATTATCTTGTCTAAGCAAGAAACAATCATCAATATCCTTATCTAGATCCGAGGCATAGTATATTGCAGCAACATGATGTTGTACTTAGGTCCTATGGATGACACAAACTTTGACAGATATACAGGTTGAGTATGATGAGCCCATTCCAATCTATTGTGATAATACAAGCGCCATCAGTATCTCAAAGAACTCGGTAATGCATTCCAAGACGAAGCACATTCCAATAAAGTATCACTTTCTACGGAAATAGGTTGTAGAGAAGAACATCAGAGTTGAATACGTGGGCACAAAAGAATAAGTGGAAGACATATTTAAAAAACCGCTTCCATGGAAAGCCTTTGAGTATCTTCGCTAGAGACTCGAAGTAATTTCTACTCCAAAATGAATTCTTTTGAATGCTTGTCTTATATGTCTTAGATTTACATGAGGAAGCACCGTAAAGAGGACAGTTCAGGTTGGGAGATCAGTTTTAGGAAGAGTTCAGTCAGGGGGAGAAACCTCAGATGGAAAGATACCTTTTCCATTGATGACAAAGGGGGAGAGATTTATCATATGCAAAGGTAAATGCTTGGAGAAAGATCACAAAAGCATGGTTCCAGGGGGAGCGATGGTCTCTAGGGGAGCATGAGTGATATGAATTCATTATTTCATCAGATTGTTTCCATCAATGCCAAAGGGGGAGATTTTTTTATTATTTGGGTTGGTTTTCATTGAGGTCAACCCTTGAAAAAAGTTCGGTAGCGAATTTTGGTAGCACAAAGGTTTGGGTAATGAACCCAAGTTTGTTTGATGTATAATGGTATGAGTTTTAATATATTTGAAGGTAAGACTATTCTATATGGATAGAACATGTCATGCTATTTCTGGTGGTATGTGGAACGTCACATAACTCCTCACGGTTAGAGAGTTATGGTCGTGTGAAGTTGGAGAACCCTCATGAGTCATCTAAAAGCCCCAAAAGGTCAAAGTAGTCAAAGTGGTTGCAAAGAAGAAATTATTTAAATAATAAAGTGAAGTGATGAGTGTACTATAAGTCAAAGTGGATACAAAATAAATTATTTAAATAATAAAGTTAATGGAGAAATTACTAAGTGGACAAGTGGTTAGAAATGGGTTATCCCTAAAATAAGGAAAGTGGTTAGAAGGCAACCCCTTGAGGAATCTACATAAAAGTATAAATAAGAGGCAAGGGTCTCTACTTTTATTCACACTTGATCATATTGAATATCTACAAGTGACTGAGTTAACCAAAGGATATCTAAGGCGAATTTCAGAGGGAAGGTGAACTAAAGAAGGCTGAAATTCAAAGGAGGACAAATTCTTTTGATGATGATTTCTAAGGTATGTTATTTACAGGTCATCTCACCATTTTCACAATAATGTTTTTTCTAGAATGATTTAGACCATGAAATCTTGAGGCCGTTGAGGAAACATATCCAAGTAGTTGTGATAAAAATTTCATCTTGTGGGTTGTTGTATTTTGGGAGTTACACTCCATGGAAAATAGGGTTTGTGGCTAGCCATTAAACTAGTCTAAAACAAGTGTTTCGGGTAAAAACGTCATAACTTCTTCATAACAGATCCAAATTTAGTAAGACCAAATGTATTGGTTAGAGTGCAATTTTTAGTATTCTTTGTACCATTTTTAGATCCATAAAACAAATATTCTGTGCGGGGAACGCTCTACAATTTTGCTCTCTAGAATAAGCCATAATTCAACAAGGTATGCCATTTTTTATATAACTCATTTTCTGAGAGTTTCCAAGCAGTGAAACCTGGAGGAATTGCATAAAAGAAATTGATGAAAATTGTGTACTATTTTCATATCTTTATTCATTACAGGTACATAGTTATGATTATTTCAATTTTGGGTTGTTGACAAATCCAAAATTAGTCATGTGAGACTAAAGTAAAGTTTGATGAAAATGCTAGTCTCATGTTGTTAAAGTTAAGGAAGGTTTGCAGGTATGTGATCATATAAACCAAGTTTATTACAGAGTTACAAATCATATTTGAATGATGAAATTGATGAGGGATTTTGGTTGAGGTACATGTTGGGTACATGGTTGAGACAAGTAGTTGATGAGTTGGCACATACATGAAGTGTATAGTTGATGATGTTGGTAAATCTTGATGAGACATAGTTTATGTGTATTTGATGCATTATTGGTACATATTTGGTGCATGGTTGATGCAATTGTTGATGGTACAGGTTGGTGCATGGTTGATTCACTTGTTTATGGTACATGTTGATTACAGGTTGCTTGGTACATGTTGTTACAGGTTGTTTGGTGCTAGTTGATTGGTACACGTTTACGGTAGTCTATCTCACAGTGATAGTGTGACATTGGTTCCATAATTATACTTCTATGATAGGGTGGTTGGATGGGGCAAGGGTAGGTGGTTGTAGCCACCTTCTGGTTGTAGCTGGAGAACATAGGGGGTTGTAGTCTCCTTCTAGTTGTAGCCAGAGAATTGGGGAGTTGGAGCTTCCCTCATGTTGTAGCCTAAGAAACTAGGGGGGTTGGAGCCTCCTTTCAGTTGTAGGTGGAAAACAAAGGAAGTTGGTGCTTCCAATGAATGTAATTCTTAAAGACATACAAGAAAAAACATTATGTGGTTTTCTCTCGCTTTGGGTTTCCACGTAAAAAAATTGGTGTATTGTGTATGTGTATGATTTCTCATTTGTTCATTGTTTATTTAATATGAAACTATTATATGATAATGCTACATTGATATAACACTTGCATTTTATGGTTAAAAAGGATTAAATTTCTCTATTACTGATTCACCCCGCCTCTTAGTAATCCAACATTGCGCCATATATCATGGTCATTTGGAATTAATCCAAACACCATTTTACTCTTTCTTACTTTGTTTTGAATCCCATATGTGCACTAGTATTCAACATGTACCAATGCATGATGCCAATATTAAACATATACACCACATATTAGTATTATGCACACACCACCAGTTTTGCTCCGTGCAACCCCAATTTTTAGTGCGCACAATCATGCACCATTTTTTTTTGCGCATTTCTAGTGCCGCACCCCACAATGTTAAAAATTTAGTGTGCACACTTGTGCATTCTTATTTTATGCGCACCATGGCCACAATGTAATTCTAAATTCGACCACTTACCCGTCCAAAATTTTCCTTAAGTAGACACTCGACCCATGCAGGCTCAGTGTTGAAACTGGAGCTTTGATACCAAAATGTAACATCCCCGTTACCAATATTATTTGATACCAAAATGTAACATCCCCGTTACCAAATTTCTCTGATACCAAATTGTCACATACCTTGTTACTGAGACTATCAAAATACTCTGATACCAATCTGTAGCATACCCATCCTACTACCAAGAAATGCTACTTCAAAACCTAGTGCACATATTATACTCTGTAACATTGGTCTACCCAGAAATACTTGAAGTAATACGCTCAACCCCATGTTGGGTTGCACCACCCAAAATTTCCTCTTCTGACACAACTTATAACAACATAAGTAACACAATTCAACTACGCACACAAGGATACTAAGCACACAAAAATATTGTGCATGTAATCCATGTTGAACATGTGATTTCTACTACACGCACAACCATTCTGGCATCACATGCAAATTATGTTTTCCTTGTGCACATGGACTGCTTCCCTGTGCGCACAATCGAATCCAGCCTCTTGTGCACACAAAGTATTTCCCTGTGCATATGGCCATTCTCACCTCGCTTCAAAGACTCATGACATATATTATAAGGTTAACTTAATAGGAATAACTAACAACTCTACCATACTACGCATATATGACTACAAACACTAAATATCAACACCACACTTATAACATGTGCAAGTAACATTATACATAATAACATCAATTACTTATATGCAACATTATACAATAATTAAACCCATATCATACATGGATAATTAAACAGACAGTAAATGAGACAAGCACATAAAGAACACTTATCTCTTATGAAAAGTCACCAACTGCGCATAGAGATCAGACGTTGCTCCCAACCATAGACTCTATTTCTCATAAAATTTCAGCAACAGGTCACCCCCAAGCTGGGGATTAAACTCCACCATGGAAAAAGGGTTCCTAATGCCAGGCTAAGGCTTGATAATCAACATAATTGTTTAGTCCAAGGTGTCACTACTGCAACTAGCCTACAATATCTCATTCCCCACATGCTTGTCCCACCCAAGGAAGTGTGCCCCTTCTCTGCTCAACAATCCCTCAACTACCCCACTTCCCTTCCAAGGCTTCAACAATAGGTTGGACATGAAGTCTCAGATCCCTGCAAATAATTCCCAACGCACCTAAGAACAATTCCCAACAAAAATCCCACCTGGAGAGAATGCTCATGGGTCTGACAACTCACCTTTTCAACAAAAAATATCTCACCTAGAGAGAATTCTCATAGGCCTGACAACCCACCTTTTCGACAACAAATATATCTCCTATAGAGAATGATCATGGGCTTGATAACCCACCTCTTCATCAACAAATACTATGGTCACAATAGAGAAAACCCCTTTACAATATTTTCTCTACAAATAAGGTAATAGTCCTCTTTCCTTAGTTGGTCCAATCCCTTCTACACATGAGAAATGAATGAATCCCAAAAATTCACTAAGGCCAACAATATATATTGCATGCCTTAAAATAGACACTATCCACCTTTAGAATTAGCTTTATCCACATGGTGACTCATTCCCATCCCTCAAGAACTTAGGATAAATAAATATCCATAATTACACTTTTTAGAAATATTAATAAAATATTCCCTTGGACTTAAGTCCCCCCTTTTCCCTTTTCAGTGGAGTTAGCCCCTCGTCTCTTTTCATCTGATTTTTCTGTGTGCAACAATGTGATATTATTAATAAATTGAGTATTATTACATTTTACAAGGATAGAAGGACTTGCCTATTTGAATCTCGACTCACTAGCCCCATAACCACACGGGCTCTTCAGCCTCATATATATATATATATATATCGGTTCAATGCACACTTCAAGTTAATCCCCGTGCAACACTGTGAAATGTGTGCACCCTTCCTTTGATGTGCTACCACATGCACTTACCCAGGTGCACACATCACTATGAAATGTGCACACCCTTTCTTTGATAACAATTCTTGTGCACTACTCAAGTGCGTGCAAAACCAAAACTTGGTGCCAATGGCTCACTAGCCTCTATGTACATTTACATTTACAATTGGTACCAACATCTCACCATACTATATGTACAATTACAAATGGGGTTCATATTAGGGACATTACAGCTTGAGAGAGGTGGAAGGAGTTTGATTTCTAATATAAGTGTGTGCCTACCAATTAGGGTTTTCCAATATAGAATAATCAAAGTTAATTTGGCAAGAGGACCTATGTTAAAATCGATTAAGAACTCTTCCCAACACTAATTTGATATGGCTAATGGTTTTAGAAGACCTGGGGTCATGGTTGTATCTCCTTTTTTCTAGTGTAATCTACACACTCTACCACAAAAATATAAACATTGGTTTAAAAACCTTACTAGAAAAATTTCTTCTTGATCATGTGATAAGTTGTCAGAAATCCTAAGTGTTTCCTATAGGAGAAGTGTATAGTTCATAAAGGACCTTCTATTTGAATTTGGGATTCTTACATAAATACATAAGATCCTTGTACTAGAGTGAATCATTCTTCCACACAAGTTTATTGGATGCATTATATAGGTTCACATTGTAGATGTTGAATGAGTTTCCATGTAGTTTGGTCATGTTTCCAGTCCATCCTTTCTTCTTTCACCTAATCAACTAGTTGTAAAATGGAAATAACAAAAAATAAGGTTTCGATGTTCTCTTCATTCATTGAAAGCACATCCACCACCACATTCTCTTTTCATTTTTTGTAGATAATTTCAAAGTCATAATCTCACATTTTTGTGACACGTTTTTGTCACTCTTCTAAAGATAGTCGTTGTTCTAAGAAGTACTTCATATTATAATGATTTATTTTTACCTTGAAGTGTCTTCCTATTAGATAAGTACACCATTTCTTAATTGCATGTAGTATGACCAACATTTATTTCTCATAAATGTGTTTAAGTTCTTTCCTTTAAGTTGGTAGATTTCAAAGTCAAGGGGCCTTCCTTCTTCCATTAAAGTTGCACCAATGCTATGCCTTGATCCGGGTAGATCTCCACACATGGAAGGGAATTTACTTTGTTCACCAAGTTGATTTGCAGAGTGGTGAAGATGGTGGACTTATATGTTTTTAGTTTTATTTTCTCATGCATTTTATTAATGCTTTGTGAGGAAAAGGTTGCATGCATTCTTATGATTTTATGAGATGCTCATGCATTTAATTATGCTTTATGAGATTTTGGAAAAACTCATACATTATTGATGTAAAATGATTAATACTTGTGAGGGAAATTAGACACATGTATTTATCATTAAATTATAATTTTGGAAATTGGTTTTTATGTGAGAAACCACCTCACACCAATTTGCCACTTTTCTCACTATTAGGTTGAGAGAATCAAGGACATGAATGAAGAGTCTTTGGGTGGTTTTGAGAATTTTCCTATTATGTACTTGAAGATATTTTGAGATCCTACATTCATGGATCTTGTTTTTCCTCTTTTGTAATTAGATCCTATTATTGTGGATCTAGGAATTAATGCTCTTTCTTAAGAGGGAGTGAAGAAAAAACTATATAATGCCTTATGTGAGCCTTTTGAAAGGGGGGAGAGTAATGATGAATTAATGAGTGGAGTTAGAGATCCATAGTGCTACTACTCCTAAGTATTCAAAGACTTATTCATGTAAGGAATTATACTTCTTCATGTATGGAGAGAGATGAGTGTGAGTAGTCTTCGTGAATCCTAATTGAAGGAGAATACATCTCTTATGTAATCACTTATGAGAAGGTTCCAACATCTTTTGAAGAAGGAATGAAAACGATTTGTATTCCAATTGAAGCAAGTCCAGAGACATAGCCCGAGAGGGGTGAATTCTGTTACCAACATCGGTTGTCTCTCTCTTGTCTTTTCATGTGATTTATTCCATTTGATTTCTTGTATGTTATGCACTCTTTTTTTAAATAATGGTTAATCATGGATTCATATTCCTTTTAATCCTTATGCAAATACTTCGTCAAAAAATCATTATCGATTGAAAACTTGTGTAGAGTAAGTACTCACCTGTTTTCAGATCATGTGGTATTAGAGTAGGCTAACTACTTTGCAGGATGGGCAAAGGAGTGAAGCGAGCATAAAGACTTCAATAATTAGAAGAGATAAATCACAACATTCAAGATGAAAACTCAAAGTTGAGGAGACTTTTATAGGTTGCAGAAGAAGAGAAGCAAGAGATTCAAGAGGGATCTCAGCTTCATGGAGAAGTCATCAACGGAATTATTGAATAATTGCAGCTCGAATTGAAAACCAAGGATGATATCTTGGCTAAGTTGCAGCATGGTGAACGAATAGAAGACAAAGAGCCTTCTACCGTGAATTCACAAACTCAAACCGAGGTATATGATGTTTCTTCAAGTTCAATTTATTCTTAGTATGAAACTAACGTGGGCATGAAGCTCCTCACAAAGATGAGATAGAAATGAGGTGGACTTGGAATTCATGGCCAAGGAATCACTCAACCATTAGAGGTGGTACACACACCACGATTTGCAGGTTTGGGATATGGTCAAGAGGAGGTTGGAGAGTGCTCAAAGTCTGTTGAAGCAAGAGCCATTTCAAAAACCATTTCTATATCATTGGATTCCAAGAGAGGAGTCAAATCATCTAGTCTTAGTCCTCGTCGGATCCACAACAAGGATAAGCCTAGAAGGTATAAGGTTCATGTTCAATCAAATTATTTCTTTGATTTTAAGAAGCATGATTCTTGCAATATGCATTATTGCACTCGATATTCTAACTGTGTTGTAGCAAAGGATCACAAGAAGAAAGTTTGGGTAGAGAAGATGAGCATGCCCATCGGAAGTGAGACAAGACAGAAAGAACCCCTTTCACATCCTCTTGACAAGGAGATTTTGTTAAAGGATAAGCAAAGGAACTATTGTACTCATTTCCAGATGAGTGTCCATTATATTGGAAAATGATGGAAAGTTCATCCTCAACTTCATCCAAAACATGGCAAGAGAATAGTCCAAGCTCCTGCAAAGAAACATGAAGAAGATGAAGGAGTTAGTCCAGCAACAATAATCCCATAAGCAATTATTCAAAAAGATCAGTTATCCAAGGGGCATCTGTTTGAATGGATTAGTAAGAAATGGATAGAATATTTGAAAAAATGAGCGGGACTGCATTGGTCTCAACTCCAACATTTTCATGTTCGGTTATATTGTAGCTATTATTGTCGCCGGTCAAGTTTGGCTGGGAAAAACAAGCATGGATTTCACTCCATTGTATCTTGTTAGATCTACTCACTGCCTTTTATATTCATGTTCATCCTCCATTTGATCGGTATAGTCCAATGAATTTGCTCAAAATGATAATGAAAGTGATTTTGTATTGTAAGTAGTTGATTGGTTTGAGATAACCTTCTTCAATTGGATACCATACTGCTTCAATCTAGACAGAAAATGGGTGGTACTAGAAACTGATTTTATTCCAGTTATAGGGCTTGAAAGATATGACTGACCGATCTCTCTCTAATTCATAAATGCGTGAAAATAAGTTGGATTACTCATAGTTCCCTGGATACTATACTAAAAAGTAGTGCAATTAAGAGTTTGGAGAACATGTTGATACAAACCAATGGCCATGTCATGCTCATCAATTTCGATCTATATGCGAGGTTCAAAATCATGATGATAGCTCCAGTGGTGGATGACACATATCTGGACATGCATTTTCTGAGTCAAATATAGCAGGAGAGGTCAACATGTTGGACTGCAATAGATTCATGTAATTTCAGTTTCAGGTTGTCAGTAAATCCGATCCATTTATATATGATCTCTGCAACATAAACAGATACAATAGTGGTTGTGATAGTGAGAGAAAGGAAACAACATAAGTGTAAATTCCATTGCGCACAATGAGGTTCACTGAGCAAGGGTCGATAACCACCGATACACTAGATCTACTCATGGATTGTGAGCTAGCAGTATGACATGAGCGTTAAGAAATAAGAGAGTCGATGGGTTTCTTCCTTTAGGAAATATAGAGATCAAATACATCTTTGGATCCGAGATATTTGCAGGCTCAACGTTGTCGATCAGACATTCAGATTGACCAACAATTCATGCTTTGTGTTGGATAAGATGCTTCCATCCCATATTATTGTAAGGATCGATTCGCCTTTGGAAATATTTTTCCAAGAAAGGGTTGTATTTCAACTTTCATCATTCTCACCAAAATCTTTCCAGTTATATTGCATTCGATGGGCCACGACATCTCAGCTACAAGTTGCAGTAGAATATCGATAGTTAAGAGTTCAATGCCCCACTCTATCTGTGATTCTGTTCTACGAGTCATGGAAACTGTCACTGATCGACTCTTCTAATTCTAGAGGAGGTGAAAACAAGATTTTTGGGGATGCATGTTAAATTATTCACATCAAGGGTTGTTGGAGTTAATAACTTACAAATCAATGCCAAGATATAAGATATTCAGCCAGATGATTGGGATAGTTGGCACCATGGTCGATGATAAGAGCAAGTAGCGGCCATAACTGGATGCAAATTCTTTGTCTTCCAATTCATACGCATAATCATTTCAAGGACACATTTGGAGGGATTCCAAATCCCATGAGCCATTCATGGAGTTCTATGGATGAACAAAAAAGGGAGTAACATTTTCTCCATTATATGCACCAAGTTGATCTGATAATTATTGATCATATTGATTCCTTTCACATGGACATGACCCCTCCATCGCAGGTTTGACAATAAATATGAAAGAGATCTTATGTGCTCTAAAAACAACCACATATTTCCTGCAACAAATGGACAATAGGTAGATGGCTTAGTCCAGAAGATTAGATGAAGGCACTAGAGATTCAAAAGTTTTGTCGTCATTTGAGAAGGTCCAATGGTTTCATTAACAGACACCAACTCCTTGCAAAATAACATGGAGACTGTCCTTCACTAGTTCCACAATTATCTTCTCTCTCTTATACGTGGGATCAACGGTATTGTGTATATTTTTGGAAAGGAATCAAGATGGGTGTTCCTCTTTTCTCTGCTTCCTGAAGGTTCTAATTCTCTTCCACCTGAATGGCCTGGAGATGATCCACAAGGGAGGTTCTTGTGATCATTTTTCATTGGTTGTTGTCCAACGATCAAATTTGTTGTATTGATGGCGGCCTCTCCATAGACATACCAAAGCCAAACACGTCAGGGCACTTTCTCCCATCATCTCTTGGGCACTGGAAGAATCGCAGCTCCAATCTTGATCTCTCATTTGGAGTAGGCCAAGGAGTTAATGGATTGTTGTGACAATGGTGTTGCTTGTGTTGGTTACAATTCAAGTATCAAAATGGTAAGAGGGAAATGCATCTTCTTATGGGTATATTATTATACTTGTAAAACTATTGAAGCCCTTATATTTTAATGATGCACTTCTATTTCTCCTTACTAATGTGGGTTTACATCATAGTTATTATGCAACTATCGAAACCAATGGTATTGATGCCATATGTGTTGGCAAGTAAAGGGAGTCTAGAAAGATAGCATGTGCACTATTTATAGTGGGTATTTTGAAACTATAGAGTTTTATCACTAGAACACACATTATGTAAAAGGGGGGTTTAAAAGCCATATATTTTTCCTTTTTGCACATGTTTGGCACATTAAAATTGATGTAATTGCCATATAAAAGCAATGAAATTGGCTTGAAAATATCATGTGAAATGATTATGAAGCATTGTAATGGTTGTTTAGCCACTCTTGAGTGAGGAGAGTGAGAGGCGTTATTTTTGCACCTTAAGCCTTAAGTGGCTTCATTTTGTAATCATTATGTAAACAATTGATTGAGGTGATTTTTCTAAGACATTTTGGTGATTCATTGTAAACTTGACCAAAGAGTGTATTTATAAACTCTTGGCAAGTAAGGTACTCCAAATATTGTAATACATGTATCATCAACTACAGGTTGAAAATTTATGCATATGTGGGCTTCAACATTTCATCTCTGAAGAACATAGGTGAAGGAGACAGGGGTGTGCCTTTTTCCAAGCATTTTCTTTGCAAAAGTTGCAGGTGTTGGATTTACATTCTGATTCCAAAGTACATGGGTGAAGGAGTATTGAAGGGATGTGCCTTTTGACATTTGCATATAGATACAGTTGATACTTTTGGAGACCAAAAGTTTCTTTTGTGGGGAGGCGTGATCCGAACGGATCTCCACACATGGAAGGGAATTTAATTTGTTCACCAAGTTTATTTGCAGAGTGGTGAATATGGTGAAATTATGTGTTTTGAGTTTTATTTTCTCATGCATTTTATTAATGCTTTGTGAGTAAAAGGTCTCATGCATTCTTATGATTTTATGACATGCTCATGCATTTAATTATGCTTTATGAGCTTTTGGAAAAAAACATACATTATTGATGTAAAATGATTACTACTTGTGAGGGAAACTAGACTCACGTATTTATCATTAAATTATAATTTTTGAAATTGGTTTTTATGTGAGAAACCACCTCACACCAATTTGTCATTTTTCTCACTATTAGGTTGAGAGAATCAAGGACATGGATGAATAGTCTTTGGGTGGTTTTGATACTTTCCCCATTATGTACTTGAAGATAGTTTGAGATCCTACATTCATGGATCTTGTTTTTCCTCCTTTGTAATTAGATCCTATTATTGTGGATCTAGGAATTAATGCTCTTTCTTAAGAGGGAGTGAAGAAAAAACTATATAATGCTTTATGTGAGCCCTTTGAAAGGGGGGAGAGTAATGAGGAATTAATGAGTGGAGTTAGAGAGACATAGTGCTACTACTCCTAAGTATTGAGAGACTTATTCATGTAAGGAATTATCCTTCTTGATGTATGGAGAGAGATGAGTGTGAGTAGTCTTCTTGAATCCTCATTGAAGGAGAAGACATATCTTATGTAATCATTTATGAGAAGGTTCCAACATATTTTCAAAAAGGAATGAAAATGATCTGTATTCCAATTGAAGCGGGTCCGGAGATGTAGCCCAGGAGGGGTGAACTCCGTTACCAACATCAGTTGTCTCTCTCTTGTATTTTCATGTGATTTATTCCATTTGAGTTCATGTATGTTATGTACTCTTATTTAAAATCATGGTTAATAATGGATTCATATGCCTTTTAATCCTTATGCAAACACTTCATCAGAAAATGGTTCTCGATTGAAAACTTGTGTATAGTAAGTACTCTCCCGTTTTCAGATCATGCCTCAAGGAATCACACTCCACAATAAAGGTTTTTGTGAAGTCGAGTATGCCCAAGATAGGAATGATATACATTGGAATATAAAGCTTCTCAAAGGCTTAGTTTTCTTCTTTAGTCCAAAAAAATATATAATGTTTTAGTGTTTTTATTAGAGGAGAAATTGTTCAACCATAGTTCTGGAAAACTTACAGTAATAGTCTTTCGGTCCTAATAAGCCCCTAAGATTATTTCTTGTTTTGCAAATATTCCATTCTATCACAACTTTAATTTTTTTAGGGTCCATGTTGATGCTCTCATGAGATATGATATGCCCTAATTATTTCACTCCCTAGACCACAAAGACATACTTGGAAGGTTTTACATACAATTGTTTCTCTTCCAATTTTATTTAACTGACCATGCCAACATGTTGTACTTGTTCTTCCCAGGATTCGTTGTAAATTAGTATATCATTAAAAAATTCCAACACATTTTTTCTTAAGAAGGAGTTGAAAATATAATTCATCAAGATTTAAAATGTGTAAGGTCCATTAGTAAGCACAAAAGGCATCACTATAAATTCATAATGACCTCTATGGGTTATAAAGGTTGTTTTGGAGATGTATTCTTCTTTCATTATAATCATGTCAGGCCTTGTACCTTTTCTATGACTTCTTTAGTGTCTCCTATACTTGCAAATGGATTTGCCTAATATTTTCAAAAAAATCCTCCACTTTCAATGCTTCTCTTGTAATGTCTTCCCTCTCTCCTCATTATTGTCCATATACAACATCCAAGAGTGAAGGAGAAAAATACTCAAAACAAGTTTTGAAAGGGAACTTACTAGTAGAAGTATGGACTACTTTGTTATGAGTGTTGAATATAGATTATATTTTTATCCCATGTATTTGGATGCTTCTGATTGTAACCCCTAAAAATTTGAACCAATGTCATGTTGAATACTTTTGTCTTCCCATCTCTATATGGATAGAAAGTTGTAGATCGCTTCAAATTGGTGCCCATATTTTCCCAAAGTGTAGTCTGAAAGGCAGTGAGAAATCTAGTATCCTTATCTAAGATGATGCTCTTTGGTATCCCAAAGTCCACCCAAACCTGCTTAAAGAACATTTTTGTTTCTTCTTGTCCTTTGGTGGTCCTTTTACAAGGCATATGAATGCACATCTTACTGAAACTGCCAACTACCACAAATATATAGTCACGTACCTTCCTAGTTGTTGGAAAAGCACCCACAAAATCCATGGAAATGTTTTCCTAGGTTTGAGTGGGTATAGGTAAGGGATGGTATAAACCTTGCTTTCTATTACTAGGCTTGCTGTTACAGAAAAGTATGCATCCTCTAATATACTAAGCTACATATTCTTTCATTATGGGCCAATACACATACCTTTGTAAGTTAACAACTTCCTCCCCAACAAAAAAATGTTTTACAACCTTGGAGGTGTAAGCCTCTCTAAAAAGATGAAATATTTTAGCTTTAGGAACACATAGCTTTTCTAGCTTGCAGAGCAATCCATTATAGATATGATAATGAATATTACTATCACCTTATTATACATGAATTTGGCATGTAGCCATTGAAACACCTATTTAAAGTCCTCATCTTCTATGTATGACTCTTTGTATGGATCATGGGTAAAAGGATATGTGTGGATAAGAGTTCCCAAATTTGTAATCTTGGATGTGGGTGGCCTTGAAAGCATGTCTACCAACTTATTAGTGTTTCCCTTATTATATTTGATGACTAAATGAAGTTGTTTCAAAATACCCATCCTCTTTTAATGTCTAGTTTGTCGAAGCACTCTATGCCTACAAATACTGTAGTGGCTAGTGATCAGTGTGGATAATGGTTTCCTTTCCCATCAGATATTGCTTCCACTTCTTAATAGCTTGAAAAGGGACACATATTTCCTTATCATATGTAGGGTAGTTCTAGACTCCCCCATAAAAATTTTCATAATGATTGCATCTTGTCTTACCTCCCTACATCAAGACTACTCCCATAACATAACCACTTGTGTTTATCTCCAATTTGAAGGGATTTTGCAAGTTACAAATACAAGGACTAGTGCTTGACTGATCTTTCGTTTCATTTCATAAAAATATTTCTACTGATTCTTTCCCCATTGGAAACTCTTACTACTAGTTGTTATGGCAGGTAGTGGCACAACTACCACTAAAAAGGATTTTATGAACTTCCATAGGTACCTTGTTGCCCCAACAAAGCTCCTAACTTTAATAAAATTAGTAGGAATTGGGCACTTGAGGATGACCTCCATCTTTGTAGGATCTATATTGAGTTACCCTCCACCATTCTCTTGCCCCAAATACACCAATGACTAATGACCAAACTCACATTTCTTAAGGTTAGACATCAAATGATGAATTTTCAGAGTCTCTAACACCTGCATGAGATGTGATATGTCCTCTTACCAGGTAGGGATATAAATCAATATGTCATCCAATTACACTATTGCAAATGAATCTAAATAGGGATGCAATACACCATTCATCAATCACAAATGTAGTTGGTGCATTATATAAACCAAAAGGTATGGCCAACCATTCATACAGACCTTGCCTTGTCTTGTCTTGAAGGTGGTATTCCAATTGTCTTCTTTTTTAATGTGTACTTGGTGGTATCATGATTTGAGATACAACTTGGTGAAGTACTTGGCATGCTACAATTGATCTAAAAAATCATCAATCATGGGAACAGGTTACCGATTCTTGAGAGTGATCTTGTTCAAAGCTCTGTAGTCTATACACATTTGCCAAGTCCCATCCTTCTTGGGTATTATGATGATAGGTGACCCAAAAGGTGAGGTTTTTGGTCAAATTTCTCCCTACTCTAGGATTTTTTGCAATTGTTTCTTCACTTCATCTATTTCAATAAAACATTGTTTATACAATTGAATATTTGGTAATGGGGAGTCAGGAAACAACTGTATCTTGAGCTCCACTTCCCTGTTAGGAGGTAACCCGTTATGCTCTTGGAACACTCCTCTATACACCTACAACAACTCCTCGAGTTGTTGTTTCTACTCTTTGGTACATCCCTCAAGGGATGCCTTTAATCTTACTAATTCATCACCCGATTGTTTCTCTCTTAGGAAAACCAATACATACCTCTGGCGAGAATTAATCAACTTTTTAGCTTTCTTAGAACTTACAAGAGAGATCCTTGATTTACCATTATATGCATTGATGATGAAATAATTCCCATCCTTGATTAGGTGGTACTGGTTTTCTCTCTGCATGCAGATCACATCCTTCATATACATGTAGGGTCTTGCAAACACTACACCACACACATCAAGGGGTACTACATATAACTCCACTTTATCAATAAAATATGCACTTATAAATTTTTTTATCTTACATTATTTTGTGAATTTATGCTATGCATCCTTGTTTACCCATCCAAATGGATATGGGATAGGATGATCATGAAATTCTAGCCTAAGCTTGCTAACCAGATCAACTACTATGAGGTTGGATTTTGAACCGAAATCTAATAGAGCATCTACCTTGGTATTTTTGACTTGGTTCTTAATATGGATGAGTTTTTTCATGTCCTTATCTTCCTTGTAATGAAGAATACTTAGATTCACCTCCTTTTGCATTGAGGTGCATACAATATTCTCATCCACATATGAGATACTCTCTACCTAGTTTCCTAAATCCATGCCTAGCAAGTTCTTTTTGCCATCCTTCTTATGGTTCTTTGGATTCATCTATGGTTGTAGCTTCCAACACTTATCTTTGGTGTGACCATTGATATTATAATGGTTGTAGTGGTTCTTTGTATCCTTGCATTGATGTGCAATGGTTGTCGTCTTCTTATTTTTTCCTTTCCACTTCTTCTTCCCCTCCTTTGAAGCATCTTGGTGATATTTTGTTTAGTACCACTTGCATATCCTTTCTTATGGCCTATGTTCTCTAGGTATTGTGCTTGCACATAGGCCTCATCAATAGTCCTTGGTTTTAAGCGATAAAATTTCTTTGGAAAATGGCTATGTATACCCCCCAGATACTTAAGGATTACATATATGTTCTTGGGAGATATACCCAACATGATTTCCATATTCATGAACTCGATGGTGTACTCTTTCACACTTGGCCCTTGCCTTTGCCTAAAATGATGCCAATGGATCCACTGGTCCTCTACATACCCAATAGGGTAAAAATGGGACTTGATGAGGGTTTTGAAAACCTTCCACTTAATAATTGGTGGATCAACGTCCAACCCAAGCGTCTCTATGTGGTTTTCTCACTAGGTTAGTGCATTTCCCTCTAGTTTCAGTTAGGAAAATGAAATTTTCTACTCTTTATCTATATTATGGACACTAAAATACACTTCTAACTATTGCAACCAATGATTCAACTTAATAACATTAATATCACCTTGATATGGATTGATGTACACTTTTTCCTCCATTTTAAACATAGATTGTGAAGGAGTGATGGCAATGGAACTTGGTTTCTCTTTCTTGGGCTCATTTTTCAAATCCTTTTATGGGTATTCACTATCTATCGGTTTCTCATCCAATACAACCTCTGATTTAGATCCACCAACTTCCCCAAAAGGTTTGAACTTGTTCACTACATCCTCCATGAGGAGGGCCATACCATGAGAGATATCAATTATTTTCTCTTCCAGCCTCACAAATCTATCTTTTGCTACATCTTGAGGGTTGTTATGAATGGAATCATTTTCCATGGCTAGGGTTCTGCGACTTACTTCTTAAACCAATTCTTGGATCTTGCAACTTCCCACAAATACCCAAAAGAAAATTTCTCTGATACCAATATGTTTTGTAGACTGCAGTGGATATTCTACTAGAACAATTTGTCACAACATATACTATAATATTATAAAATATTTTGTTATGTAGATTTATTTACTTAGATCACAGATTTATTATCACTAGCATATTGTTCAAATTGTAAGAATCACTGAAATACAAAAATGAAAGAGAAAGAAAATGAACACACCATCCACACAAATGAACACAAGACATATCTTTGGAAGCCATATACAAGAGAAACCAACTAGAAGGTGAAGCCTATGTTTTTCTCTCTTTTCTTCAATTATGAAAATGAAAATACAAAGAAAGGGGCACTCACTATGGAGTTGTCTATGATAATATGGCGCCATAGAATGGATACTAAAAAATATTCTTCATCCCTTGTTATGCCCTCAAATACCACTCCTATATGCTTTACTCAACTATGGAACAAGTACAATGCTAAAATAATGGAACTCCCTCTCCTCCTAGTGGCCCAATATTTAACATAGTATTATATCCATCTAGGGTTAGGGTTTTTGCATGTCTAAACCCTCAATTAGTGTTAGGTTTTTGGAACTTATAGAATATTATTGAAATTATACGTATAGCCTCACACTTGAGTAATGGGGGTTGATGTGGCATCCACTCAGTTCCATGGTGGTCAACAAGGTAGGTCAACTTATGAGAGGCATAACTTATGCATACAAACTCTGTTTGAGGTGATTTTCACACCATTGGAAAGGTCTTAGTGTGTAGAAAATCGCTAAGGGGATGGGAGATATGATTGCAAAGTTTTGACCCCAAATATTTCTAGTTGATGCCTCAAAATGGATTTGGAAGGTTTTGGACCCAAAATCTCCAAACTGGGATCTACCACTAAAATGGGCCATGCAAGATAATTCCTACAATTGTTTCCACCAAGTACCAAGATAGATGAAACATTATATAATTATCCATTCTATATCAAAAACCAACTAATTGACCCCTAATCATAGCACTAAAGTACTCCTTATACAATGCATAATGGTTATTATTGACTATTTCAAAACCCTAACTAACCTAGTCAACTTCATAATTACAATCCATTACATAATATTAGTACTAGATTACATAGACTGCAAAATAGGGATTCTTCCATGTTCCGTACAACTGATTGTGGATCCACATGGCATAAATGAGGTTGTTTGTGTGTCACACTAACTTCCTTCTTTCCACTCTATGTACCATCCAAAAATGGAGGGGATAACAAGCTCTAACCACACTAGCTGATCCACCATCGAGTCAACATAGTTTCTTTGTTGTACCCTACTCTTGTTTCCACCATTCAAATGAAGGGTCCAAAGTTGCTATATCTTCATAACAAAAATAGATAAAGTTTTCACTAGAGAAAAAATCCTAAAAAGGAGTCACAACAAAGAGGATCCAAGGTGCCCTCAAAGCTCCAGACCATAGTTCAAATCAATGGGATTAGCAGGGGTGTCATCGACCCCACTATATTGGCTCAACCACCTAGGTTTCAAATAAAAAGGAACCTGAATAGATGAGGATAGATCATCTCTGCATCATCATTATCGTCCGCATATTTATGAATACCTTATATAGAAAAAACATGGGCATTTCATTTCTTATTGAGGTAATCTAGCTACCACAAGATTGCATCCTATAGCTCTTACATTTGTAGTTAGATCCTGGTAGCAGAGTAAATGAATTTTCATGTCTTGCAGTAGAGATAAACAATTTATTCATACATTTATTTCTCACTGCGAGTAGTACTAGGGTCAAGGAGTAGGGAGTGAATCTCTTAATCAACATAGGCATGTAGTTTGTACTTTGTTTTCCAAGTGATTTAGGCATCTAGCACCATTACTTTCTTTTGAGAGTAGTAAAGTGGTCGGTAAAGTACATGGCCACCGTTGTTACTGCATTTCTAGTTTTCAAGCCATGTCTCGGTGGCTGCCAACTGGTCTCTATTTTTTCTTCTCGAGGGATTATTTGATGAAATCAAGCTCCATACCAAAATATATTTGAATGGAAAAGGGGCCTCTAATTCATTGAAACACTCTGCAAACTTTGAGCATGGTAGAACCAACCAATGTCATTTGCACATATATAAAGTGTGGAATTGTTATTTGTCTTTTTATCCATCATTATGGGTGGTACAACATGTAAAAGGTCTAGTGTAAAAATATACCCAAACAATTCCATGTAGATCCCATCCAGACCACCACTCCATACATTCGACGGTGTGAACACTTACAAAATTATATCAGGAAGATATCGAAGCAATTATACTTGTTGACAATGTTCACTTAACCATATAAAAGTGATTTAAGATAAGGCATATCCAACATGAATGTAGATACTCGACTAAAATCAAAACACATGATTACAGACTTTTCCCAACCCGAATCAATGAGCATATAATAAATTGACTTAATGAGAATCAAGATAATCCCTTCGACTCCTTCAAACCTCCTCATGTTATTTGGCCACGACCCTAACCATGTGATTTCAACCTAAAGCCAATGAAAACCCATTCCTAGACCTAAATGGATTGTTAACACTTAAGACTAGTCCAGATACTTGCTCAAAACCTCCAACCCCAACATCGTTGATTGTAATGTAGTGAAATTGGACTCAACTAGTGAAAACAAATTTAAAAATGTGGATGAATGTTGTTGGATATGTTTAACTCTCCCTCAACCACAATAGTGTGGCTTGGACTTGACAAAATTGAGCCAATTCTTCCCCAACCTCAAAATTGTGGTCATAAATTTAAATTTCAAAAAAAATGTGGATAAGACCTTATTCAATGTTGGACTAACACAACATAAAGGAACCAAATGGACCCACAAAATTGGAATGTAAAGGAGACAACCAAAATGGACCAAAACCAAATTTAACATAACATAAATGATCTCCTATTAATATGAGTGGCATAAGAATAGTGAATTAAGAGACTAGGCTATAGGGATTTAGGCGAGCACCATTCACCCATATCAGTTTAAAAATACCACCAAACTAATACAAGAAGACCACATTAGACTCCCTAATATATGTAACTTGAAATGAAGCCAACTAGTGCATTTTTAACTTACTTGGGTGCTTTAGATATTTATTGTCATAGACCAAAATTGGATCTCCCTTCAAAAATGATTTATTCTTGAGGTTGTAATAATGTTAGGCCTTCTATCTAGATTTCTCAAATGTCTGGTGGAAATTGACTCGAAATCTAGAATCCTCCAATTGCATAAACTTGGCAAGCCACTTTGCACATGATTATTCTTTTGTCCTATGAGTGGCCTATGCAAAAAAGAAGTGATGGACCATAAACTTAATAGGAACCATAGTTAATGCATGAGCGAAGTAGATTCATGAAAAAAAACTCATAGTTATGGAAGGACAAAGTTTGGATAATGGAGTAAGATTTCATATAGGGTGTAGATAACAAATCCACTTAGGGAAGAAAGTGGAAGGGATAAGTTAATGAGGTTGGATGGGATTTTAATCAAACCTTGGAGACAAATCTAATCAATTGAAAATATAAGGGGCCATAAATATCAATGAGTCTCATTGAGTCACAAGTTTGATAAATCGTGGCATAACCAATCCAATGCATTTGTAAGATAGATATTGTCTAGTTTAATAAGGTCAAGCATGTTTTAGGTTTATTAGTCCCTACCTTCAGGTAACAGGGACTATTGTAAATGGATTATAGTTTTTCAAATGCTCCTTCATGCAAATCAATATGTTTAACCTAAATTTTTATCCCCATATTCCATTGAACACTTTTTCTTGACACATCAAATACTTACAACACTTTTGTTTAACCAATCATAAACTTTGAGGTCTTATTTGGCCTCATAAGGACAATTTTAATGAAATGTTTTACACCGCGTTATTGTGAGGTATATTAATCCTAGACTTGAGGTTAGCATTAATTCATAACATTAAATGTTTGTTCTTAGCCCATATTTATCACAGATTCTTGTCATATTTGTTTGGTTTGTTGCGTTTCCAATAGTGGAAGTTGAGTCCCATGCAAAATTCATGTCATCAACAGAGGTAGAGTCCCATGCAAAATTCATTTCGAATATCTCTATCGATCAACTTAATGTTCTTCTCTTTTGTTACTACATATTGAACTTTCTCGAATATGATATTACTTGGATGGATAATTGCTCCACTCTATACCATATCACTTGATGCTAGGAGTTTTTACCTTTCATCGTATCCAATTCAACCATATGATGATCCACACAATCCCTTGTCATACCTATAGGATGATGGAGAAATTGCAAGTCCTCCTAAAAACTGAGAAAGACGAAGTGGAAGACAAGCCATTTATTTATACGAGCTAAATCCTCAATCAAGATTATTTTAAGTTTGATATTTTTCCTACCCTCTAAATTGCATGTGTCAAGCATCTCTTCTAATTATGTATGAGAAAAGCACGAAAAACATGCCTCACATTACCCCTCGAGGATTGATCGGGCATTGTGCTTTATCCCCTTATGTATGATGTAAACTATAGAGGTAAGAACTTTCAACTCCATAAACTCTTGTGACTTATTGATTGATTTTTGTCTTCTTGAAGAAATAATTGTTTTTTTCTACTTGAAATAGGAATTTGCTTTCCTTTAGAATGTAAAATATTGATCCTTTAGCCACTATACCCCCCACTTTGACTACCACTACAGAGTTCATGGTGTTGGTTCTCATAGCTTGATATATTCTAGCATTCTTTGTTGCCACGACTACTTCTTTGTTGGGGGGAATGGGGATTTGGGCTACAGATCTAGTCCAATCACTTTAGTCAATAGAAAAACTCTTTATCCTAGAGTGGTTTCCATATTTTATATTAAGATGAATAAATTTTGAAAAATATTAGATAAAATATTTATACAAAAAAAAAAAGTGATCCAGATGGATATCGATGGCCACCCACCTTTTCCAACTGCTCAAAATAGTTTTCTGGCAATTTTGGTAATTTACTATTTTTAACAGTTTTTAACTTTCAGGGCCATTTTGAGGGCCTAAATGAAGGTTTTTTTGGATAGAGATTCTCTATGATATCTGATGGTTGTGGTTGATCCCCCTAAATTAATATACTCGATGATACCTTTCCAACGAGCTATCGTGCGCCCCAAACAAAGATCGTATGCCAAAGTTACGCCCCCGAGAAGTTAATACACCAAACTACCCAAATCAAGGTCCACAAAACTGTTGTCTTTTCATCTTCCGGGGTTAGGGTTTTTGATTTTGTTTATGATAAAAATGCCCTTGGATCCTCATTTTAAAATCATCTTCTTGTGAATGCGAGTAGTGGACACATCTCTTCTCCGAGATAAGATGCCACCATTCTAGCGAGTCTTTCACTCTGTATTTTTACAGTCTTTGTACATTTTCGCTCATTAATAGAAAATTGTGTATTAATGTATCTCTTTTTTATGGTTGCATCTCTGATACATTTCTATTATATTATTGGACATCTGAGATATCTCCGTACATTGCTTTATTATATCTCCTCTCTCATTTCGTGCCGAAAATAATCCAGATCAAAAAGTCATTTCTCTACTTGGAATTCTGTTGGCGATGTTGAAGGATTCTTACAATAATACTTTTCTAGTTTGTGAAAAAAATATAAATTAAGGTACTCATGGGGTCGGTGTTTCTATAAAATTAGCAAATTCAAAAAGGAATTCACGCCAGATAAGATATGACACATGAAACTTAAAAATGATTAAAATCGAATAGATTCAATTTGTACTCCATTTTCTTTGTCATTTTAATGGATTCCTATTTCTGTTCTCATTATGGATATTGTAGTATCTCATTTTTGTATGTAGGCCCACTTTGTCTCCTGATTATTGCTTTCTTCTTCTGTTGAGTAATATTCAACAACATTTAAAAATATTAATCTTACAATATCCAAAGATAAATATGTGATTGAGTTACATATAGTAACAAAACTAGGCTACAATATCAACTTTCTTTTCTTCTCCATTTCTTATTGTCTTGAGTTGGTCTTTCATGTGGTTTCTAACATTCAGTTGTTTTAATCATTTTGCAATGCATTTTGAAAGGATCGCTTGTAGGTTAGTTAATTCTTTCTAGGGTGTTGTTGTTGTTCGAATATGGTAAATTATCTAGAGGACTCATTATATATATATATATATATATATATATATACACATGTGTGTGTGTGTGTGTGTGTGGCTCAATTGCAACCTCCTTGAGGAGAGATTTTCTTCTTCCAATGACTATATCTAACTTGAAGTGGAAGATGTAATTCAATATATAACATAAAATATCTTGAAAAATCTAGATGAAAATTCAATGAAGAGTATAATTATACAACTGGTTTATTCGTATATAATATTATCAATAAAAATCTAGTTTTTTGGAGAAATTAGTTGCCTGAAGTGAAAACATTTTGATTTGGGTGATGAAATAATGATGCTCAATGATATGAATATTTATCAGATTAAATTAATGTAAAACCCATGAGAAAAAGTTTCACCTGGGTTATGATTCAAATATGAAAACCAATCAGAAAGAATTTCAAATGGGTCATGGCCAAAAACAACAAGGAAGAATATTAAAACAAAAAAAGTATTCATCTAGGTTATCATTAACATAAACATCTTCAATTGGTCATGATTAACAACCTTCTGTTGAAATATTGTAACTTTGAAGAATATTCTCCCTAAGAGAGAGTTGAATAATATTATTATATTATATTTAATTAGGCCCTATTGTGCCTTAGTAAAAGTCGACCCTATTGTTACTTGATAGTTAAATGTAAATTAAGAGGGTAAAGTGACAGGTTGACCCAGACCTAATTATAGGCTAGCCAGACCACTATTTATAAGAGAGGCCAGTGCCTCATTTGTACAGACTCACCAACCATCTCTGTAGTGCACAAGTCTTGGAGGAGAAACTGTTGCAACTGGTGGGTGACATCAAGGAGGGTTTTGGTCTATCTCTTGGTATTTCTTGGTTAAGTGGTGTGGTAATATTCCTAGTGAAGGAGTAGAAAAGGATATTCTATTCGGTATTTGGCCTATCTATATTGAGGATGTGTTGATATGTTTTCTCCCCCATGAGGGTTTCCCAAGATAATTTGTGTGTCTCTATTGTTTCTATGATTGCCTCTCTTTCAATTATCTTATCTATGCAACTAATGTTATAAATTATTATAATAATAAAGAAGAATCGTAATTTATAGTTGTATAAGTAAAACTTGAACATGGTATCAGAGCATGCCTGAAAGAGAACAACTCACAATTTATAAGTGGCTAGATTTATCACACCCTCTCCAAGATTCAATTTTCAGTATTGCAGCTACTGCAGAATTACGGTTTATGCATAAACCCCAAGTGTGACATTTTCCTTGTTTGAGGAGGACATTGGATAAAGTAACCACACCTAGGAGTTATCCTAAGGAGGGCACATCTAGTCCCCGGATCAAAATTTCAAAATTTGAAGTTTGATAAATTAGGGTTTCCTTATAAAACCCTAAGTTGTAGTTGCAGTTGCAGTATCAGTTGCATTTATAGTATCAGTTGCAGTTGTAGTTGCAGTATTGGTTGCAGTATTGGTTGCAGTGCCAGTTCCTTCGTACCAGTTCCTTCATGCCAGTTGCAATACCAATTGCAGTAAAACTTTTTGTGAAATGTTGCGATTGATTTTTATTTTCCTAGTGTGCCTTATCATAGTAAATCTCCAACTACCTTTAAATTACAAGTTGTGACACCTTTGAAGTTTTAAAGGTTTGTTATTTATTTCTGTTGTTGTTGGATGGTGCCACTACCTGCCAATACTGTCAGAGGTATGTACTTACATATTTTTAAATGGTATCATTATTTTAAAGGGTATTTGCAGGAGAAAGGATATTTTGTCTAAACAACAATCGTAGATCTAGAGGGATCTCAGATCCAACACATTCAGAGGAACTATGCACCCCAGGTTTGATTACTTTGATATGCCTCTACTTGTTATGGAATTATTATAATTTTATGAATATCTAGGTTGCATTTTGATTTGTTGAAGTCGTCATACTAACCATTGGTCAAAATTAAAGTCAAAGTATTAGATTGATTAAAGTTGAGATTATAGAGTTTATTCTGTAACTCAGATTTCTGTCAAGATATCATATTTTCTTAGTATAGAGGACAATTTGAAGAAAATATTTGTCATATTGAATGAAGGAGACTCGGAAGAAAATAAACACATGCATTCTTGAGGAAAAGACTCCAAGTTCCAGGTTTGATTGATTAAATTGGTAAGATTCAAATTAACACATATCAAGTTTGATAACTGCTAAACACTATAGTTATGATAAAAATCCTTGAAAAGTTTTATTATTGAATACTTGGTAACATGTGAGCACTATTGAGATAAATGCTTACTGTAATCATTTGCTAGATATAACTAACATATCCTCTAGGAGAACCTTCTTGTTTTGTTTCCAGGTTACCATGGAGGAATGATTGATCACAACACTAGAAGAGTGTTTCTATCATTCCTTATTATTTTATTTCTTACTTTTTACCCTTGTTTCAGGAAGGTCACAAGTGATAGCTCTAAAGGAGATATTGTGACGATTGTTCTTTCGATTGTTTTATTATTATTATAAAGAGTATTATTCTTGTTTGTTGTTTCTCTCTTGTTGTTCTTATTCCGGGCAGGTCACAGGTGATAACCTTGAGGAAGCTATAGTGACGGTTGCATGAGGAAACATATTAGATGAGACATGGAGCAGACTATCCAAGTTGTATACATGACCGTATACATCCATGTACCAAAGAAGATGAAGAAGAATCTACTTTTGAGATACAGAGTATCTCATATGGAGATTAATTGTAAAGAGAAGAAGGCTCCAAAGATGACCAAATATTAGAATAGAACTCACAGTAGACTTAGTCAATGGATAATGAAGCCACCTTGACAGGAAGCAGAATTTGTTTGAATTTTGACTTAGCTTTTCATATTAAGACTTGGTATTCAACACCAAGTATATCTTGTAGAGGCTATGAAGTTTTTGTAGACTGAGAAGAAATCAAGACTCATAGTAAGCATGATCTCATAAAGGATCAGATGGGAAAAAGAGACATCTTCCAGGACTGGAAGACAAATTCCATGAGTTGAGAAGACTAGATCGTAGCTTCAGAGACCTCTAGGAGACATAGAATCTCCTGAGAAGATTCCCTTTTTTTAGTGACAGAGGAGGAATCCAGTCAGAAGGATTGGGATACGATTTTTTCCTTGAGACCAAAAGGGAAGTCAATGGTGACTTCCAAGATTGATCTAACGGATCGAGAATGCTGCAAATAATAGTATAAAGATGTACAAAGCCTAATTTGTGTCTAGATAATGCTCCCAACAAGAGGGAGAAGACTATGACGAGACACTTTCTCCAGTAATCAGAAGAAGTATATATAGAACAAACATGATTCATTAAAAGAATCCAACACAATATAAGATTCAAAGGGAGCAGGTATGAAAATTCCTGTATTTGAGATTGAGTTATCTCCAGTTCCAGTTGGTGCAGTACATGAGTTGGGCCATGGAGACATGACTACAATAGAATATTGAGTTACCTCTAGAGAAATATGATAAGCTACCCTTGGTGTCAGTTATTGAGCCACTCTCAGTTCCAGATGATTTTTTTACCGTGATAGAGTAGAGGAGTTAATCTTAGAGTTCAACAACCACAACGACAATGAAGCAGTCATTCTCATCTTCAGAACAGTTGCAAATACAGATTCCCAATCCCATAGGAAAAGTTTCAGAGAGAGTAGAGGACATACTCTTAGGAAATGAGATAGGCATTTCTTTGCAAAAGGAACATAGAGCTAGAACATGATTGTACGGATTAAGTTGCACCTGAGCAAGTTGAAGCAAGTTCCAAGAACTTGGTATGGCAAGATTGATAGTTTTCTGATGAGCTTGGGATTTACCAAGAATAAAGTTAATCCCAACCTTTAATTCAAGATTGATAATTATGGACCATTTATTTTGTTGTTATATGTGGATGACTTATTCTTGAAAGATGAAGAAAATCTCATCACATATTGTAAGAAGAATCTTACCGTTGAATTTGATATGAGGACCTAGGCCCGATGCACTATTTATTAGGTCTTGAAGTATGGCAGAGCCCAACATATATTTTACTTAATCAAGGAAAGTATGTTGTGGAAATTTTTAAGAGATTCGATATGATGGAAAGTAGATCCATGCCCACTCCTATGGAGACAAATCTGAAGTTATTGGTTGATACTTCATTAGAAATAGTTGATGTTACTCTATACAGATAAATGATTGGTTTGTTGATGTATCTGATGAATACCAGATGTGATATATGTTTTTTTGTGAATACCTTGAGTCAATATCTGGTGGAGCCTAGACGTGTTCACATTGTATCTGAAAAGCATGTGATGAGGTACCTTAAGGGTACATTGGTCTATGGCCTTTGTTATACTGGAGACTATGACTTTAGATTGTATGGATATACTAATTCAGATTGGGCTGGAAGTGCTTCAGACATAAAAAACACTTCAGGATGTTGTTTCAGTTTGGGGTCATCCATGACTTCGTGGAAAAGCAGGAAGCAATCCAATATTTCTTTCAACATGACAGAAGCGAAGTACATTGCAACATGTTCCGCCAGTTGTGAAGCCATATGGCTTCAGAAGTTGTTGACAGGTTTGTTCAATCTGGAGATGGAAGCTACCATGATTCTATGTGACAACAAGAGTTTCATAAAGATGACAAAGAACCTAGTGTTCCATGATAAGGATAAGCACATAGAGATCCAATATCACCACATTCGTGACATGGTGCATAAGGGAGATATAAAGCTCCAATATGTTGGAACATATGAGTAGGTTGCAGATGTGTTGGCTAATCCTTTGTCTCATGTGAAGTTTGAGTACTTCCGAGACAAGATTGATGTAGTCTGAAAGGACCTCCCTCAAAAGGGGGAGTGATGTTGATGATACTATGGTATCCTGAACAACAATGGATAGCTCAGTTAGGATTTTATATCCTAGGGAACTGATCATCCTTGGACAAATCCTGAAGGTCCAGTAAGGATGTTCTATGAGAGTACCCATGCACGTTTATGCCAGCTATGGTCAATAGTGGTAGCTCAGTTAGGATTTTGTATCCTAGGGAATCTTATGATTCTTGGGAAGATCCTGAAGGTCCAGTAAGGAAAGTCTTTCATAGTACCACAAATGTTGTTGTTGAGGCACCTTCCTCATTCCATTGCCACATATAGATGTTGATGTTACAACTTCACGATGTTGATGATGTTGATGTTCCAGCTTCATGTTGTTGATGATAATGTTGTTATTCCATCTTCGTGCTGATGACGATGTTCCCTCCTCTTCATGATGTATTGATCCCAGTCGGTTTTTATTGATGTTGTTAGTAGAATACCCTTCTTGTTAAGGGGGAGTGTTGAAATATTTTAACTTCGAATAATATTCTACCTGAGAGAGAGTTGAATATTATTATTATATTATATTTAATTAGGCCCTATTGTGACTTAGTAAAATTTGGCCCTATTGTGTCTTGACAGTTAAATGTAAATAAGAGGGTAAAGTGACATGTCGGCCCAGACCTAATTATAGGTTGGCCAGACAACTATTTATAAGAGAGGCCAATGCCTCATTTGTATAGAATTACCAACCAACTCTGTAGTAGCCAAGTATTGGAGGAGAAACTGTTGCAAATCAGGGGTGACTTCAAGGAGGGTTTGGTTTATCTCTTGGTATTTCTTAGTTAAGTGGTGTGCTACTCTTCCTAGTGAAGGAGTAGAGGAGTATCTTCTGTTCGGTCTTTGGTCTATCTATATTGAGGAACTTTTGATAGGTTTTCTCCTCCATGAGGGTTTCCAAAGATAATCTGTGTGTTTCTATTGTTTCTTTGATTCCCTCTCTTTCGATGATCTTAATTATGAAACTGATGTGATAAATGATTATAATAATAAATACGAATCATAATTGGTAGTTGTATAAGTAAAACACAAGCACCTTCAATATGGGTGATAGATTAATGACTTACTCTATGCAGTTAATCCAAAAAATGATATCTAATGTGTTGCACTGTGGAAGTCCCTCTATGCTTAAATAATAAGAGTGAAGGGAGCTCTAACTAGATAGTTCATAAGGCACAATACTTTCTAAGGTTTTTCAAATGGGGTAACAAGCTAAGTGGGCCTGATTGTGAAGAAAACTCCATAGTTAAGCACGCTTAAGCCAGAGGCATCTTGGGATGGATGAATGCCTGGGAAGTCATGGTTACTAGGTGCAAGCCCCAAAAGTGATGGTTGATGCTATGCGATTAATTTTTCTAGTTTCAATATCACTTCTTCATCCCTGTGAGCATCACCCGATGCAATGAGTTCTAAGTGGACTATTCAAATCATAAGAATTATTGGTCAGTTGTGACTAATACTCATAGATATTGGTCATAGATTAATGAATTACTCTACGCAGTTAATCCCAAAAATGATATCTAATATGTTTCACTACGAGAGCCCCTCTATGCTTAAATAATAAGAGGGAAGGGAGCTCTAACTGGATATTTCATAAGGCACAATACTTGCTAAGGTTTTGCAAATGGGGTAGCAAGCTAAGTGGGCTTGATTGTGGGGAAAAATCCATAGTTAAGTGTGCTTGAGTTGGAGACGTCTTGGGATGGCTGACCACCTGGGAAGTCCTAGTTACCATCTGCAAGCCCCAAAAGTGATGGTTCATGTTATGCGATTAATTTTGATAGTTTCAATATCACTTCTTCACCCCTGTGAGCATCACCCGATGCAATGAGTGTTAAGTGGACTATTCAAATCACAAGAATTATTGGTCAGTTGCGACTAATACTCATAGATATGGGTCATAGATTAATGAATTACTCTACACAGTTAAAATGATATCTAACCTTCAATATTCATAGCTAATGAATAAAATCTCTATTTGGATCATAATTAAGAATAAAAATAATCACAATCAATTTCCAAGGAAGAAAAAAATCCCAATCTAATCCATCACTAACGATGTAATAAAGACACAAAACCACAAACAATTTATGAGCAAAACTATGACCAAATTACAAGCAAAATATTTATTTGGGTTATCATAAGTTCAAGAAAAACAACACTTTGAGAAATCATTAATGACATTGAAGAGAAACAATCAATATGAACTCAGAGATGTCATTGGGGAAGTTAGGATGCCTTAGTTTCTAAATCTGATGAAGAGTCTGAAGAAAATATTGGAGAAACAATGACAATGGCATCCGAAAAATTGGGCTTTGCAACTCTGAGATTCTCCATGAATCTAACTCTCAAATTAGAGTGTTGAAATCCTGAAGAAGAAGATCTAATTATCACCATCGATACGCTAAGGGCACAACCACTCTTTCATTTCTTCAATGGCTGTCGTCCAGACTTGACAACCTCTGCAAGAATCAAACTTTGTTTGTCCTTCAGATAAAAATTAATCGTGACATAAGTATGTCACACTCAGTTCTCTGCATGGATGTCCGTATGTATTTTTTATATTAACATGTGCATCTATTCCAAAGTCTGTGGACTATAGTTATGTGAAAGTTGTTGATTACAAAAATCAGTTCACATTTAAAATTTTTGTACATAGATTTATGAAAAAGTTGCTTGATTCCCAATATAAAAAGGATAACGATGCACATTTATATTCCATTGAATTCTAGAATCTCTTATGCAAATGTTCTCAGGTACATTATAATAAAATATTATATTTTATGTACCATGAAACAATATTTGAGGAATTTTATCCAATCTTTAATTATATTTAGAATTTTTTAAAATGAATTAAAATTTTGAATTAATCTAGACTATGAATATCCATATTATTAAATGGAAAAAAAGTGTGTTTGTTGTTAGTCAATATACTACATCCCAAATGCATATATAGATCATGAAACCTGGACTATTCTGCACCCAAGTATTTTCTGCACCTAGATGGACTTGCATATCATAGGTTTCAACGATGCTTTTCATTCATGTCGGTGCATACAAGTGCATTTTAACGTAATAAAAATCATACATCATGTGTCCAAATCCATCGCTTTAAATAAAAAGATCATTTTTTTATAACTATTCTGTTGGTGGGTTTTGAACTTAGGTTGTTTGGGTGAAAATTAGGTCTGGCATAAATCCCACCTTCAACAAGTTCAAACATCATTTTGTTTATTGAGTCCCAACAACCTATGTATCTGCAATAGGCTTTTTTTATTTTGCTACAAAATTTCTTGTTAATTTTTACCTCGGAATATAAAATTCTATATTTTTAAATATAGAGTTTTGTTATTCCTGCAAAAATTCAATTAAAACATGTTTTGAGACTGCAACAAGTCTTCACACAAAAACATATGCATATTCCAATTATGAATTTAATATGAATTTGTTTGAGGGGAAGCACTACCTCATATGGAAGCACTACCTCAACCTCAGGTAGGGACTTTCTGTTATGTAGCTTCCCTTGTTTGGAGTAGGATAACGTCAAGAAGCACTACCTCATGAGGAAACACTACCTCAACATCAATTAGGCACTTGCAGTTAAGGACTTGCTACTTTGTAGCTTCCCTTGTTTGGATTAGAATATGGTCATTAAATTGATCTAGTAATGTTATGTATATGGTGGTACTCAAGAGTAGACATAATAATATTATGAAAAGAACATAAAACCTTATATCTAAAAGGATAACAAATATTTTTTTTTATTATGAGATGTTACAATGAATATGTGAATAAATGATTTAAGTGATTTTATATGGTGTTTGAGAGACACAACTCCTTTTAAGAACATCCCTATCCTAATAGATGTGAACCTAATTATACTTTATATAAATAATGTAATTAGGCACGTTACAATCACCCTTATTTGAGATGCTTCATCCTTAAAGAAGAAAGAACCATGACCAACTTCTATCATAAATCAAGAATCAAACATATTCTTCATTAAAGCTTCTATTTCCCATCACTACTAGAAATCAAATCCTTGAATAAGAAGAATAACATACATATGACATGGATATAAGAAATATAAGTAGATGATGATTTAGTAAAAATGATGCAACATTGTTCTCAATATTGGGACTCAACCTCCTTAACTCACTAAATGACTCTGTAGACCCATATATTCATAAGAGTGTCTACCGTGTCCCTTATTTTCATGGCCTTAATTATATTGGTGAAACTAGAAGGTCCTATTAGGTTAGGATTAGGAACTTAAGGCCACTATTACTCATATTCATGTTAGGTTCTCCTCTTTAGTTGATCATTCAAATAATACTAAGCACCATATTTGTGTCAAGATACTAAGATCTTGGCTAGGGTTGATCACTTAGCTAAGAGAAAAGTAAGTGAGACTATGGATATTGTGAAAGAGCACAATTGTATCAAGAGGGAGGGTGGTCTTAAGTTGAATAAAACCTAGTACCCCATTCTTCAAAATAAGGATTTTGATCCTTCGATGTAGTCGCCCCACCCTTTTCTCTCTCTTTTTCTCACTTGTTGACTCTTCTTTTGATTGTTATGTCATTGTTGTAGTCCTCATAGATTGTGTGTGCTTTATTTTTGCTTGATTTTTTTCTTCTTCTTTATATATATTAGTTTTCTTTCTTTATATATATATATATATATATATATATATATATATATATATAATTCTTTTTAAATTTATATTATTAATATTAATATCCTCATTATTAGTCGTGCCTTCGACCGAGAACTATAGCAACCGCCTCACGATCAACTCTCCTTGACTAGGCATTACCAGGTTCATTTTTATGCATTAATAGGTGTGTTTTGGAGCCCATATCTCTCATTTGGTATTCCTTTTACATTGTTTAATACTTTTTTTTATTAATTTTTTTTTAATTAAAATACCTTTTGTGAATTTCAAAAAAATATATTCACAATTTTTTATTGACCAACAACATACTGATTTGACAAAATACCCATGGTGAAGGGAAATACTATTTATTTATTTGTGAGACTTTATAAATTGGTTTAGAAAATGAGTAATATTAAATTACATGATTTGTCAATTGATCAGTTATAATAATTATTTCACTGCATTCGAGAGCCTCACTCCATTCGATGCTCTATGTGCTCACCTCTTCATCCTGGCCATTTGTGTGTTTATCTTTCTCTACTCCCTCTCTATATGCTCACCACTTCACAACCTCCCCACTGCCCTGCATAATGCATTCCCACCACCCTGGAAAATGCATTCACCTACGTCAATCTTCAGGCACAAATTTAAAAGAATAAACAACTAGGCATAGGAACAAATTTAAGAGAATAAACAACTAAGAAACTCACAGGATGGGTGGTTTTAAAACTATCGATGGAAGACAGACTGTGTAGTCTGCAAGAGGATTAAAGTGTATTCTACCTTCTCCCTCTTTTCAGGGGGTATTAGTATGGTGCAAAGGCCGATGCCTATTCCATGAGAGCACTCCATGCATTGCAACTTACTTCTGCTACTAACAATACTCACTGATTGACAAAAAAAAGTGAGTAAACCTAAATATCTCCTGCTAACAATACTTCAATACTTGATACTCAATGATTTTACTTCTACTGCTAACAATACTCCGTGATTTTTCATTCATAAAAGCATTTTCATTTTTTACTATTTCTGCAACTAATTTTTCTTGAGTTCTATGTCTCTCCATTTAGAATTACAATGTTTTTCTCTTTAAAAGAGAATAAATTTTCAAAATTTAATAATACACTAGTTTCTTAAAAATAAGTACCTTCTTAAAAATAAGTACCCGCTTTAGGTTCTTTTATAATATGTCGGTGTTAAGGATTCCTCTTCTCTTGGATTCCTCTGCTCTATGCGTTTATCTATTACACTCCAACATCAAGTTCCATTCTCGTCGTGCTCGCCTAGGCGATGGAACACCCAAACAAGGAGGAAACCCTAACCAAAGGAGAAATGCATAGGCAAGCACTTGACTTGTTGGTAGTTTCATAGCACTTGACTTGTTGGTATTTTCATTTTCACCACCACCAGCATTAGAAACACATTGAACAACATTGTGCATCTGCGCTGCCAGCTGCGTAACCTAATCCATTATTATGGATGTTCTTACAGTCCATTTCGAGATGGAGACTGTGACTATAAAAACCATATGATGATGTACATTACGTTATTGGTGCCTCCGCTTTTCTGGGTTATCAAGGTAATGCACCATCGAATGAAGACAAAAACACAAATGCCACTTTGTTGCCGGTTATGAATCCCTACGGGTTTTGAATCTTTGCCTACAGGGTTAGTTGTTGGCCCCAACCCATGAAGAAGACCAAATGAGAAGAGATGCTTCTGTATCATTTTTCCAAGGCTTCTTTCATTCATGTCTAATCAATGTTGGTAGCAATATTGATGTTGTACAGTATGGATAGATGGTGCAACCATCAAAATCCTGAATACTCTTACGATTTGGTAAGATATAAACTTTTGTGTAGCCTGTCATTTCTTAATAAATGATGCTCAACGCATTTACAATTTTCTCCAAACTTCTTACTATATTCAAATATCATTGCAAGGAACTAAGTAATACTTAATCAACAAGGAATAAATTGCATAGTAATTTAACCTGGAGCTTAAAATCTAAAAACGACTCTTGATGGAGTCTTTGCTTTGATTTGTTCTTTGCATGCCTATGGACAAAAGTTCCCTTTGTGGTCATGTTCCCGATAACAACAGAAAATGTTAGAATAAAGCTTACTTTAGTAAGAGATAACTATGACTATTGTAACTGTGAGTTTCTAGGTTTACTATTTTTAGCTAATCAGATCCACTTGAGTCAGTGATCTGCATGCTATATATGTAACCTCCATTTGTTTGTTAAGTGATGAAAACGTTTTGTGTTGTGTGAATTAATTCTTCCAATCTTAATTTGGTATCAGAGCCAATAGGAAAGAGGCGGATCGCTGTGGTCTGTGGTTTGCGGGATCGTTTTGAAGAGGACCCAACTGCTGAGTTTTGTGTGGAGCGTCCATGTTCTTGCACGATCTGCTGAAGAGACTACTGCTCGCTTCCATCATATGCATGAACGATGAAGTGCAAATCGTGAGTTGTTTTCTAAATCGTGAATTGAAGAAAATGCGTGGGTTCTTTATGTTGATGAGCAAGCCGTGAGAACGGGTGGAGGGCCATTGCAGGCCGTGTGCGAGTGAGGGAGATCTAGAGCTACTGCGTGGACTCGTGAGATTTGCATGAGTTAATGCGTGAATTTAGTTGAGAATTGGTGCGTGGTGCAAATAGTAAGTTTTCTTATGGAGTGATATGGTGCAAATCATAAGTTTTTTATTTTTTATGGAGTGATTTGGTGCATGTAAAACATAAATTTTGTTTTCCGTTGGAGCGTTGAAAGAGGAAGCGTGATTTTTATGAGTCATTCAAGATTTGCATGCATGCATATGTGGAGCATTGAATAAGATCTGCATGCGTTGGATTGTTTGAGAGTGAGGTATAAAGTTTTCTTTTAAATAAAAAAGGGGGATATTTTGAATATTAAAGTAAATGCATGTGTATACGCGAAGTTATAAATCCTTTTATTAAAGTGGGTAAGAGATTTAAGGATGAAGAAAGGTGAAGTGGAAGTTAGTTCACATTCTGAAGTTGCACTATACTCCAAAGGACAATGCATCAAGCGTGCAATAGATCTCTCCATGAAGTACGATTACCTCACTAAGGAGTTGCCGCATTCAGAGCAAATGGCCATCGAAAATATTTCAACGTTTGGTATCTCGGTGTGGATAGATATGAAGGAAGAACCACCATAAACTGTCACTGCCCTGCTTTTCTACTTATATATGTATGTGTGGTGAGTTTAATGTTTTTATATAAGTGTTTATGTAAAAATAAGAACTTGTATCTTGATGCAAGCTGGTAGCCCCAGTTTCAAGTACAATGTTTTTATTGGAATTCACCTTGTGTAAAGGAATGTTGAAGACATTCAGTATCCAAATTGTTCTTCTATATACTGAAGGATAGCCGAAAGCAAAAATCCAACAGATGAAGGCAAGTTAATAGAATGCATCAATAATTGGCACCTTTTATCACGTAAGCCCCGATGAGCCGAGTTGTCAAATTGTCCAGTATACAAGTGCTACAATGATGGTCAGAATCATTTTGACTTTAAATGTGTCGATGGAAAGCTCGAAGAAGAGGGAGAAGAAAGAGCGGAAGCCGTGTGATTGCAGAGTGAGTTTCAGTGCTGAGGAAGACCAGATCAGACAGACAGATGAAAGTTCTAGTGTTGTAATATTTTGTGTTGTATTGTAATTTGTAAAGTAAGCATTAAGGGAGGGTGTTAGAATAAAGCTTACTTTAGTAAGAGATAACTATGACTGTTGTAACTGTGAGTTTCTAGGTTTACTATTTTTAGCTAATTAGATCCACTTGAGTCAGTGATCTGCATGCTATATATGTAACCTCCATTTGTTTGTTAAGTGATGAAAACGTTTTGTGTTGTGTGAATTAATTCTTCCAATATTAATTGAAAAATCCAACTCCAACGACTTCAGTAGAGGCCAAATATATATATGAAATTACCTTCAGTCTATGGGGGTTGTTATAAGAACCCGCTTTCGTACCGGTGGAAAACAAAAAGAAATCAAGCAACCGAACCAGCACTGGAATAGTGGCTCCTTGATTAGCTGGTGAAAGAAACGACTTCAACAGATGCCAAATATCTACAAATTTACCTTTATGATATGGAGGTTGTTATTATGAGAACCCACTCTAATACCGGTGGAAAACAAAAAAAATCCAGGCAACCAAACCATCTACTGGAATAGAGGCTAATTGATTTGTTGGTGAAATAAAAAGTATTTCCATTTGAATGTAGCCTTGAATTGAACTAAGAATCGATCTGCCACATTGTGCTCCAATCTGCACAATCGATCCTGACCTGACTTGAATTAAGAATCGATTCGCATAGCTTGTGCTTCTCAAATGGAACCCTTGACCTCGTGGGCACATCCAAGAGGCGGTGGCAACCTTAACGCATGCTAACAAGCAGGTGGATGAACTTTAGAGCATTTGAAAAGGTGATGAATACTATGTTGTTCAATTGGCTTGACACGTGACAATGCTATGAATATAGTGGACAACACCAAGATTGAACTTTTTTTATCTATTTTTTAATATTTTATTTTACTATTTTAATTTTACATGTAAATAGTTTTTCCTTATGAAGAAAAAAATATAAGGCTTTCTCTTCATAATTTTACTCTTTATATTTTAATAAGCTCTATATAATATCTTCTAAGTTCAACAAAGAATGTTGTTTTTGTTAAATTTCAAAAGTTAAATGTAAAGGTAGCTATTTTAAGTAGATGTGAAAGGGTTTAAAACACCCAGTGTAAATGAATTTCAAATGATGGACATTGTCAAATCCTTCATTTTTTAATAAATATGTTTTCCCAGAATTATTAGTATTCAAAATAACTAATCATCGTGGAAATCATTAAATTTCAGTGCACGTTGAAATGAATCAATTTGAATGCATATAGTTTTTTGAAATAATGTTGAAGCTATTGGCTTCAAACTAACAATAGTGGTTGCAGTTGAGAAATGAAAATATCAATTTGAATGCATACAGTTTCTTGAAGGCGTGGAAATTCGAGCTTGATCATTATTGGCATAGATTTGGTCTGTGATCGATTGGTACATTCGTAGTGCTGAAGGGTATTTGGTCACAAATCTGCTTACTGATCAACTGTAGGTATTTATTCATTTTTCGTTGTCCATTTTCGTTTAGGCTCATTACAACATTGTTTGCTAAACTTATGATTCTGGAACTAGTTCCTTGCATAAAAACTCTAAACAACAACTTGAATATTGATATCTAACTTAGTCAGGTTTTGTTTATAATTACTATAGACTTGGGATATTATTGTTGTTGGTCTCATCAGAGTTTCTTCAAATCTCTCACTTTACATATGCAACATTTCTTTACTTGGGTATATTTTCCGTCTGCGTCGTCAATAGTTTGAACGATATATTCTGACATTTGCAGTAGAAATTTCTGAGTTCTATTTTGTTTTTACCAAATTTTAAGTGTCTTGAATATGCCGTCGAACACATTCCTGTGAATTCATTTACTAAAATTTTCAAATAAAAATAGGAGTCATTCAAAATCGACTGGTCTTCAAACTAACAATAGTGGTCGTGGTTGAGAAATGAAAATGGTTTATGCAGAAATGTTTGACACATGGACTCGCTAGTTTTCTGCAGAGTGACCTAGCTTTGACGAGGATGCCTAGTAAAAAAGAGTCTCTGAAATTCTTACTTTTGTTCATCACCATCCTTTTCACAATGTTTTCCAGACTATTAGCACCACCATTTTTCTTTCCATTTAGAGTCGGTTTTGAGTCACGTTATGACCCATGAGCCCAAACATGTGAAGTTAGGTACATAACACTGTGAGGTTGAAGTCAACAAATGGCTAGTTGGCCCTTGGAAATGGGAAAGGGTGTCAGATTCAGGAATTGTATACTTGGTATGAGCATGTCTTTTCCTAGAAGGTCGAATCCCGTTAAGAAGCCATTTTCTATGTGCCCTGGTCGAGTCAAGTGATTAATAAAGGTCGCATCGGAAAGTACAACAGTTATTATCAGTTCATCATGAAGGCTGAGAGAATGAAAAATTGCGATGTTTGTATTAGGCATGCTCAACAAGCCTTACCACCTACATCCTGCACGCAAGGATTTTCCATGGGAAACCTGCAACTCGATTTGAGACATCTCGTCGCCATAAATTCACCGTCCTTCAGTATGATTTCTTTCTCCTGGTCGATCCATTATAAATCTCGGATGCTTGACATTATCCACAGTCATAGAACCAACCCAGAACGCTATTCGTGATTCTTCTTACCAATCCAGCTTGTTCAAAACCTTCCCTCCTGTGCATTTGTTAAATTCACTGCACGCAGGATATTCCTCGGTCGCGCCATGGTGACCTCTCAGAGTGCAGGGAAGGGCATGTGGGGCAGTATAACTAAAATATATGAGCCCCAAAAGGACTGGGATGCATTCTCACCAGCGACAGTCATCCCCAAAGACACGAAAGAAACTTTCCTCTTACCTACAGAGAAGACCATATCAGATCGCGAAACAACTGAAGCAGATAATTTCATATAGGAAAGCGAGATGGTAAGAGCCCCCTCCTCCCAACAAAAATCACCTTGGAGGAGGGGCAGGCCAAGAAAAAACAAAGAGATCATGAGAGCTCAAGTTGTAGAAGAGCTGCATGTCGGATTGACAGCTGAAGAACTACTCAGACGCGCCATCCGGCTAGAACCTACTGGGAAATCGATCTACGAAGGTGGGAACAAAGCAAGGAGAGCGGATGTCCTAGGAGAAAATGAGGAAGAACCATCTCAACAGTTGAAACAAGAAAAGCTGGCTATCGCTGAGCTCTATCAGGAAAACAAGGAATTAAGGCGACAACTAACGACAAAGACCGTGGAAGCGTCAGTTGCACAGAGTCATGGAGGAAATGTGGCATGGTTGAAAATTCATCTCAGAGAGGCACATGACATTATTGTCCAGCTGTGAGAGGCACAAAGGTTAGTAGAGGAAAGGCACATGGAGCATCCCAGAGAATGTGAAGAAGCCAAAAAGGAAATCTACGTGGCTCTTGCCAGCACACAAAAAAAGAGAGTTTAACGAGCGACATTTTCTTCACGATAGTTTTGAGTGATACGTGTCCTCTAAAGTATCCTACCATTTTGATAATAGTTGAGAGAATCAAACAGTTGTTTACTGTGCATAGTTCTCCAGAAAATGGGTGCATAACAGAAGGCAAAGCCAATATTACAGACAACAAGCTTTTAACAGACACCTGTTCACTAGGATACCCGATCAAGAGATAAAACGACACATATTTCCCCCACATAGGATTCTAATCGACAATCATACCCCATGGTGAACCTGAATACAGTCGTTAGTGGACAGGCGTGATTATTTCCTATTTTTGGATAGTACCATGCGAAGAGTCTCTGGTGCATGTGGCATGTTTTTTCTAGTTTAGGGTTAACGGTTAGAAAGTAGGGCAGCCCAAGCGGCGCCCTCGTTTATATATTTCATCTTTTCGATGTAAGCTAGGTTGGTTGGCAAATTGGGTAAATGACTGCTATTGTATGTAATCTGAGTTTTTGACCAAAATTTAATGCAAAGGTCATGTGACTTGATGAAAATATTCTAGTTGTGATAGTCAGATGTATTGTGTCTCTTTCTTTGCGTATGTGTTTCGTGTTACCTTTTATTTCAAATCTTATACTGTCTATTTCAGAACAAATTTTCAAACCTCCGGATTTGTTGTATAGTGCCCCTTGTTCGCGCCACTTAGACAAAACGTTTTTTCTCTTAAGATAACTCTGAATTCGTCCACATCGACGCTCCTGAGTTTCTTTCCTGTGTTATCTCCTGCCTCATTTCGGTTTTACACTGAAAAATGTTGCTCGTCTAGCCTTATCCTCTCAAGTCTGGTCACTGAGTCATTTATCTCTATCATTTCCTCAAATCGACTCCATAGCCCAAGTTTCACCTCCTTGCACCAATATAACCAGAACCCATTATCTTAAAGGTATTTAAATCTAGCCATTTCTCCCAAAGTCATATCTTGCGTGGAGACCACACCATTTCCAAGAGAGCCCTCTCCAGATCTGAAAGGCTAGTTTTGGGTCTCAAAGTTTGTTGAAAAGTTACGTTCGTCGTATGTTTATCAACCGAATAGATTTATGGAGTGCTAACATAGACATACCAAAAATTATAGATATTGTGGGAATACCAAAAGATGGCACATAGTGTGTTTCAAGTTACAAAAGTGAGTGATATCTCGAGAGTACAAAAAGTTGTTGTGATGATTTTTGTCATCGAATGACAAATTTCTCATCGTTGAAGTTTTTCCTCTGTGCCTTTCAGTTGAGATTCATATCGATGTCCAACTATACATACTAACTGAGGTTTTGGATCATCTTAGATAGCCACAAATTCTTATTTAATTAATGAAAATGCAAAAACAGTAAAGAAATTATATCTTCTTTTGTCTTACAATGCACTCTACTTCAAAAACAAATGAGGCAGGGACTAGCTGTTTTGCAGCTATTTCCCTTGTTTAATTTTGTAGTGTTTAGCTTTTTTATTTTCTTTTGTTCTTTTTCTTAGCTTTATTTTGTCCCTTTTTTGTGTGTCTATAATATAATATAAGTTTCTTTTTATTTTAATTATTTCCGTTCTATTTCTATTTATTTTTAATTATATCATATGTGGGTGAGATTTTTTTGTACACAAATTTTATTTATTTATTTTTGTTTATTATAATATGGTATATTTTCTTAGTTTTATGTTTTTCTTATTTATTTGTTTTTTTACATTATTTATTTATTTGTTTGTTTGTATTGTTTTTTGTTTGTTTTTATTTATCAACTTAAATCCATTTTAATTTAGCATCTATCATCTATCAAATATCCAAAAGGATAAAATCTCTTGAGGTGTAAACCTCTTTTAAAGTGTAAAACTTGAAGAAATGTTTGCACCTTGAAAATTTTCATACTTCTATAAATTTAATAAATCTAGAGTTAAAGTGGATCTAGACTATTTTATATTAATATATGATACATAATATTTTCTATAAATTGATAAAAATATATTTAATACACATGACACTTTCTTCTAGTTCATCTTATGCTTCTTTATCCTCTCTTGAACATATCCCTTCTTCTCTTGTTTTTCTTTTTGAAATGGTTTTTCTTTTTGTTAAAATGCTTTTCCCTGGCCTTATTTTCTATGATGAAGTATGTGCCCAGATTGCTTCTCCAAAGAAACAATAGAAAAATACCTCTCATTTCCACCTCTGTTAATAATATTATCTATCTACTAAGATTGATTGTTTGGATCACCAATTATTTGATCTCTACATACAAAGCGTGGTGAATTATCCATGTTCTTCACCATCCTCATCTAAGAAATAAAAGAAGCAGAAACATAAACAACAAGAAAATGATCATCTATGGAAAGAGAAAAGAATTGAATATTATGATCTGCAAAAAAAAAAATATGAAAGATAAAAAGATGCATCAAAAGAAAAGAAAATTAGATATTGTGCTTAATGGCATAAAATGTTGAAGAAAAACATGAGCTAGAACAATTGATGAAGATTGTTAATAAAGAGATAGTTTCTAGTTCAGAAGATGAAAAAATGATCCAATCTTCACAAGAGTGGCAGGAAAGGATTCCAGCAAAACAAGAACATGCAAACCAACAAGGTATGCATTATTTTGACCAAGTCCAATGTATAATAATGATGGGATTGAAATATAGATTGGTTGTTCCTATTTATTTTAAGTTCCTATGCTATAAGGAATATGAGCTAGATGCACATATAGAGTGTCAGTCAGTTCCATTAGGTGAACTATGCTACATTAAATTATGAACCTGGGGATCTTAAATTGATGAAGTGCATGCAAAATATATGGATTCCTTAGCTTCCAATCTATCCCTAAATGACTACTATGCAAAACGGAAAAAGTGTTCACTGCTTTAGCTACATAAACTGATTTTTGTTCAATTGAAGAAAGAACAGAGTAATGCTAATAATGCAAAAAATAGAGTTATAAGAACACAAAGATAATTCCAATATTTAAGGCCACCAATCTACTGGACTTCTATAACATAATTTCAATCATCTAGCAATGAAAATTCTTGCCGATCATAACACTCATTTATTCAATTGATGGCTACCACATTAGTTATCTTTGTGTAAACATAAATGAATAAGTTTGCATAAAGGAACTAAACAAAAATGGAAATGAATAGAATAAAATGAACAAAGCAATACCAAAAATGAAACAAATGAATAGTGTGCTCCTCGTCAGGGGGCATCTTGGCTCGAGGAACGCTATTTAGAAGGGTCTTATGATGCTTAAGCTCTTACACAATTAGAATACGAAACTCATATAAGGAAAAAATAACTAGAACTTTTATTAATTCCAACAACAATACAATTACAACAATATTATATCAAGAAGTGTATGTACATCCCTCTGAAGGTATGAGTACCCATACGTATTGATCCAGATTATTTTCGGCACGAAATGAGAGCGGAAATATAACACATAAATATTTAGAGATATTGCAAGAGAGACAACAATATAACAGAGATATAGCGGAAATAAAACAAGAGTCACAGATATACAGTAATACACGATTTCTATTAACGAAATAAATGTACAGAGACTGTAAAATACAGAGTGAAAGACTCGCTAGAATGGTGGTAGCTTATCTCTGAGAAGAGATGTGAGGGCTACTCGCATCTGTGAGAACATGATTATTACAATGAGGCTCTAAGGGCCTTTTTAACATAAGTAAAATCCAAAACCCTAACCCCGGAAGATGAAAATCCAAAAGGTTTGTGGGCCCCGATGGGGTTAGTTGATATGTCAACTTCCCAGGGGTGTAACTTTTGCATACGATCTCTGTTTGGGGCGCTCGATAGCTCGTTGGAAATATCTATCCGAGAACTACAACTTTTGGGTGAGAAACATTGATCTACGATACATGTTTCTCCCCGTTTTCTAAAAAAACATCGTTTAGGGCCTCAAAATGGCCCTGGAAGTTAAAAACTGCTAAAAATAGTAAATTACCAAAATTGCCAAAAACATGTTTTGGGCCAGTTGGAGAAGGTGGGTGGCCACCGATATCCACTTGGATCACGTATACAATACAAATTATATCACACATATCCAAGCTACATGGATCTCAAACCCGACCTCCACTATAACCATGGGATAATTCAATTTAAAGAATGAATCATATTGCTCAATCTTTCACATTTAGAGAAAACATCTCATGAAAAATCTAAATGGCCTCGTCCTGCATGAAACCCATGTGGCAAATTTTCAATATTCTCCTTCATCTGCTCGCCATTGAGCCTGCAAAATTTCATCTCTATTCGGATACGGGTTTCATAAATAATTGGTAACAAATTACATATACACATATAAAAAAATTGGATCTGAATCTTTTGTGTATTTATAGATTAAACTTTGGCTACCCACGTTTTGGATAAATTCATGACAAGATGCATGAATTTCTCTATTCAATCTCATTTCATTCTCATGCCTTGATTTGATCATGCTGGATTGCACAATCTGCCACGTGTGCACATTGAATTGTAGGTTTGACTTTGATTTTTCTATGATATGGAGGATGTGTGGGCTATGATGAAAGGTGGATGAGCTTCAGGGATCCATTTGATTCCTTCCATATGTCAAGGTTCAATCCAAGAATGATCACATTCTTATAGAATGATGAATTCACTATAAAAACCCGTCTTAGTAACTAGGATACATAATTGTATTATGAGTTTCTACATAATCAAAATATTTTGTAGCTACTCATTACAATAATACCAAATTAAATCATTATGCACAAAGAAGAATGAAATTAAACATAAAAATGGACAATTTACCTTTAACTTACTTCAATGCACATGTTTTGTAACTAATCAAGACTTTATGGCAAAAAGGATGAAATGGGGCATAACTAAGGAATATATATGGGTTTTCGAATGGAAGTATAAAATAGAAATGTGACCAAATGAGTTTGTTTTGAGGACTCAACATAGAGACTGGTTCAATTATAAGATGTTATAAGTTCAAATCTCTACCATAGTACACATGGGAACCCTATGAAAAAATGTTCTGAGCCATCAACTAGAGTTGATTCATATTAGCCACATAGAAATAGATGTTCCTATTAAATTGAAATATCAAATTGTTAAATGTACATTTCTAGCATATGGTTGTGGCTATGATATTTTTCTTGAACGAGATTTTGTAAATAAATTTCTCTAAATATTGGAAAGTATATTGTCAAAATCAACATAGAAGGTCATCAAGTACAACTACTTGAAAAGGTACACTACGTTGAAAAGGTGAGACCAAAACTAGTTGAGCTCTAGACAACTCTTGTGTCTATTAAGAATCTCATTAAGATCAAGAATATTGTGAAACATGTAGAGATTCATGGTCAATAAATTCTTGCACCAATTCAATATAAAATTAGAAAGCGTTGCACATCTGAAGTTCCAAATGGATTTTGGAATAGGGAAAAATGATTTGTTGATTTTCCCTACAAACAAGGCTACATAGGTACTCCCTAGAATGCCTTTGCAACACAAATGTCTCCTTTAGAAGCAGATTAATACATAAAATAAATTGCAAAGCTAAGTTACAAAAAGGTTTGATTGAGCCAAGTAGAATCCCTTAGGATTGCACAACTTTTTATGTCAACAAACATTTATAACAAAATAGAGGAAAGCCAAGAATGGTAGTAAATTTATGTCTTGTCAATTCTTCTCTACTACCAATCAGCTATCCTCTTCCTACCAATGAAATGCTATTTTCCAAAATTAATAATTTCAATATCTTCAATGAATTTGTTCAAAAGTTGTTTCTGGAAAATTGGTATTACTCCCAAGGATAGAGATAAGATTGGCTTTGTAGCAACAAATGGGAAATATCAATGGAAGGGGATGCCTTTTGGTTTAAAGAATGATCCATACGAGTTCCAAAAAATGATGGAAGATGTAATTGGTGATTTTCATTTCATAATTTTAAATATTGACGATATATTAGTTTTCTCATATGATACAAAGGAACACAAGAAACACCTTGAACAATTCTATGATCGAGTCTATAAGCATGGTCTATCATTGCCAAATAAGAAATTAGAATTTGGGGGCAAAATGGAGTTTTTGTGTTTATTTATTTCCCAAAGTTCTGTATAACTATAGAAACATGTCTTGCATGCACTTATAGACTTAGATCCAAAATTTTTGGGATGCTTGAATTATATCAGCTAGTTCTATAAATATCAAGTTGTTGATGTCCATATACTATAGAAAAATCTTAAAAAAAAATATGATCCCTTGGAATGAAGACATGAATAGATCAGTATAAAGTATAAAACAAAAGGTTTAGAACCTCCCATCTTTGACCATGCCAAAAGAATATTTTCCCTTTGTGCTTGAGACAAATGCCTATAATGAAGTTTGTGTTGCAATAATACTACAACAACATGTGCAGAAGATAGAGGTATGTTCCTATTCTTTAGAATCATTTAAATATCACGATCTTAAGTATACCTCTTCAGACAAAGAGATTCTTGTAGTTAAAAATGGCATCAAGAGATCCAAAATTTTCTTAAAGCCAATCCATTTTACTATAAGGATTGATATAAATCATATGAAAAGTATCCTATAGAATAAAAGTTTGTTATAACAAGGTAATAACATATTGTTAAAATGGAGTATCTGTCTTAAGGGATTTGATTTTGATATAACTTATAAGCTAGGGAAAGAAAATTGTATTGTTGATATTTTGACTAGACGAGGCTCTATGATTGCAAATTAAAGAATTGAAAAATGCAAGATGCTTTGCCACAAAAGAACTATTTGGGGTTGCTTTGCCTATCCAATAGATTTTTTTGTTGAATTCCTTTGTATAATAGTTAAGAATCATGGGATCCAAGAACAAATCCTCTCCTGTATTGTAAATAATACGAAGGAAAATAATCTAGCAGAGTACTTTAGAAATTACCCCAAGTTATTGATAGGATATTTTCCTCCACATCATCCCCCAAAAGAGTAAGTGTAGTTATGTGCTTTGTAACTTGGTGGTCATGATCAGACTACATCTATCTATTCAAATTGGTTCAATATTATGGAAAAGTCACATTCACTTGTGAGTGTGATGATCTTAGTCCCTAGATATGGTCGTTGTGGCTATGACTATTTATGAAGAACATGATTCCCAAAATTCAATATTATGTTGTTAACAATGAACATGGTATAATAATGGATATCTTGATAGATATGACCACATGAAGGATATGTTGAGCATGGATTAGTTTTGGCATTAAATTGGATAGGAGATAAACGAATCAATTAGATTATCCACCAAGTGACGATGAAAGTATTAGAAGACATATTCTTATTTCTCTTCATATATTATTCTATCAAGTAATTATGTCCTACTTGCAATAAAAGATTCTCCTTTCGATTCGTGTTTTTCAATGTTACCTACCATGGAACCAAATTATATCACAGTAACAAAAGAACTTGATTTTGATTGTGAATCTAGTGGAAATAATGTAAACCAGTGTGATGGTTATCTCTCATATGCTCCAAGTATATATTAGTTTCATGTCATCGACCATTATGCTCCACTTTGTAAAATTAGTGTGTCTAATAGGAAGCATCATGGGATGCATAGCTCCTCTTTGTAAAAAGTGTTAGTACAAATGATACCCTGAGGTTCCCTCATATACCTTGTTATTTTCAGGATGAGATAATATATTAGTAGTCCCCAAGATACCCTCATGGATCACGAGTACGTTTATTATGTCACACTTAATTTATTCATTTCAACCCACTACCATTTACCAATTTCCTCTATAATTCTTACGAGTTAAAATACTATATAAGGAACCCTAGAGATATCATTTAGATCAATGAGTTGGAGAGAAAGTGAGTGAGTCTTTATATTTTGAGGAAGTTTGAGTAAGTTTATAAGCACTTGGAATACACAATTGGGTTGCTACAACTTATTCCCTCCGTGTCATTAAATCTTACAAGAACTCAAAATTCTTATGAGAGCACCCTCTTTTATATGCTTTGCATCTTTCTTGGGATTGGGATATTTGTATGAATTTCTATCTTCCATTACCTGAAGTGACACAACTACAATGCAAGAGAGATATATGTATATGAAATTTTCTGATAATAAAATTTTAGATTTTTGAGTTTAGAACAATTGCTAACACTAAGACCTTAAATGGTTCAAAATTTATTCCAAATTTATTATGAGCATTGATTATTTACTAAGAGTCTATATTTGTAGAGTATGTTGAATTTGTCATATTTCTATATCAAAGGCATTGTTTTCATATTTCTATATCAAAGGCATTCTTCCATTTTTATGATAGATAATGTAGGAGATATCAATGACTCAAGACAAATTATAAGTCATAAAAAATTTAGTAGTGTTGCTCCAATGGTACATGTGCTAGAGGCATGTGATATAGATACCTATGCATATGCATATGGTTGATCCAAAGCCTTATAATATTGTACTTGATTTTCTTTGCTACTAATCCTTGATTTTTCTTTTCTACAATTTTTTTTTACAAATCCTTGTGAAGCGTTATAATATTTTACTTGATTTTCCAATAAGGATATTTGTTTGCCCAAGTTCTATATTTTTGTTGCTTCAAATATATCCTTGTCCATTCTTTCACATATGAAGGCTAATCCAAAAAATAAGAGGTTACTTAGTATGGATATGTTGGTGTCTATATTCTACTCTTCTATAGTGCATAGGAAGATAGTGTCATGATCAACCTTCTTCCTCTTCCATGTCTATTTTACAATAGTTTTCTTTCTCCTATTGTATGCAATCATTTATAGATTATCTACATCCTACAGTAGATCAGGAATTTGTTGATATCCCCACACGATAAAGTGTTTTTTAAGATACTTGGGGTAATCAGTCTTTCCATGGATATTTTTTTTCCTTTACCTATCCTTGACTTATGAATGACTATATATTCCATAGTTGAGTCAATGAAACTACCTGAAAGGGGTGTAATCTATTGATGGGCTTGTTTCTACGATTGTTTCTTTGTTTGGATAGTTGACTACTATTCATGTATATTATTTTCATCACTGGTATGATTTCATTGATCTATATCATGATCTATTTCTTCCTGATGAATTTTATCTTGTTCTAATTTCTTCTTTTCTTCTTCCAAATTGCTTTCTCAGTTGCTTCTTTTTTTTCCTTTTCTTTTCTTTCAATTTCCTCTCCTAGTTTTTGTTCTTCCTCTTTCATTATCTTCTTTGCTACTTCATCTTGTTTCCTTTTTTCCAATTCTCTCTGTACTTATTATTTTTTCTTTTTCTCTTCTTCTTCATTTTTATTTTTTAGTTCTAATTCTTCCTATATTGTTTTGTCCTCCTCTTTCTCATCTTTTAAACTTTTCTCTTCTTCATTTTTTAGTTTGGATTATTCATCTTGTATTTTCTCCTCCTCAACCTACTTAATCATTATTTTTAATTTGGCTAGTTGTTTTTTGATCTTTGCCATATGATCATCTGATGATATGCTATGAAAATAATAAAAGTCTTTGGAATTTGGCTTAAGATAAACTTCATCCCAATCAATCATATTTTCATATGGCATCTCATTGTCCCATTGTTCATGAGTGTAAGGCCAAGTAATGGATCCCATATTTCTATGCTTGGTGATTAGGCCAAATGGGTTATGTCTTCTAAATTGGCCTTGAGGTAGTATGTATTCAATCCTTGCATTGACTTCCTGTCTTTCTTCCTTAGCATTTTCTATCCCATAATTTCCCAAGTATATATTATAAGGGATAAAAGTCCTTTTCCTATCATATTTATCCAATCAATCATTGAAAACTTCCAAAATATTTTGATATGCGATTTCACTTAGGATCAATCCATTCAAGACAAATTTGAACAAAAGACGAGGAACTATACCTACACCATAAATCTTGAGATAAGTGTACTCCTCTTGGAGGTACCATTTCCCAATATACTTTATCAACCCAATTCTTTCTTTTTTAATTCCATGACACACTTTACAAAAGACTAACCTATACATAGGTGTGAGGAAAAAATCACAAATTTGAGAATACTTTTTCTTATATTTATTGTCCCAAATAATTTGGAAATATACATGTACTGGAGGCTCTGACATGTGCCAACTCTAGTTTATTCCAAGAAAGAGATTTGTGGCACAAATTAATACCATCAAGTAGGATTCCATATAGAATTTAGGAGCCACCGTAGCTTTAGATTTATATTTTTGTGCCTTTTCTATTATTTTATTGAGAGAGAGAGAGAGAGAGAGAGAGAGAGAGAGAGAGAGAGAGAGAGAGAGTTTCCTCCCAATTAAAAACACCTCCAATGGTGACAACTGTGTATGCTAAATGTAGTTAAGAATCATTGAAATGGGTGAAATTGTATTCTCCGTATAACTTGGCTATCAAATCATTTGTATAAATATAATTGTTCATTCTGTTGGTCATTGCATAGACACCATTAGTCTTCCTAAAAAACTTTTTATCCTCTACCCACCAACTAGTGAGTACCTTCTTGGTGTCATTCTCTCTATTAAATTGCTCTACAAAGCTTGTGATCACGTGTTTCTTAGGTTGTATAAATTTGCAGTAGTTTTCTAGTTTTGAGGATTGATAGGACCCAATTCACCTTTCCTCATGATTCAGGATGGTTATGTTTTTTACATCAGTGTGAGAGATGATCCATTCTAAATCTTATAAGCAAGGCATTATTGGAGTCCTTGCAACAACAAAATGGAGACGAGATATTTTAATATTGATAAATATTAGATCATCAATGTTCCTCATTTAAGGGTCACTTTTAAGAATGAAATTAGGATAGTGTTCTTCATGGATTCTTTTATAGATCTCTTCCTGATTTGTAAATATCTTTTAAACGAAAATGGTTGAGTTATCTTACATGAGTTAAAATACCATTTAGGAAAACTAAAGAAAGAGGAATCATGACAACCATCTAAACATATACAGATCTAAACATAAGCATGAAGAACAACAAACCATAAAACACCAACGTGATAACGGAGTTCGACAATCTTGCCTACGTCTTTGGGCCTTTGTCTTAGTGGGATTTCTTATTTCTCTTCAAATATTTTCAAGTACATCATGAAGGTGCCAATGGATTACAAAAATGAGTTGGTTGTGTTCTACTAGATCTCAAGAACCCATCAAAACTAACAACACTGAAAATAGATGCATGAAGCTCCCATAAATAGCCCGCAAAGGTGTGCTCTTCAATAGCTTCCATGCATAACAATGGCTTTGGCTCAACAATTCTGCAAAATTTATCTTCTCTGAACCTCCTCCATGGCTTCAAGAGCCTCTAGTTTATATAGGCCTAAAGTTGGTAACCATATCCCAACTTCCCCCCAAGATCTGACCTCAAAAAGGGACAAAGATCCTCCAAAACTAGATTAAATCTCCCAATATCAGGCTAAAATCCATTAAAAATCATATTACAATGTTTAAAACCCCACTTTATGCAAATAAATAGGGCACAACCCCCTATTTGTAGGCCCCTGATCATATGAATCCATCCATGTGGCCCTAGCGCGTTGGTCTGGCCCTTATCTCCCCGTCCCTGGTCGTAGATATGGCCATATGGCCCTGTCCTCCAATCTCCACGCGCTAACCTTTCCATAATAGCCCCTAGTCACAAGCCTGTGGTTATGCCCCTTGATCGTTGGGCTAGCCCGAACGAATGAGGCTAACCCCATAAACCCCTCTCCATGAACTAACAGTCGGTTATTAAGTTGTATCATGGGATCAAGGGCTAGCTCCAAACATAAACCCCATGCCAAGCGTTTAAAACTAGGTCTAGGTCACAGGTGGTGGTCATATGCGAGAGGTATTATGCAATAGGACTAACACTCCCATATACACCAACAATTAAATTGGAGGTTTGGTCATATACAGTGGCCGTATTGTCGAGGGTTGGGGCTAGGCCCCATCCCTTTTCCGCTCAGATAACCAACATATAACACTTTAAATACATGTGGCACCATTTATGGTTAAGATCCACCAGGTAGGCGAGTCGATAGCCTGACCTATGTGAATATTCGACTGCCCATGGAGGTCAAGGATTCAACTCCCACAGACCCTCAAACTTTTAACCAAAGCTGCCAATAAAAGGGTGCCACATGGAAACCCATGTCTGGGCTATGTGGAACTGTACCATATGCCAAAAGTACTTCCATGTGTCAATGATCGATTCGACCATCTTCCAGCCATGTGTCTGCCATGTCAACATCTACTATACCTGCCACTGTACCTACCACGTAAGTTGTACGGATGTGCCACATGTCACCCTTGTAGTGGTGACACATGCCACTCCCTGACTCGTCCACCTGTACCTGTCCATGTCAGAATCCACTGTACTTTGCCACATCATTTGTTGGTCATATGACCTGTACAGTCAGCTTCCATGTGGCACTATACGGATTGTACAGTAAACATCTTTTTTTTCATGTTTGAAAAAATGAACAGATCGTGATATATTGGTCATGCGATGTTCGTTTGAGACCATTCAAGTTGTGTTGGGTTTGTAACATCAAGGCCTATACACACATTCGTTTTTAAGTGATTCTGTGCACTTTGATTTTTAGGCCTTTCTGAGCCCCATCTTTGCTCCTGGATCCATTCTGGATCACACCTCCCCACTAAAGACCTTTTGGTCCACCAAAAGGTTACAAAATGGACCTTACTGATTACATAATCATAAGGACAAAAACAAAACACTATTTTGTACAAAAATGATGTTATAACAGTTCATCATTTCAACATGTGCGATTACATTAATGGAAGCAAAGTACAATGAAGATGTGACATCCACTTCCGGCAAAACCAAGTGATTGTTTTCTTTCCTTCATGGTTGATCTAGGGGATCAAATTTTGCTCAAAAAATTAAAGTGCTCAGAATCACTTCAAATCAAACGGGAGCGTAGGCCTCATCATTACGAACCCAATGCAACTTGTTTGGGTTCAAACAGACGTCGAGAGCAAGAGATATCACGTTCTGTTCAAAATGGCAAACATGCAAAAAAAAGGGATGCTGACTGTACAGTCCGTACGATTGCTGACGTGGAAGTCCGTACGACACGTGGTAGGGATGAGTAGTAGACAGTTGGTATATGTAGATGAATGACATTGCGACACGTGGTAGTATTTGGTTGGTTTTACGGTGCCACGTGGCCCAGTCATGGGCTACCACGTGGCACCTTGTTATTGGTTGCTTATTTAAAATTTTATTGGAGTCCACCAGATTCGACCCCGTGACCTCCACCCACATGTATAACCTTTGCAAAGTCTGCATTGCCAATGCGCCCCACCATATTCCTTTTTATATATATGGTTTCACATAAATTTAAGTTAGATTTTTTGTGTGGTCGGCGCGGGGGTCCGGGTTGTGGCTTAGCCCCAGCCCTCGGTCGCACGACTATTTTCATATGACCATATTGTGGGTACCATGACCACCGGTTGGCGCATGCGTTTTGTTTTTTCATGTGGGTTAAATGGTTATAACACTCGCCACTTGTCACGACTTTACTCACCCTTAAAGTTTGAGCCCCGTTTGCATTTGCGCGTGGTCACATGGGCCACATGACCTCACCCTTGACGGTTAGGGGCTAGGTGCGCCCGTAACCGTCATACAGTTTGCACAGTTTGCACGGTTGCATCCGGTGCTAAGTTTTAACACTTAAATATGCATGTGGTCTAGGTTGAGCCAACAAGGGTGCAATTTGTAGATGCAGAGACAACAAGTTTGAAGGGGGACTTCCAGGAAGCCTATCTTCTTCAATTTTTGGCCAAACGAGGTGTCGAAAAAGCCCAACTAGGGGTTTTTGGACGTTCTGGAGCCATTGGAGCCATCTATTTGGCATTTTGAGCATTGTAAATCACATTTTTGATCACTTCGATCAAATAATGCAAATGATCCATTGGAAGCTGGACTAGGAGATGTAGCCCAAGAGAGGGGTGAACTCCTTTATCATTTGTTGTGTTATGTGTTTTATTTTCACTGTTTATTGTTGTTGTTTATATGCATATTGAATGAGTAATTTTCATAATAGTTGTGTTGCAAATTGATCCGTTTTCATTTTAACACATAAAATTAAACTTGCAAATATTTTCAAGAATACAAGTCTTCTTCATTTTTAGATCAAGTTGGTATCAGAGCATAGGTTTTTGAAGACTTGATTATTTGCAAGTGTTTTGTTTTCTGATGCTCACAAGGTTGAAACTCACAAGAGGAGAAGGTCAACTTGTGGAGCCAAGTTCTCATCCTTCAAGGAGTAAGCTTATATCATCACCGCAAGTTTCAAGGAGGCATTCACCAAGTATGGCTCATGAAGAGATTCATGAACATATTCCTGCAGAAGATGAAGATCTCAGAAAGGCTGTCATGGAAATGAGAGAAATCATGAAAATATTGATGGAAAGGAATACAAGGTCGCAAGGTGAAGGCTCCAACCCTTCAAAGCATAAGGGAGACATTGGTGATAAAACTCCAAATGGAAATGGAGGGAATGGTGCTTCTCCACCACCCTCACCTCCATCTTCTTCTTCTACCAATTCAAGACCTCTTCTGAATTATCCAAAAGGACATGGTAAAACTCCTTCACAAATTCCCTCGTTAAAGCTTGATATTAAATTCGAATTGCCAATGTACAATGGAGAAGTAAACGCTGAGAAATTAGATAATTGGATTCATCAGATTGAGGTGTATTGTAGGATACAAAAAATTCAAGATGATGAAACTAAGATTCAGCTTGCTTCTTTAAGATTGGATAGTGCAACATTCATTTGGTGGGAATCCAAGACTCAGGAGGACATGAAGAAACATGGTAAAATTTTGACCTCTTGGAATGATTTTATTGTTGCAATTAAAAGACAATTTTACCCATTGACATATATACAAAAGGCTACTATGGATTGGCAAAATTTTAGACAAGCTAAGGGACAAAATGTGCAAAGATTTACTCAAGAATTTAGGAGAAGAGCTTTGGTTTTGGGAGTAGATTTGTCTTCTCAAGAAACTTTACTCAAATACATTGGAGCTTTACATAGTTATTTGAGACATACTATACTCATGTTTAATCC